>OZ035864.1:9301486-9676486 GCA_964034905.1 Itoplectis maculator
TTCCTATATATGTATATATATATATATATATAGACACGAAAATCGCTCCGGTCTCTTGGCTCGCTGGGCTCGCCCCATTGAGCCCAGCCAATCGGAAGCAGCCGGAGCTTCGCGCGCGTAAATTGCTCTGCGGCTGGGGCCGAACACCGGATCGCAGCGGTATAACAACCGCAACAACGAGTCGGTCAGTTCAATTAAGTTTCCGCGGCCGCGAACGCCGCAGTTGCGATACTTCGGCTCGAATCATCAGTCGACAGCAACACAAATAACAAGCGATAAAAAAAAATAGCTGCGCAGCCTTTGATCGTAATTTTTCGCAGCATCAACTCTGCGAAAATGACGAAAATTAGTCATTTTCGAAAATCGAAGGACAATTTTTTATGTTGAAGTTTGCATCGTTGGAAAGCAACAAATATATTTTTTATTCAATTATTATAATAAACCCGAAAGATGGTATTGGGTATAAAAAGTTACTATAACGATTGATCGTTATAACAATTTTTTAGAATTCGCTAGAATAATTTTATAATCCTCGGAATATTATTATTATTATAATTATTATTGTAGAATATTATTAGAATATATTTTTTCGTTGCATTCCAACGATGCAAATTTCAACATCATAATTTTTTTATTAATTTTTTTTTTATTTATTTGAAAAGAGTGGGAACCCTATTTTAGGGTTATTTTTTTTTATTTGTCATTTTTGGGTCTTCAATAAACCGCGTCACGTAATTATTGCGGCGAAGAAGGAGAAACTCATCGCAGTCGCTGAGCTCCGAAGTTCGGCGCGAGAAATATATATAACGAACTGCGTTGCTGGTGCTGGGTGAGAATTTATGGTTTGCACATTAGCCGAATACCGCGGAGGGAGAGCACGTTCGAAGTTGTCGTCGCGATACGGAAGAAGTGCTGCGAGAGGCGGAAGAGTCGCCGGGAAGACTGGAATTAAGACTGGAACGTGCGGAGATGTTTCTAAGGGGTGGCTGAGACAACTATTGCTGCTGCTGCTGCTGCTGGTGCTGCTACATTTGGCAGTCCCGAGTCGTCGTCGTCGCTGAGCGAAGTTGAGGGAAACCATCTGGAAGGTCCAATTAATGCCGCAATCCCCATAGCCGAAACGTCAGCGTTCCAGCTTTGATCGTCAAACGTTACTGCCGCGACTGTCCTTCGTCGCGCTCTGCTAAACTATTCCACTGCACGGGATTAATTGACATACCGCCGACCTCTGTAACCCAATAAACTGAGACACGATGTACCAAGTTCTCGAAATTCGTCAGGGAGAAAAATATGTCGATTTCTCAATTTTTTAAGGGCCCTAAAAAATCGGGAAATTTTTTTTCTTCGATTTAACGAAGTTTTAAAACCCTATCCGATGGGAAATTTTCCGCTGATTCCAAATATGACCGATTTTTGCCCGAAAAGTAGAAAATTTGGGGAGAAAAATGCGAAAAACGATTTTTCACTTTTTTCGAATTTTGGCACTTCACTAAAATCGATGTCATTTTTCTTTGGATGAAGATAATCGGGATTTTCTTTTTCCATTCGAAAGAAGACTCTTCAAGGAAGAGAATCCCGCAAGGCGGAACGCGATATCTCGATTTTTCAATTTTTTGCAGATTTTTAAAGTTGACCCTCAAAAATCGCATATTTTTAGAAGGGGTACCCCTTGCCGTTTTTTTGGCGAAAAAAAAAAATTTCGATTTAACGAAGTTTTAAATCCCTATACGATGGGAAATTTTCCGCTGATTCCAAATATGACCGATTTTTGCCCGAAAAGTAGAAAATTTGGGGAGAAAAATGCGAAAAACGATTTTTCACTTTTTTCGAATTTTGGCACTTCACTAAAATCGATGTCATTTTTCTTTGGATGAAGATAATCGGGATTTTCTTTTTCCATTCGAAAGAAGACTCTTCAAGGAAGAGAATCCCGCAAGGCGGAACGCGATATCTCGATTTTTCAATTTTTTGCAGATTTTTAAAGTTGACCCTAAAAAATCGCATATTTTTATAAGGGGTACCCCTGCCGTTTTTTTGGCGAAAAAAAAAATTTTCGATTTAACGAAGTTTTAAATCCCTATCCGATGGGAAATTTTCCGCTGATTCCAAAAATACCGGATTTTTGCCCGAAAAATAAAAAATTTGAGGAGAAAAATGCGAAAAATGATTTTTCACTTTTTTCGAATTTTGGCACTTCACTAAAATCGATGTCATTTTTCTTTGGATGAAGATAATCGGGATTTTCTTTTTCCATTCGAAAGAAGACTCTTCAAGGAAGAGAATCCCGCAAAGCGGAACGCGATATCTCGATTTTTCAATTTTTTGCAGATTTTTAAAGATGACCCTCAAAAATCGCATATTTTTAGAAGGGGTACCCCTTGCCGTTTTTTTGGCGAAAAAAAAAATTTTCGATTTAACGAAGTTTTAAATCCCTATCCGATGGGAAATTTTCCGCTGATTCCAAAAATCACGGTTATTTGCCCGAAAAATAAAAAATTCGGGGAGAAAAATGCGAAAAATGATTTTTCACTTTTTTCGCATTTTGGCACTTCACTAAAATCGGTGTCATTTTTCTTTGGATCAAGATAATCCGGATTTTCTTTTTCCATTCGAAAGAAGACTCTTCAACGAAAAGAATCCCGCAAGGCGGAACGCGATATCTCGATTTTTCAATTTTTTGCAGATTTTTAAAGATGACCCTCAAAAATCGCATATTTTTAGAAGGGTACCCCTTGCCATTTTTTGCAAAATTTGTCGAAAAAAAAAATTTTCGATTTCGCCAAGTTTAAAAACCCTATCCGATAGGAAATTTTCCGCTGATTCCAAAAATCACGGTTATTTGCCCAAAAAATAAAAAATTCGATGAGAAAAACGCAAAAATCGATTTTTTTCTTTCGAATTAAAAAAAAAATGGATAAATTCCATTGCAATTTTTTTTTCGCGGCTTGTCAACGGTTGCTTACACAACCCGCAAGTATGATTCGCGTGCACCGAGCGTTTTTCTCATTGCCGGTAATTTGTATCCTTTGCCGTCGTATATATAGCATATATGTGCGCTCCAGAAAGTGTCTTCGTGGGCCGAGCTTTTGATTTCACGGTTTCGCAAATCGAGTCGGAATCCCCGAGCCGTAATGTCTGTAATGCGGTATCGTAATGACGGTAGTCGAGGACTCCTCGTGTATACATATATATACGATATAAATATATACATACGTAGCCGTTGGAAAAGCTCACTGCTGTTTCGAGTCTCATCCTCGCAGTCTCCCCTCTTCTGTGCGAAGAGGAGGTTAGTTTCGCTCTCTCCGCGCAGCGACGATACTCATACGTCCTTTGACGCGGCTCGCTCGGTGGACGGCAGCGAATATGAAAAACGTGCGAGAAACGAGAGCGACCAGCCTCAGCCTCAACCTGACACAGTCCAATGTCAGATTTCACCGAATAGAAGAAACCAGGCGACTGAAAAAATAAAATAAAAATGAAACTTTTGAAAATAACGAGGAAAAAAGAAGTGGGAATTTCTTTCCTCGTTACGGAATTGTTGCAGTGGCGCAGTTGAAGCGCGCCACAAGTGTCACGAGTCGTCCCGGACCTTTCTCAACTTTTCTCAGCACCCAATATATATAAAACAGAAACGCAGGCAGCTAACCACGATTTTTTTTTTTTTTTTTAAATTAAAAAAATTTAACCCTGGAAACCTTGACTCGATTTTTCATTTTATTTTCTATTTTATTTATTTATTTTTTTTATTTTTTTTATTAAGTCGAAAAATACAAACTGCGCTGTGGGAAAATTAAGGACGACGCAGAATTGGTCCAACTCGTCGAAGAAGGAGAAAAAGGCCGAAGCTCAACTAGTTCGAGATTCACCGCGAAGGACTCAGTCGACTTCGGAGAGTTAACCCGGCGGAGAGTGTTCGCTCCTTGGAGGAAATCTCCAATTAAGGTCGTGTGCCGCGGCGTCGATTCAGCACTGGAATACGAAAGGAGCGTTCGAAGAATCCCAACGATTCCATTCACAGTCGCTAAAGCCGCGAGAACAAGAGCCGCGCATCGACTATAAACAGGTCGAAGAGCGAACTTTCGCGTTCAGAGAGTTGTAATACGATTATTTCCGAAAAAAAAAACTTTTCTAATTTGTATTGATTGATTTTTCCGGACAATCGATTCGAAAATGACGATTCGAAAATGATAATAAGGTCATTCTGGGGACAAAAAAAAATTTCGAATTTGTGTTGGTTGATTTTTCCGGACAATCGATTCGGAAATGACGATTCGAAAATGATAACAAGGTCATTCTGGGGACACATGTGGAGATATACAAATGCAGCGGTAAATGGCCGTATAAGCTTTGCCTTCCTGTCAATAACAAGCGACTAGCTACGAGCAGAGCCTGAACGCGGATATGCGCGAGGCGAGTTTCCGATGCAGCCGCGAGATACGCCCGGGCAAACTCGACGTCACAATAGAAACTGCTGCTGCTTCGTCGTATCTGCGACGCGTTATTGTCTCTACGTCTAAATATGTCTATCCGCGATTTCCCTCCAACTTGGCGTTCGCTATTATCAGATGTAACTGTGTGTTTACGTACTTCGAACAAGCAAACTAAAATCATCCAACAAAGCAGCCCCCACAAACAAATATTCGCTGTGTCAATTATTTTTATCATTATTTAATTAATAATTTAATCATTATTGTTTCCAGGCATTGAAATTTCAATTAATTCCATTTATCCAGAAAATAATAATCGAGAGAATGTTAGAAAAATAGGGTATAATTGACTCTAACTTACCGACTGCTAATGCCGAAGTGACTCGACTGTACCGACTGCAGATAAAAAAATCTGAAATCGCTCGGTTTGACAGGTTGCCAGAATTTTTATATCTTCGAAAACCAATCTTCAATCCTAAAAACAGAATAATTTCTAATAGAAAAAAATGTAACCAGTCCAGCAAATGAAATACATTCTAATAGAATAATATTTAACCAGTCCGGCAAATAATTTTTAAAAAGTCGTCAAAACATTTCAATCAGCGAAATATTTCGCCGGCCCGTCGACCAACCTTCGTCCCCATCATTTTTCCGTTAGTTCAAAAAAAAAAAAAAAAAAAAAAAATCTCAGACGAAAATCGCTCAGAAGAATCCGACACCAAAGATCTCAGCCGCGGCGTCGATCGCGAAGAGACCCTTGAAGTATGAAATTAGACGTGTTTCCTTTTTTTTTTCGCGAACCCGAAGCGGTAGCCGACGCGCCGGCGACGCCGGCTGTGCCCGGAGAATATTTAGCAACGATGCCGTAGGTTTCAGGAGCGAAGCTAGACATATAATTAGAGCCGGGGCAGATCCCGTGAGAAAATGCTTCGGCCCCGTAATGGCCGTGTATCACGGAACCCCCCCGGGTTTCTACTCACCGCTTCGCTCGCGTATTCTGCTGCCCCCCATCACCCCCCTCCACAAACCCTTCTGGTCGCTCAGCAGCAGATCCGCAATTCTCGCATCTTCGTGTCTTCTGCTGCTCATTCCTCTCGCGCTGCGAAATTACGGCGCCCGATCTTCTCGACTTTCCAGAAAAACGTCCCTCCCTGCGTGCTCTAGTATCTTGTACCTTTTTTCTATTTTTTTTTTTTCATTATTTTCTGTACACTGGACCGATTTATTCTTACGAAAGGGTCGACCCGCGATTAGCGAATGAGAGAGAAAATAAAATGGCCGCCGGGCGATCTCAGCGATCGCGTAATTATCCACATCCATCGTCGCGCAATCGCCGATAATACTTAGGGCAGATGTACCGTTAGTGGCCATTGTACCTATTGTGGCCATTTTTATGATTTTATTCTACAATTTATTATTATTTCCTGCAAATTATTATTATTTCCTACAAATTATTATTATTATTATTTTTAATTATTTTTTTCCCCACAATTGCACATTGATTTTTTTTAACAAACGCATTTCAATTTACTAAATGACCTACCCGCAAATTTTTTTTCAGAGTCTCGATTACGATTATAAACCTGACCGGCGCGGAAATCGCACAGCGAACAAGACCTCCGATACACAAAAAAAAAAGACGAGTCGAATGGGGATGAAGAGATCGCAACACACTTACACAAACACAGGTGCAGGTCGGTAAGGTAGATCCCTTCACTTCACTTCACTTTACTTCGAGTCAGGTGGAACAGCGATAACATTCTCCTCTCTCTCACCTCTCTCTCTCGTCTCGCACGCTTCGGGCAGGACGTGCGTGCCGCGTGGTGCGCGGCGGAAAGTGCGCCTTGAGCTGCGGGCGATCGGTGTCGACCAATGAGAGCCCTCGGCGGCGGCGGCGGCGATCGCGAGTCGGTAATTCCGAGAGGGTTACCAGTTTCTCAAGCGGCGTTGCGCCAGAGAAAGAGAAAGAGAGCAACGGTGGAGGAGAGGAAGGGAGGGGGAGGGGGAAGGAGGGAGAGATAGATAGATATATGTTTAAGAGAGAGAGAAGAAAGAGAAAGAGAGCGAACGATGGAGAAGCAGAAGGGGAGGGGAGGGGGGAAGGAGGGAGAGAGATAGATAGATATATGTTTAAGAGAGAGAGAAGCCTTTGCCCTCTGCGCGGCTGTTTCACTGAGAAGGTTGCGCCGCCGTCGCCGCAGATCTCGGATCTTGAGACCGGCAACGAAGGTGGTGGAAGGGGGAGGGAGGGAATCTAGCCAACGTTTTCTGTGTTGTTTCTCGCGAGTGCGGCCCGACGATTTACCGTGTATCGGGGAGAGTCTCGGCTTGGTTTTTGCCGCGGCCACACGGGCCCGGATCGCCCTCGTCCAGTGGTAGACTGGCCCAGCCATATTGGGATTAAGAAGACGAGAGGGGGGAGGAAGAGAAGAACGACGGTTGTACGGACGTCTCTCCTTTCTCTTTCCTTCTTGAGGAGTAGATCGCGCTGTCTCTCTCACTCCCACCTGGCGCGTCGGCAAATCGGCGGCCTGCACCGAGTGTGCGTCGCTCGTTTTCCTTACACACAACACAACGCGCGACTCCGCGGCGCGCGTCAGTCGCGAGATCCTGCGCACGGATTTACTCGTCGATATATATCCGCGGTTCGGGTGTTTCGGATTTTTCGCGGCGAGAGAGAAGGAAACAAAAGCGCAGGTTCGATTTTTGGCCGGAAACAGATATTCGGATTTGGAAACAGACTGCACGGATTTTACTCGTCGGTATAATTTAGTCGGGTATTGGATTTTTCGCCGCGAGAGACGAGAAAAGGGGGAAAAAAGGTGCGCGCGCAGGTTCGAGGATTTTTGTCCGGAAACAGACTGATTTACTCGTCGATATATATCCGCGGTCGGATTTTTCGCCGCGAGTCGAGAAAAGAAAAAAAAAAAAAAAAAAAGGTGCGCGCGCAGGTTCGAGGATTTTTTTTCCTATTTTGTGTTCCTCGGAGATTTGTGATAACGAAATTGCAACGTTAGTGAGTTTTCCTTTAAAAAAAATCTGCGCAGTGGCGAATTTCGTTGGACCTGTCTTACCTCGAATGTCCTACCGCCTTCGTTCGTCCGCCAGCTGAGTGACAAAGTGACAATCGTGCGGCTTCCGCGAAATCAACGACCGAGATCAACGACTGAGATCGACGCGCGCAGGTTTTCTGAAAAAGAAAAAAAAAAAAAACGCGATACTTCGTTGTGAAAAAAAATAAAAAAAACCCGATACTTCATTGCGAAAAAAATAAAGAACGCGATACTTCGTTGTGAAATAAATAAAAAACGCGATAATTCGTTGTGAAAAAAGGGAGAACGCGATACTTCGTTGCAAACGAAATAAAGAACACGATACTTCGGACCAATTTCGAGGATTGTTCGGCGTGTGAGCCACCGAAGCCTCAGAGCTGCTGCTGCTGCTGCTGCAGGTGCCGAGGACTCGCGGGATTAACCGGTGGACGTGTGCACACACGCTCAGGCGGCTGGAAGTGGCAACAACGACGAGCGAACGTTGCGCCGCCGATTCTCGCAATATCCTCGCCGCCTAGGCGGCCACTTGTGCGACTTGTGCTATATCTCGGAAAACGAGGCAGCAGCGCCGCCGCCGCTGCGTACTCGGTAGCCGGTCTGCTGCTGCTGCGCGGGAGCTCCTGGAAAAAAAGGGCCGGGCGCCGGTTTCAAACGCTTCGGAATGCGGCGAGAATCGTCGAGCGATAAAAATCGAGTTTTCGAGCTGCTGACGATAGATTCGCGCCGGGATTATTAGTATGCCGTGTGTACGTTTACGCGGAACGTTCGTGACGACGAAACGTGGGTGAAAAAACCGTCAGTTCCTTTTTTTTCTCTTAGTGCTGAATATACGACTCGAGTGGATCGCTTATCGGAAAACCAAAGTTCTGGTGGAGACTTCGACGCAAAGGCAGAGAACTGAATGGAGGGTAAAACGTGTGACGGAAGTTGAAGTGTGAAGTGACTTTCGGGCTCAGTTCTTTCGTCGTAAACCTGGAATTCAATGCAGTGTCAAAGTGAACGGTGAGAATTAATTTTTTTTCTCGAGATTTGATATTGTATCTAATTAATATCTAACAAAGTGAACGAGTCGAGTGAGAATTTATTTTCTCCGAGACGAATGGTTGAATCTTCGGATTTAATAATTGTGTTATTCGTTATTATTTTCGTAGCTTTGATATTATATCTAATTAATATCTAACAAAGTGAACGAGTCGAGTGAGAAATTATTTTCTCCGAGACGAATGGTTGAATCTTCGGATTTAATAATTGTGTTATCTCGTTCGTCGTTTCTCGTTATTATTTTCGTAGCTTTGATATTATATCTAATTAATATCTAACAAAGTGAACGAGTCGAGTGAGAATTTATTTTCTCCGAGACGAATGGTTGAATCTTCGGATTTAATAAATGTGTTATCTCGTTCGTCGTTTCTCGTTATTATTTTCGTAGCTTTGATATTATATCTAATTAATATCTAACAAAGTGAACGAGTCGAGTGAGAATTTATTTTCTCCGAGACGAATAGATGAATCTTCGGAATTAATAATTGTGTTAACTCGTTCGTCGTTATTCGTTATTATTTTCGTAGCTTTGATATTATATCTAATTAATATCTAACAAAGTGAACGAGTCGCGTGAGAATTTATTTTCTCCGTGACGAATGGTTGAATCTTCGGATTTATCGGCAGTGAGTGTCGACTGTCGGTCGCTTCGTCCAACTCGTGGAAAATAATTGTGTTATCTCGTTCGTCGCTACTCGTTATTATTTTCGTAGCTTTGATATTATATCTAATTGCGTGAGAAGAGAAGTGCGGAAGCTGAGGGGGGAAAAGTGCGCGACGAGGGAGAATGTGTGGCATTGTTGACGCGCCGCGAGGACGCGACGATCTCGTGTCGTTCACCTGAGAGACTCGACGACACAGGTAAGCGAACAGAGTTGAACGAGGGGCATTTTTCCGCGCGGAAGAATATAAACGGAGAGAAGGCGGCAGCGACGGTTGATCGATGACTGTACCGCCTTTGTCCAATGCGAGGCGAGTGCCGTCTCTTCCCCCACTCCACCTGTTAAACACATATATGAAGAACCGGAAAGAGAAATTCTCAAAGAAAATGATTCAACTCGACGATAGGAGTCCGAGATTAAAATCACCGAACGAATAATAACTCGTAGATCATCGGACATCCGCACTAAAAGCATTCGCCCATAAATTAATCGCTGTGGGTTTCTAAGAGCAGGAAATTATTTGTGCGTAGCGAGGAGGCAGATTTTTTTTGTCTGCTCTTTTTTTAATATCATCTTTAACTTATTTTGCAGACGTTTTGATCAGGTTTTATTTTTTATAGCTTTTTTTTTTTTTCTGCGCGTTCATATTTTACTTCTGCTATTGTTTTTTTATTTTTATTTATTTTTCTGCGCGTCTTAAAGAGCAGGAAATTATTTGTGCCTACTGAGGAGGCTTCGAATTTTTTTTTTTTCTCTTATCCTCCTTTTTTATCTCATCTCCATCTCATTTTGCAGACATTTTGTTCCATTTTTATTTTTGATATCATTTTTTAATTTTTTATAGTTTTTAATATTTCTGCGCGAGGCACTAAAGAGATCGCTGCTCTCCCCCCGAGGAAATTTTTTCCAGTAACGCGTCTTACACGCTTCGTTCGCGTCGTCCTCATCGTCGTCGTCGTCGTCGTCGTCGTCTTCGTCATCGTCGTCGGTACGATAAAACCCTGGGGAGACAGGTGTACCCCACACTGTAAATATAACCCATGCAGCAGCAGCAGCAGCTCTGTGTAGTCGGTCTGCACGTGAGAGACGAGATCCTAGATCGTCGGGAGAGGAAAATCGAGGAGCTACTTGGGCTGCGAGTCGACGAACCGGTTAAGCGCCGAGCGATATAGTAATAATAATAACGAGCGGTAGATCCGACCGGTCCGTCCAATTAATATTAATCCCAGCAGCAGCAGCAAAAGCAGCAGCAGCGACGATGACGATCGACGCGATCGCCTCGATCCGTCCGACGATCCGAGCGGTTAAGACACAGATCTCCTTCCGAATGTGTCGCTTCGCCGGTTTAGCGTCGCGCTAAACGCGCCTCCGTATAAAATAGGAGAGACGCTCGTAACTTTCGTCTCGCGCCTGCGCCTTTCGTAACTTTTGCCCACGCGAGTCGCACGATTCGCATTGCAACTGTGTGAAACATGCGCACAAACTGCTGAGTTTGTATTAAGTTGTTATATGTATATATACCGAGTGTCCCATTAAAAAAAAAAAAAAAAAAAAAAAAAAAGTCGGGTCAGTATTTTTCGAAATAAATCAGGTGAAAGATTAAAATGGGACATGGATTTATATATATACATATAACTTCTTAATTAATATACATAAAATATAATATAATATACAAAATAATGATAATGTTTCATACAATTGCGACGCGATTTTTTTTTATGGGTTCTCTTAACAAGCTAAAAATATTGCATCAGAGGACTGTCAGATTAGACGAATGTTCGGGCAAAATAAATTCTCCATCGCATTTGTGTATATATACAGTAAATATGAATACATCCAAAGCGCTTTTATACACACACATAATAAATATTCAAACGTATTTATTATGTGTGCGTATACGTTCAGGTTTATTATTATCGGTTGTAAAAGCAACGCGCGCGCGGTTAGTTCTCCGTCGATTAATTAGGATCGGTAGGCGGTTCAGGAAGTGGGAATACATTAATGGCGGCTCGCGCGACGGGTTATTTAATATCGAAAGGATAAGTCGCTAATCGCGTGTGCGTGACGAAAGTGAACCCGGTCGTCGTCGTCGTCGCGCGTGGAAAATATTATTCCTGTCACTCGTGGGACGACGGCCAACATTCAATTTGCGGTCGGTAGGATATTAAAGACATTTTTTATTTATTTTTTGTTTATTTTCCACGCGGTGATTATCAGGAATCGGATTGCGGGAATTATCGGCGATATTCGAGAATAAGAGATTCGGAATAATAATAATAATGCTCTTTCCTGTCTTCTGTCAAAACAGCCGAATTTTTCGGTGAACAATATTGAAACAGTCAATTAACTCGTTGCGCTCTAATTAATTCCTCAATTTCAGCTAAAAAAAAATACAAATAATAATAATGCTCTTTGGTGTCAAAATTACTGTATTTTTCGGTGACCAATATTAAAATAGTCAATTAAATCGCTCGTTGCGCTCTAATTAATTCCTCAATTTAAGCTATAAAAAAATAAAAATAATAATAATGATTTTACCTGTCTGCTGTCAAAATTACTGTATTTTTCGGTGACCGATATTAAAACAGTCAATTAAATCGCGCGTCGCGCTCTAATTAATTCCTCAATTCAAGCTAAAAATAAATAGGAATAATAATAATGCCTTTGCTATCAAAATTGAGGTATTTTTCGGTGACCGTCAATTAAATCGCGTTGCGCTCTAATTAAGTCCTCAATTTAAGTGATAATCAACGGCTCGAGGTATAAATCAGTTGCGGTCGCTGCTGTGTGTCGAATATAATTCAATGGCCGCGCGCGTTGCAAATGTAACGCGAACCGCGCGTGAAATTAGTGGTAAAAATACAACAGCGAGCCGAGGCGCATAATGTACAGTTAGGAATCGGTGCGAGGCACGTACAGTTGTAGGACACTCGGCGACAGGTGTTGCGCGCGAAGGTGGCCGACGATGACCGCCGCCGAAGAATCGTTGAGCTAATAATAAGCATAATAATAACGCGAATAAGGTGGAAGGGGTCTTGAAGAGCCGAGTGTACCATCAGAAAGGAGGGGAGGAAGGGGAACAAACGACGAGGAGGGCTCTAGGCGCGGCGGAAGAGGAATCTGGAGGGGGGGGGGGGGAGGGGGGGTGACAGGTGCGCAGAGGGTTCAAGGGACGAAGACTCATTATGCGCACGAGCAAAGCAGATTTGAAAAATAACCAAGCGGGTAATCAGGCAATCGAGAATTATCATCATGGCTGATTTATTTTATTTTATTTATTATTTTTATTCTATTTTATTTTTAATTTTTTATTAAACATACCCTTTTTTATTGAGTTGTGTGTTTTATTGCGACGCATTTAAGAGTAACAGACGAATAACCGCATTGCCTGAATTATTCTTTCAATTTTTTATTTGTATAATTTTTTTTTTTTTTTTATTAAATATACCCTTTTTTATTGGGTTGTGTTTTTATTGCGACGTATTTAAAGTCGAGTAACGAATAATCTCATTGCCTGAATTATTCTTAAAATTTTTTATTCGTATATATTTTTTTTTTATGTATCCGAATATTCACCGGCGCGAAATGAATAAATCCCACAGCTCGCGGACGCGATACCAGGAAAAGTGTATATAAACGAGCTTATCTCCGGCTCGATTCGATTAAACTCGTCGTCGGGGCGAGACGAGATATTTTTTCGCGCGCGGAAAAATACGTTTTTCGAGTGGCCGGAGGCTGCTGCGAATTTCTGTCAATTGTCGCGAAAAAAAAAAAAAAAAAAAAAAAAAAAAAAAAAAAAAAAAATTGCAAAACCGGATGCAGGGTCGTCTATGTATAACGACGAGTGTATAAAAGTGCGGCAACGTCTCCCTGAAGCGATTATGGAAGAGGCAGATAAGAAGGGTGGACGCAGGAGAAGTCAGAGAGCCTCGGGTATAAAATTGCGAGAGGGAGAGAGAGAGCGATCCGAGGCGCTTGGAATGGGTGCAGCTATCATTTCGCCCGAGCGGCAGATATCCTTCTCGGCGCCTGAGGGGAGAAATATATACATATATATATATCCCTGGCAGCAATTGCTTCGTCGCTCGTCGTCAGCGATGCAACCGAGCGGAGTGGGCGAATGGAGGGGGGAAGATGGTCGAGGAATCGGAGACCACTCGGAAGGCTCATGAGCCGAGGGATAAACAGAAGAAAATAAGTTGCTAAGTGCGCGCGAGGATCAGCACGCACGTTGGAAGAAGCAGCGTCTAAATCCTAATGGGAGCTCCAGAAGCGGAGAGCCCAAAGAGAAAACCTCGAGGATCAATGGCAATAATAACACTCGGTGGTAGAGGTGAAGGGGAGGGGAGGGGGGAGGTAATTTTCATCGGGTGTAGCCGGCGTGTAAGACACGATCATTATCAGCGAGGCGGAGAGTCGTGTCAAGGCGGAAAAATTTTCTGCGCTGACGCCAGTAACCTCCCCCTCCCCTCCCCTACCTGCCCATTGAAGGGAGGGAAGCGCAATGTCGTTGACGGGAAAAAATCGTAAATGCTTCGAAAATAAAAAATAGCTTCATAAAAAAAATTAATAGTGATGCGTGATGTATACATTTTTTAAGAATTATATTTCAAACTATTTAGCAATAATATTGGGTTCCAAAATAATTGCAATAATAAAAATTGTATTTCAAACTATTTTGCAATAATATTGGATGCCAAAATAATTGCAATAATAAAAATTATATTTCAAACCATTTTGCAATAATATTGAGTGCCAAAATAATTATAATAATAAAAATTATATTTCAAACTATTTTGCAATAATATTGGATGCCAAAATAATTGCAATAATAAAAATTATATTTCAAATTATTTTGCAATAATATTGGGTGCCTTAATAATTGCAATGATAAAAATTATATTTCAAACTATTTTGCAATAATTGGGTCCCAATTTGCTTCATTCAACGATCGCCTAATCTGAGGGTACAAAAAAAAAGAAGAAGGCTTCTTGGTCTCCTGCTCAGTTGTTCCAACCGTGTCTTCCGTTTTCTCGTCCCTCGGATTAGAAACGACCACGTCGGTCTCGGCGGGGCGAACGCGACTTCCGGTGAATTTTACGAGGCGGAGGGGGGCGGCCGGGGGGGGGGGGAGGGCGATACAACGTCGGGGGCCGTGAGAAAGTACGTTGTGTGGAATTACGTCGAACGTGAATCGCGCGCGCGACACGTATACGCATAGTACCAACTATATATATCGAATGTTAAATCTGTCGCTTTTTTTCTCACTGCCCAAAGCGTCTCTATTCGCTCGCGAGATTTAAAATTTAAAGAGCCAGCGAAAAGTCCTAAAAACAGCTTATGACTAAAAAAAAAAAAATCGCAGGGCACGAGTTGCGTTGAGTGTAATACGGACAAGACGCCTGTGCGCCTCTGTATGCTCGGCTGGCGCTCTCGAAGGCGGCGGCGGCGAGCCACTCCAGCGCCCGGACTCAGCCAGGCGTGGTTCCCCGCTCGCTTGTAGTATTTACTACGAGCGCCGAGAAGCTCACGAAGGGAAAGAGGCAGACGGAGAAAGAAGCTCGCGAAGGGAAAGAGGCAGAGAGAAGGAAATAGAGAATGGAAGGAGAGACAGAGAAAGAAGCTTACGAAGGGAAAGAGAGAGAGAGAAAGAAGCTCGCGAAGGGAAAGAGGCAAAGAGAAGGAAATAGAGAATGGAAGGAGAAGGGAGAGACGCAAGAGGCTCTTCTCGTTGGCCGGCAAAGCGCTCGAGTCGCAGCAGCGCAGCTCGGCCGACGGGTCCGGGGAAAAAAAAGCAGTCGCATACTCGGGCAGTGTGTACGCGGAAAATATAGGATGAGAACCCGGAGAGCTCGAGCTCGTCAATATATATATATATATATGTATCGCCTCGGTGGTGGCGCGTAGGCTTTGCCCCCTATGCGCGCTTATACGGTCGCTGTACTCTCGCTCAGCAGGTTTTCCGGAGGAGAGGGAGGAGAGAGGGAATCGATCGTTTGATCGACTAACGCACCGATTCCCAGGAACCGAGACTTCGCCGGAGTCCGCCGGTGCGTTAACGAGTTATTAACGTCGAGCTGTTTTTATTGAGTTATAACTAATGGAGTTCTCAGCGAGAAGCATTTTTTTTTTTTTTTTTTTTTTTTATAGCGCCAGGGGCTGTTTAAAAGACGGATGGGTGACGAATGCCGCTGAAGAGAATTTTTTTTTAGGTGTCTCTAAATTCACAAAGGCGTGATTTTGGATTTTTTTTTTTGGAAAATGATTGCAGGTTTCGAACTGTGTTTTTTTTTCATAGTAAAGAGTATAATTTTGACTCCGGGAAATAAATTATATCTGCCACATTTGTGAATTTCTTCCTCTCAAAAAAATTATAAAACATTGTCAAAGATATACCCTTTAATATGAAGAGAATATGATCCTTTGAGTTGATTACAATTATTATTATTATTATTATTATTATTATTGTCGATGCTTTTCAAAAATGCAAATTTCAACGTAATATTTATACAAGAAAAGAAAATTATAAAACATAGTCAAACCCTTTAATATGAAGAGAAAAAAAATAAATAACTGTAATCATTTAAAAAAAAAAAAAAAAACGCCTTTTTTGGGGCAGTCGACTATGTCTAACCCCTTAAAAAGTAGCATAGTACACAAATCTCGTTGATCGTATATCGCGAGACGTGCACCGGATCCGGAATAAATTAAATGTACGTTGGATCGGGTTCACGTGCGTTTCCGGGGGGCGCTCTTCTCGGTCCACGACTTGCAGAAGGCGTCGCGGCGGCTGCGTTCGGTCGCGGCTGGCGGCCGAAAGATGCATCGGACGATGCGGCAGCGTCATATGAAAAAAAGTTGCGCGGCGCACGGAGAGAATAAATTATCCCAGGCGCGTCTTACTACAGCGGCAGAAGAGGCAGAAGAGGCAGAAGAGGCAGAAGCAGTCGTCGCTCTCTCGCGCGCGCTGCGGCGGCGCTCGTAGGTGGGATGATACCGGAAGCGAAGTCAGAACGGCGGAACCCGCGCGCGGACGTTCGCTCGATGGAAAGTTTCGTGTCTTTCAGTACGGCCAAAGAGGCTCGTTGGGGTGGTTGCCGCGTCTCGCTCGGTGAATAACCGCTCGACGTGTATATATCTCGCGATCCGAAAACCATTTTTTTTTCAATTTTTTACTATAAATAATTTTTTGTAGTGAAAATAAAGCACATAGCACATTTCACTATAAATAATTTTTTTTAGTGAAAAAAAGCACATTTTACTATAAATAATTTTTTTTAGTGAAAAAAAAAACACATTTTACTATAAACAATTTTTTTAGTGAAAAAAAGCACATTGTACTATAAATAATTTTTTTTTAGTGAAAAAAGCACATTTTACTATAAATATTTTTTTTTTAATAAAAAAAGTGTATTCGCGCAGCGTCGACACGCGTTTAAAAAATAAAATAAAAATCTACTCGCTTCGAATTTCAACGCAAGTGAAGCGAATTTTTGGTGTTAAAAAAATTATATAAAATAGTGAAATAACGTGAGTTTGGTTTCCGTCGTTGGCAAAGGATCGGAGAGAGACGACGACGACGACGAACGCATCTCGTTCAGAGATGGTCAGCCAACACGCGATGGCCACGACTGTTCGCAAAGTGAAGCAGGAAAATCGTCTGAGGCGACTGAATCAGAATCAAGGTAGCCGCGCGGTTATAGTTACTCATCGTCGCCGTCGCAGCAGCCAATCGTCGGTCGTCCGCTGCTGCTGCTGCTGCCGCCGCATCGCGCACGCTATTGCCATTTTACCGCAAAACACTCTCGATTGTTGCGTGTCCCGCGGTTTCGTGATGATACTCTGAGTATTTCGCATTCTGTTCGCGCGATAATTCATCTATTAAAACGTTCGCGAGCAACCATTGCCGTCGGTCGGGCCGAGGCCGCTGATTGGGTCGAGGAAACCGGCGTTTTTTGCATTTTTCTCCTGGAATTTTTTATTTCTCGGGCAAATAACTGTGATTTTTGGAATCAGCGGAAAATTTCCCATAGGATAGGGTTTTTAAACTTTGCGAAATCGAAATTTTTTTTTTCGACCAATTTTGGAAAAATTGCAAGGGGTACCCCTTCTAAAAATTTGCGATTTTTGAGGGTCAACTTTGAAAATCTGCAAAAAATTGAAAAATCGAGATATCGCGTTCTGCCTTGCGGCATTCTCTTCGTTGAAGAGTCTTCTTTTGAATGGGAAAAGAAAATCCCGATTATCTTGATCCAAAGAAAAATTACACCGATTTTAGTAAAGTGCCAAAATTGGGAAAAAGTGAAAAATCGTTTTTCGGGTTTTTCTCCTCGAAATTTTTATTTTTCGGGCAAATACCGGTCATATTTGGAATCAGCGGAAAATTTCCCATCGGATAGGGTTTTAAAAATTCGTTAAATCGAAAAAAAAAATTTTCGCCCAAAAAACCGGCAAGGGGTACCCCTTGCAAAAAATTTCGATTCATGAGGGTCAACTTTAAAAATCTGCAAAAAATTCAAGAATCGAGATATTGCGTTCTGCCTGCCGGCATACTCTTCCTTGAAGAGTTATCTTTCGAATGAAAAAAGAAAATCTAGATTCCATTCATCCAAATAAAAATTACATCGATTCTAGTGAAGCGATAAAATTCGAAAAAGTGAAAAATCGTTTTTCGGGTTTTTCTCCTCGAAATTTTTATTTTTCGGGCAAAAACCGGTCATATTTGGAATCAGCGGGAAATTTCCCATCGGATAGGCTTTTAAAACTTCGTTAAATCGAAAAAAAAAAAATTCGCCAAAAAAATGCCAAGCAACGTCCTCGTATTTTCGATTTTCCGGGCAAACAACCATGTTTTTTTTTTTCTCAAAGTGCAGATTTACGCGTGTCGAATGATTTGCGTGATTCGCATCGAGCGCGCATGCGCATGCGCGCATCAGCGCAGATGTGCTCGCGCCGCAGCAGCAGCAGCAGCAGCAGAAGCAGCAACAGCTCAGCTTTCAGGCTCGTTTAACGCGCGTAGCCCCCATTCGGTTCACCGTTAGCTAATTCACGGTGCCGTAACTTTGAAATAACGAGAGACAGATAATGATTGTTAATGAGAATACATTTGTTCCACTCGCGGAGCCACCGCCGCCGCGCGTACACAACGCTCGGAAGATTAAATCTCGAGAATAATTAACGGCGACGTCGAACGTCGACGAACGTATCGAGATAATAACAAATTATTCCTCGGTTAACGCGCGTTGTAAACTTATGGAAAATGCAACGTAAACTTATGGAAAATGCAACTAAACCGCCTTTTACCGTAATCAAATAAATCGCTGCGGATTTCAAACCAAAGTTTTAAATTAAATGAGTTCATTTTTTTTTTTTTTTCGATCCTACAAATGAACGAAAAATGATTTATTATTACTACTATTATTATTTTTGTTTATTATATTTATTATTTTCTAATTTTCCCTGTTGTATCAGTGGATTGATTCCAAATATACAATAAATTGATTGATTGATATATTTTTTTTTTCTTATTTTTTATTTATTTTGCTAAATATTCGTCACTTTTGGCTTTACAGATGAAGAGGGATCCTATAAATCGGTACCAGCGCCGAAGCCGGTGCCGAACAATCAGCGAAATCAAAATTGTCAAAGGAATAACGAGTCAACGAGGCAGCAGCAGCAGCAGCAGCAGTCGGTAGTGCCGGGTCCCTCTGCGGCTGTGATTTACGCCAACAGCAGAAACGGCCATATCGATAACGAGGGTAGAACGATCGATCGCGATTCCGGGCAGGCCCCACCCGGACCGGAGTACAGGATGCCGCCTTTATACGGTGAGGAGCAGACGTCGAATCAGAATCAACCGACGACGAATCTTCAGACCCACAGCAACAAGTTTCCGGTAATTATCATATTATTTATTTTTTACCATAATTAAAATGATAATTATCCTCAGGCGATCACTTTTTTTTTTTTTTTTTTTTTTTTTTTTTTTTTTTTTTTAATGAAGTTTGCTTATTCGCACGATTTTCATTAAATTGAAGTTTGCATCTTTTTTAAATGCAGAATTAAATCGTTCACTGAACTTCAATTTAATTCCCTCGGAATTTTTTTAAATAATTGAAGTTCGCTTATTCGCACGATTTTCATTAAATTGAAGTTTGCATCTTTTTAAAATGCAAAATTAAATCGTTCGCTGAACTTCAATTTAATTCCCTCGGAATTCGAAGCTCGTCGTATATTCAATAATTCATACGGCGTCAATTACCTGCAGTTAGACACGTAAAAAAAAAAGAAAAAAAAATGCGCTCGTCGCATTAAATAAACACTGCATTTGTTTGAAATTGCAAATTGCTCGGGGGGGAAACAATAAAGCGGCGCGCGAGTAACCCAGAAGCGCGAGTTGAATTCCGGTGAAATCTTCGGCGACGCTCGCCTCTCGGTTCATCGTACGCGTTCGCTTCTGCGCTTCTGCGCCGTCGTCGGTGTGTTCGCTCTGTTGGCGCTCGTGCGCGATTCTTGGGAATATTCTCATAGTCCTACGCGCGTGTTTTATTAAAGCCCGACGGGTGAACCAGGAGAATGAGAGAAGGAGAGAGAGACAAAGAGCTGTTGCTCGCGTTCTGCTGCCGCCGCCGCCGGTGGTGTATATGTACCGTTTACCGGAAACGACTTTACGATAGTCGTTCGGATACACCGCAGTCACTTTTCCTCGGCTTCAGTCCTCGGCTCCTGTCTCCTTTTCGTCTCTCTCTCTCTCTTTCTCCGTCGCTCCGTCGCTCTCTTTGTCATCGCGAATGTCGTTAGCCACTCAACGGCAGATCCAATGATCCAATTATGAATTATATTAAAATTTGCGTCGTTGGAATGCAACGAAAATAAAAAAAAAAAAATTTGTGACGATTTAAAAATTATTGCGACGATTCTAAAAAGTTATCACGACGATCAATCGTTGTAATAAATTTTTATACCCAATACGATTTTTTTGGTTCTTTAGAATTATTATTATTTTCGTTGCTTTCCAACGATGTAAACTTTAATATAATAATTATACAAGAAAAAAAAATCGCTCGGTGCAATAGGAGGATTTTTTTAATTCAGCGAAAACTCATTTCGATTGTTAATAAATTTTCCTGAAAAATTTCAGATCGAACGAGAAGTGGTGCTTTCGTCGACGGACAAGAACACGAAGATCCCGATTTTACACGAATATAAGCAGCGAAGCGCTGGACGAGTGGCGATCGCTCCGGATGCGCCGATCAAGCAGCAGGCCTGGGTCCAGGAGGTGAGTGCGTCGACGACGACCGTTCTACTTTCGTCTATTTTTTTTTCTTCGCCAGCCCCGTCACTTTGTCGCGCTTGATTTACAACTTGATTTACAAGCCCGTCTGTCGTTTCAATTTGCAATAAAAAAAAAGGAAAATGAAAAAACGATAAACGTGTCTCCGAGTGTTTGCAGCGACGACCGACGCACAGCTACTGTCCCAGTTTCGAAGCTGAGAAGAATGCGCACCGTTCGAAGTGTTCCAGCAACGATCGTAGGACGACGACGACGACGACGACGGAGGGAAAGCCGCGTCGCATAAATTTATGGACGACAATCGACGCCCTCCGTCGATTCGCTCTATTATTCCGAGTTGTACGGTTAGTCGGACGCAGAGCGACTGCAGTCGACGTTCGACCGTCGCTGGGAAAACGGAGAATCGTCGGCGACGTCACTCGGACGGAGAAGAAGCGACGGGAAGATCGATTGAGGACGAAGTAGAAAATCGCGTCAGCGGAATCGGAGCCTTCGTCGTGCATCGCCGATCCGAAACGTCTTCTGCAATCGCTCAATCGGCTGCGACGAATCGCTTTGATGGATGTGAATTAAATCTGAAGGAAAGAAGAGGACGAAAAAGAGACGAATTGTTTTTTTCCGGTTAATCGTGTTTACTCATTCGAATGGACCAAAATGATGGGAAAAAGTTTGGAAAGGAGAGCAAAAAGTCGCTAATATTTACTGGCAAACTCATCGATTCGGCGGTTTCTATTTGTACAGCTATTCAGACCCAAATGACCGAACGACTCATTATATCTCGCGCTTTATAAGTACATTTTAACGTCGGGAGAAATCACGCTCGTAACTGAGCCAATAAAAGATGCCATTAACATCTCGAAGAGAGTAGGAAAAAAAAACGAAGACGGCCGTCTGTGAAAGTTGACGAAGCGAGCGATGATTCTTACCGTGCGTGGATTATTTTTCGACGCTTCTCGGTCAGTCACGAAATTACTGTCGAACCGAAAAGATCGAATATCAGTGCGACGAGTCCGAAAAAAAATCGCTGAGAAAAACTGTAGCCGGAGCATTTTTTTTAATTATTTAAAAAATGACTACCGCAAAATTTGAGACGTCTAATCAGCCGCGCGGAAAAATAGCGGTGAACCGGTGAAAGGCTGGGAAAAATAATAGTGGAAAATAGTAGCCGAGGAGCAATTATTCGGTCAGCTCACAAATCAATCAACGCGTTGGCTGTCGCGCAGAGCAACGCCGGAAGAAGTGCCGCGACAAGTGATAAATCAAGATTGCGTCTGGTGTGTACGTCTAACGACTCTGTCGCAACGTTTCCTTCGCTCATGAATTTGTATTAATAGAAACCGGCGCTCCGAGCATTTCCAACGCAGAATCAACGAATAATTCGTGTGTGTAAATGCTAAGTGTGCTTTGCGAGTATCTGTGTTCGGGTTCATTGTCGAATTAGCATTCTTCTCGCTCTCCTCTGTGACTCATCGTCGGGAACAGTCACCGTCGAGACACGTGGGGACTCCTCGAAAATATTTTTTTCTCAAAGGAACAAAAAAATGAATGACTACTTTATTATCGAGACTTGTAAAAAAATTATAGGTCGCTTATCGTTGCACAAAACCTCGAAAATATTTTTTTCTCAAAGGATCAAAAAAATGAATGGCTAGTTTATTATCGAGACAAAAAAAAATAATGGCTAGATTGGTTTCGAGACTTATAGAAAAAAAGTTCTACTTCTAGAGACTTGTAAAAAAAATATAGCATCGTTGCACTAAATGTAAAATAGCTATTCTCGCGTTGCGCCATATAAAGCCTCAGCTTCTTCATTCACACTGAGTCCTCTAACCTAATTTTCACTGCAGCGACGAAGAAAAAGAAAAAAAAACAATGCTCCACATACGCGCGGCAAATTCGGAATTAAATAATGCGCATTTCGTGGAAGGAAATAGAAGCTAAATAAGAGCATGCGCATTGTGCCGCAGATTGGGATCACCGCGAATCTACGGCGAGATACACATATTTTTCCATCCGCGTAATCATCCGGCGTTTTCATTAATATTAATGCTCGTAGTAAATTGTAGTACGCTGAGTCTATATAAGTGGCAATGTACAACGAATGAAATCCGGTCATTCGAGCGAATGAAAAAAATAGGAAAAAAAAATACGACACTGTTCCAGATGCCGGAAAAGTCGCACGGAGATCTGAGCTAAGAGACAATTTATTTTTGTATTAATTTTTTCGAACGTAAAATTGCATTTCTCTTTGCTGAGTCACGTGTCTCGAGTCTCGCGAATTTAGCGATGAAAGCGCATCTCGCCGCCGACGTCTTCCGCGTGTCTACCGTAAAATCCTCAGGAAACATCGCTGCGAGAATTAACACCTGTTCTCCGCGCGCGAAGAAGCAGTCGTCGTCGAGATGTCCGCGCGCGCAGTGACCAACTTTCCTACGCGAAGCCTCTCTCGAATTATCCGAAGCTACTTTGCATATTTGATCGTCGGCGCGACGATCAAAGTTTCGTGTCGCGTTGCACGTGCAGCGAGTCTACGAGTTCGATGTCCCTAATTACGGCCCTTCCCAATCGCAGCATCTCTTCCCCCCCCCCTCCTCCCCCTCCTTTCGACTTTCTACAATAAAATTGTCGTATTTATTGACAAACAAGAGGCGTCAATCTGCTTTCGAATTTCAATCGTCCAGCTTCTGATTTTTTTGTGTGTGGAAAATGAATTTGAAGCCGACATTGAAATTTGCATCGTTGGAATGCAAAAAAAAATCTATATATTATTCTAAGTATTCTAAAATTATTCTAACAGTACTACATTTTTTTTTAAAGGGTCAATCATTATAGGAACTTTTTTTAATACTTAGTACAATTTTTTGAGTTCATTATCATATTGTATTTTTTTTTTATTTTTGTTGCTCTCCATCGATGCAAATTTCAATATAACAAAGTCTACAATCCAAAATCTCTGTCTCTCGATAATTGTAAAGCACATATCTCGCCATTCGATCTCGCGAAGGCCGTTGGATAATCGTCGCGAGAAATAACGCTCAGGAATCGTCGTTGTGTGCCGGATCTGTTGCTGTTGCCGCTGCTGCGTATGCAACCAGGCGCCCAGGCAATTTCACAGTCTCCGTGTACGACTCCGGTGAATCCTACGGGCCGGGAGGACGCTTCTCGGGAAGGGATGCGCCTGGAATAACAAGGCTCGCGCGACGTTGCGACAGTCGGGGAGGCCGCGCGCGAGGACACGGGACACGAGTGTGTCCCTCCCCAACGATAGGAACGGCGCGCGGTGCCCGACGCGACTTGCATACGGAAAACAGCTCGTTGACTTACGACCCGTACGCCACACCGCCGCAGCCGCCACCGCTACGGCTTATGGCCCGTAGCCTTCGATCATTCCCTCGAGTCCTTCGCCGGAGAGTCGAGAAATAAAAATAACGCATTTTACCTTTTTTTATATTTTTCTCTCGGCATTTTTCAGCATCTCGAAGTCCTTTTCCGAACTCCTGATTTTCTTCGTCCGGATTATTCGTATCTCATTACTCTTTTTTTATTATTATTAATATTATCATTATTATTAGTAGTAGTAGTAGTATTAGTATTAGTATTAGTATTAATATTATTACTATTGTTATTGTTATTGTTAATTTATTTATGGATTTGTTCTTTAAATATATAGTTACGCTATGTGATTAAAAAATAAGGGATCGGAATAATTCCTGATTCTTAATAAATTAATTTAAAAAATGATGAAATTTTTTTTTTAATTGAGTCGTTGTGTTTGCGTTGCAGGGAAATCAGATGCAAGATCAACGACACGAGGGCAACGCGAGAAACCTTCAGACCCAGGAAACGTACACGTAAGTTTTTCCCAACTGAGATTCGAGATCGAGCGATTGAGAGAGAAAAAAAGAAAAAATGTTTGTGTCGCAGGTCAGCGTCGACGGGAGCCGTGCCGCGAACCGGTAAAGGCGACGAGGAGAAGACGAAGTCCCTGTCGCGGACGTACCACACGATCAAGGACATGATCTCGAGCCGCTTCGGGCCGAGCAGGAAGGACGTCGAGCCCGAGCCGGAAGTCAGTCTGAACAACGTGACGGAGGAGCTCAGAAAGTCCAGTCGCAGTATCAACGACGACGAGGCGAAGAAGAAGGAGGGTATTTATGGGAAACCGAGGGCTCAGGATCCGACGATCATCAATATGCAGCAATACTCGAAAAATACTTATGGTAAAAAATAATCAATCAAAAAATCAATGAAAAATCAACGAAAAAAAAAAAAAAAAAAAAATCACCTATTTCTTCGAATGGTTGAAATATTGTTTTTCTCTCATTTCATTGGAATTAATGAAAAAACAATGTTCACCTATTTCTTCGAATGGCTGAAACATCGTTTTTTCTCTCATTTCGTTGGAGTCAATGAAAAAAAAAAAATGTTCACCTATTTCTTCGAATGGCTGAAACATTGTTTTTTTTTCTCTCAGCCGATCGACGTTGCGGAGTCTCGAGCCCCGCTCGCTCGGAGCTCGGTGAACAATCGAGACGTGAGAAATTCGTGTGTTACTCGATTCACCCGGTTGCACTCTACTTCGCCGCGAGAATCACACGCGATACGCGCTCGCGGGGCGTGCGTTGTTAATTTTTTTCTCTCGTTCTCACAGCGAGCGCCCGGCTCGCCGTCTCGTTTCGTACGCTCGTCGACGCGAGATTGATCTCCCTCGGCTTGGCTATAACAATGAAACGTTGCGTAAGACGTAACCGAACTTTCGTGCGATCTCGGCGGCGAAAATTAACGTCCGCCGCCGGTGGCAAAGTCTGAGCGATGACGTCATAACGCTTCGTCGGGGAAAGATAATTTATTTGTGAAAATAGAAACTGTGTCGTATTGTGATGTATTTTTTTATTTAAAGTACACGTTTATTTTTATTGTCCAGGTCAGTAATAGAAACTGTGTCGAATTGTTGTCGAATGCATAGAAGTATTTTTTTTTTATTTAATGCACACGTTAATTTTTATTGTCCAGGTCAGTACGGCCAGGCCTACGGTTATCAGGCTAACCAACAGCAGCAGCAACAGCAGCAGCAGCAGCAACAGCAAAATGTGCCTCTCCCGGGTCAGCTGCAATCCGCGCCGCAGACACTTCAGCCGAGTTTGCCGGGTCAGAGCGCCCAGCTCCACGTTACTCACATCACTCCGCCCGGCGGCGTTAAAACCGTCCACCAGACGCAGGTATCGAACTTCGGTCAATCGAGCGCCGGTGTCCAGCAAGTTCCGAACTCCAATCGCGACTACGGCGTCCAGGGTCCCGGGGTAATGTCGGCCCAGACGCTTCATCAAAGTATTCACCAGTCTTCCATACAGAATCCGGTAATTCGACCGCCATTTTTTACCACTTTTCTTTTTTGTTTCATCTCTTAAATCTGCATCTCTTAGATCTATATTATTAGCGATTCGGTAGTGTTTTGCTATTTATTTTTATTTTTCTGTTTCTTTTTTTTGTTCGGTATGCTTTATTTTTGTTGGCTCTCAAGGAATAATGTCCTAGAGCTTTATTTCCAATAAAAAAAATAATAATAATGATTATTATTTGACCCACATTTCAGAGCCAAAATCCGCCAGTGAATAAACACGGATTGCCGATGCAACCAGCGTCGATACCACCGTCCAACAGTCTTCAGCAACCCAACCAGGCCTACCAAAGCCCGCAGCAGATAATTCACCAGAATCAGATGCACCAAAGTTCGAGATTTTCTCAGCAGCACGTGCAGAACATGCACCAAAGACAATTAATCCAGCAGATGCAGCAGCATCAGCAGCAGCAGCAACAAAATGTCGTCGGTCAGCAGAGTCCGCAGACGGCGATGAGAATGAATCAACAGCAGTCTCATTTTCCCGTTGGCGTCAGTTACCAGCAATATCAACAGACCCGACAGCAGCCGATGTCGCGCTCGCAGATCGACTTGCCGAGCACCTCGAGGCAAAATCTCGACGTGAGAATCCCCGGCCAGGAGGTTTATTATCACTACGCGCAAAATCGGGCGCGATATGGCGGACCGCAGGTTTATATGAAACCGACGGAATCAGGCAATCAGGACGCTGAGTTTCAGCGACGAAACTCGGCAAAGTGCATCGAAAAGGCGGCGTCGCAGCCGCAGCTGTGCTACGATGATGAGAGAAATACTGGCGACGTAAGGAGAAACGTAGATAAGGACGAAGGGACGATGAATGCGAGTGGAGAGGCGATTTCTAAGGAGAAGTACGAAATAACAGTGGAGGAACGCGCGGAATTTGGGAGAAAAGGATCGCAGAGGCAGCAGCAACAGCAACAACAGCAACAGCAACAGCAGCAACACAGCGAAGACGTCAGACCTGTGACCAGTTTCGGCGTTCGTCGAGACGAAGCGAGATCGTCGAGGAGAGATCCGTTGACTGGAGAATATTTACAGCAGCAGACTGATTCAGGACAGGAGAAGGATCTGTCGGCAGTGCAGCGACGAATCGAGGAAATGCAGAAGAGAAGCGAGCACGAAGCCGCTTCAGCATCGCTGTACGGTCAGAAGATGACGAAGGAGGCTTCGGAGGTCGACAATGCGAGAATGAAAGGACAGGCGAACGATGGGACGACGAAGAAGGTAGAAGAGACGAGTTATCAGGATCGTAATGGGGCAGGGAAGCTGATGGACCAGAGGAAGGAGGAGTTGGAGCACGGGATGTCTAGACTGAAGCTTCATAATCAGGGTTCTGGGTCGGATTACGACAAACCGGGTCAGAGTTCGTCGAACGTCGATTCGGGAAGGGGCTCGGCCGTTTATTCCAGCGGACGGCGACCTGCGCCGGAGGATCAGAGTCATCCGCAAGGTTTGCGTCCTCTTCTGTTTTTTCTCACTTTTTTTTTAGTGTGTCATTATTTTGAAAAATATTTGAGCGGTGAAAGAGTCAATTTGGTCGTTTTTTTTTTTTCGTCAGCAGCTCTCTCTTTTTTTCTCACATTTTTTTCTACCGGACGTCGCAGTATCATTTTGAGAAATGAAAAATTGTTGAATGGATGTTATCATTTTGGGAAATAGGTATCTGATCGGCGAAAGACTCAATTTGATCGTGTTTTTCTTTTCTCGTCAGCAGCTCAAGACTCCGAATGGGTCGACATCGTGGAGTCGGAGCTGCGAAGTATTTTGGAACCGCGAGACGTGCCGGCGATGGCTCACTCGACGCTCTCGGAGAGCGTGTCATCGGTGACCCCGCCGTTGCCGCCTCTGTCGCCCCACGGAAGTCCGCGAAATTCACGGAATCGATATTCCGCCAGGTAACGACGCCGCCACTCGGAATGTATATCCTCCGTTCCGTACACTCGCGGAGGATGAATACTTGAAAGCGATTTTTTATTCACGCAGCTTGCCGTACGGATCGAAGCCGAACTACAGCGAGTACGGGAAGAGCAGCGCGGATAAGAGAAACTTTCCGAACGCGGCTAAGCATCGCGGAGCCTCGACTTCGAAGAAGGACGCTGCGAAAAAATTCTCTCATCGTGAGTCGAACAAAGTCGAACAAAACAGTCGACGAGACAAAAACCCTCTTTTACAACTGACTTTGCGCTGACTTTTTCGCATTTTTTTCTGCAGTTTTCGGCGTCGAAGCCGGCGATCTGACGTCGACGACGACCGGACTGGATTTGGATTCGATGCTGGACAGAAGCGACTCCGACCTGAGCACCAATGACGCGAGAACGATCAGAAAGCAGCTCGAAGGACTGGAGAATATGTACAGCGAGGCAAGGGCATTTTTTTAAAGACTGTAATTGATGGTCTGAAGGGGGGAAAAATTAATGTATCTAATGTCTCGTGACTATCCAGGTTTTGAAATTATTGGGAGGCAGCGTAAAGAAGCGACGGAAGGCGAGAGGATTGGCGAGTTACGGTTCGGTGTCCTCATTGCCGACGTCCTCGGTTTCCTCGAGGCCAGTCGCTCGGCATCACGACAAACGGAGATCGCACGTAATCGACGATCGAATGAAGAAAGCCAAGGACGTTAAGGTGAGGAAGCGTACCCACGCAATTTTTTTTTCTGCTATTTTTTTTTCTCAAACGTGAAATTACGCTTACAGAGTATCAACAAGCGTTTTCAACGACTGGAGTCCCACGTCGTGACTCTCGCGCGTTCCGTCGCTCATTTATCGTCGGAAATGCGGACGCAACATCTGATGATCCAGGTACATTGATTGCCACTGTTGCAAATGCGAAAATTGCTGACTTTGTGGCGAGAATTAGTAATTATGGGAGAATTGTGGTGTTAAACAGGAAATGGAAAATATTAGAGGCGAGATTGCGGCTTTGAGGACTCAGACGAGCATGGCTATGGTGAGATCGCAGTCGCAGCCGCTGATCAAAGACTCGGAGCTTCCGGCGCTTTCGAATCCTTCGAGAGTGAAGAAATTGACGAAATTTTTTGGGGCTGAGCCGCCGCTTATACGGCTTTTTCTTCGGGAACTCGGCTACGAAGTGAGCTGTGAATTTTTTCATTTAATCATTTGTATTTTATAATTGTATTATTTTATTTTATAATTTTATTTAATTTATCGTTTTGCAGAAATATGCGACAGCGTTTGAAAAGGAAAAAGTCGGAATGGTCGAGTTGCCTTATTTGAGCGAGGAAAGACTGCAAAAAATGGGTGTCCCATTGGGTCCGAGGCTGAGAATTCTTCAGGAGGCGAGAATATCCGTCTGCAAAGATCCCGTTTACGTGGTTTGAGCAACGTCGCTCGGAGCTAAACGGTCGGAAAGACGCTAATTTCGAAGATTTTCGCAGAACGTTTGACGGTAAAAAGACTGCGTAAGTAGGAGTAACACGGGTACGAATGCAAAAGCGCAACGACGACATTCAAAGTGCAGCCGACTCGCGTTTCGAGGGGTGAATTCATCGTCTGTGCATTAATAAAGGACTGCAGCTGAGCGAACCGGGAAACCGTTTCGGGCGGTGAACTACGTTCATGAATACAGAGGGGAACGGTAATGTTTACGAGATTCTCGGGTTAAGGTGCGAAGGCGGAACTCTCTGCCCTGAAGCAAACTGAATGTCATTCGGGAAACAATCGGAACTTTATGCCAATAACCGACAGCTATTGCTTCGCTCTGCGAGTTGTGAATTGTTAATGAATCGTTCGTTACTTAAGAAAATAAGTACAAGCACCGAAGGCTTCGTAATTTTTTTATCATTTTACCAGCGAATATTTCGCAAGACGTTTGCAAACGAAAAACGCGAAGGTAAAGTAAGGAAATGGGGAGAAAAAAGAGGCAACGAATTAGTATTCTCAATACTCTAAAAGTGTACGTATCGCGCTAATTATTTTTACAAGAAAATTGTATTTTTAGTCTTAACTATTTATGGTACGAATGACGGAGGAAGCGGAATAGAAGGATCGCGCGGCGCGGATTACAGGACCGACGAGAGAGTGTAAACGGAAAAAAGCGACAAACCAAGCGGAAAATATTTTGTTTGCCAAAGAAATTTTTTCGTGGTTCAACGGATCGAATGGCACTGAAGTAGCAATCGATGAAATTGAAACGAGCACGAGCGGAAGAATTAAAGGAAGCTGAAGTTTCGACGCCGCCAAAGACGACGAGTCTCGTTCAACGTCCACAAGGTACCAAAGAATCGATATCCGTTCTCGAGTACGCGACCCGCAAGTGACCCTTTCTTAAACTATAATTAAACGTCTGAAACCCAGTCGTCTGGGATTCGGAGGAGGAAATCGAGAAGAAAAACAAACATTGTAAAGGGAGTCGAGTTCTCAATTTCGTAGGTCGGGGATCTCTCTCTCGTAAAACTTTTATCTGTATCGGTGTTCGATTACAGTTATCAATGTAAATAGCTACAACAACGATTATTATTATTTTTATTACGATTAATGTTATTATTGTATCGCTGCTATTATTTTTACCTATGCCGATATTTTTATTATATTTTTTATCATAGAGATAATTCATTATCATTATCACAGTATATGTTAAAAATATGCGGCTACGTTGTTGACCTTCGTATTTAATAAACGATTCAAGAACGTTTCGGGAAATCAATTTTTATTTTTAATTTTATAGTTTTTATCTATAATTCTCTCAAAAATGTGAATCAAATTGCGAAAATGCGATAAAGGTTAGCGAAATGGCTTCGTCTGTACATTGGCTGTTGTGTGTTTTCCGACAATGGTTACCGATAAGGAGCTTTCCTGCGCCAATTACAACGCAGATGGTATCGTCCTTAAGGGGGTTGGCGGAAGTCGCGGAGGGGCGAATCTCGTTACGAAAAGTTCGAGAGAAGACGCTTTTGTAGTTCGTAGAGCGAGCAGAACGCAGTAGTTCAGAAACGATGCAGTCGAGGCGGGTGACTAAACTCTCGTACGAGTTTTCTCTAAACTTTCTGTCGACCAGCGCGGCCAACGAAGCGATGCCTTCAATTGAATAATCGTTCGAAGACACGTCGCAGCACATGTTTAAACGCCGACCGAGCCGATCTGTTTTCATGGAGGAGCAGCACACCGACGACTCCGTCGGTCGGCCTCGCACACACCGTCCGAGCTACTCACCCGGATGTGCACAACGTTTACCGAATTAATAATCGCAATCTTCGCCGATCGCTCGGTCGCTGCAATTGACCGGGGACAATTAAATGTAATCGCTCGCGCGATGCACGAACTTTGGCCTCTACAGGTAGTCGCTCTTTGCTCGTTCTAAGACGAAAAAAAAAAAAAAAAAAAAATGAGATTTTTTAAAATCATGAACTTATATTTCTCGTATTGATCAGATTTAAGGGGCGATCTCACTGATAATCGTTCTTCGTTCGCACATTCTAAGGATGAAAAAAAAAAAAAAAAAAAAAAAAAAAAAAAAAAAAAATCTATTTTTTTTAACCGTGACCTTAATTTTCTCGTATTCAACAGATTTGAGGGACAATCTCACAAATAGTCGTTCTTCGTTCGCACGTTCTAAGAATAAAAAAAAATAATAATTATGGCAATAATAATAATAATAATTAGCCGTGAACTTAATTTTTTCGTAATCAACAGATTTGAGGGTCGGTCTTCCTGGAGAAGGAAACAGAAGTGGGCCAACAAACGTTTTATAAGGAAATGCACAATTTAACAATTGTGCCCAATTATTTTTTCTAGCAAGCGGTTGATTGGCTGGACTCAGAGAACACGCCACTTTCGTGTAGCCCGGTCCGGGCAATGGGCGCCGAATGAGCCACAAACTTTCTTTCGACGGTCGGTCAGAGCCTCGTAACTTATCAGTCAGAGCCTCATTATAATCAGTCACGACGAATCATCCGAGAAACGACGCAGATGGCAAACAGACGTAGCGATTTCTTTTTCCTCCGCGAACGGACCGGAAAATCTGAGATATTTTTATTTACTTACCATGTTGAAAACAGAGTGGATGATGAATCAGAGACGTTCCACGAGGCAGATAAGGAGGATGGTGTCAACGGGCTTCGAGGGTCAATGGTCTTTGGTAATTCCTGCAATCAATCGAAGCGGCAATTGGCAATGACGAATCGATTGTGGGAAAATGCTGCGCTGGGTTCGTAAATAGGCAGCGAGTAAATATGGCGATCATAAATACGCATCAGGCATAAGTCGCGACGGCAGCGCTCGAACGGCCACTGAGTGCGTAAGAAGGCCATCAGCTGATCCCTCCAAAAAAAAAATGGCGGACAGTACAATAGAATCGACCGTTTTATCGGTCTTCGTTTTTCTCGACGCATTGTCGTTGCGATAAACACACAGACCCAATGTTCGGTGTACACATTTATAAATAAATACGCCAAGTATACAAAATTGGGTCATGACAGTGAAATAAAAAATAATAAAAATCGCAATGCTATTTCGAGCTTCGTCCTGATTATCGTCGCAGCCTCTCAATTGTGACGGGGACGTTAATCTTGACTTTCCGAGACAAACGACTCGGCGCCGCACTTATCAAGCGCCACAGTGGAATCTCCGTTGCGTAAGCTGCGGGAAATTGACCACTTTTCGTTCTTACGGTGAAACATTTTTCGGCGCGGAAAAATTAATAAATAAGAAATTAATAATTTTGCGCTGTAATTCTTTGGCGGGGAAAAAAAATAATTTAATAATTTTTCGGCGCGAAAAAAAATAATTTAATAATTTTTCGGCGCGAAAAAAAATAATTTAATGATTTTTGCGGCGCGGAAAAATAATAATTTATAATAACAATTTAACAATTTTAGGTCGTAATTCTTCGGCGGGAAAAATAATAATTTAATAATTTTTCGGCGCGAAAAAAAAAAATTTAATAATTTTTCGTCGCGGAAAAACAATTGGAAAAATAAAAAATAATTCAATAATTGTGCTCCACCATAAAAAAAAATCAAGCAGATCGTCGCAATGAAAAAATGTCTTCCGAGAATCCACGCGAAGATTAATCGCAATTTCCTGAGAAGTCGATTGCGTCACGAATCTCGGCTGTTTGCAAATGTCGAAATTTCGAACGGACGGACGGACGGCAATACAAAGTAAGATGCGCGCAAAGAAGGGAGGAGAAAAAAAATGACGCGCAAGCTGCTGCTGGGACGAGCCGCGCGGTGTGTATATTTGACGGCGAACGCGACGAGCACGAGACGGGGAACGAATAATATACTATCTCAATTGACCTATGGCCCGCCCCGAGTCCCCCGCCGGTAGCTTATCAGGCTACCCGGCCGCGAGCCGCGTCGGATTTCGTTCACTTGGTCTCCGAGCCTCGCAACGACAATGACGAGCCAACGCGGAGCTTTCGCCCTCAGCTGCATCTTCGTCGTCGTCCTCCTCTGCTGCGGCGATGCGCTCGCCGAAGTCGTCACGGCTCTGCCGTGCCCTTATCCCGAAGGTAATACCAAAAAAAATACACTGAGAAAAAAATTTCTATAAATTTAATGCACATGGAATTTTTTATTCATAAACTGGTACAGCAATATTTTCTATACAAGCGCGAGGACAAATTTCTGTTTGGCACAGTACTATTATAATTTGCTTTAATTTTAATGTAAAAGTACTTTAATTTTTTTTATTTACTTTAATTTCATTGCAAAGGTACCTTCATTATGGATTCGAACTTCCAGTCTTTTCTGACAGTGTACACACATTTTTCATTAATTCGCACGTTCGCACGGTTCGCAAGTTGGATCATTTCCGTCGCGCGTTGGATATTATCCGACTTAACCCAGATCGTAATTTCGCGACAATTTTAGCGCGATTCGCTCGACCTTTGACGCTCAACGTCGTCGCGATTGCTCATCGCTCGGAGGCGGCAAAGTTTTCTCGCGAAACGAACAGCGCGATTTTTTTTCGTATGCCAATGTTTTGCTGATAATAATGCCGTGGAAATTTTTTGTGTATTTTTTTTTAAGGAGAAAATAATACACGTGGTTGTTTTTGTATTTCGCAGGTCACGTGAACGTCTGTACTATTCATGAGCTGCGAGTGGAACCCTGCAAGGAGGCTGCACAAGGAAAACCCTGCCGATTGAAGCGCGGACGTAATGCGACTATTGCGTTCGATTATACTGCCGGTGAGTAGATTTTTTTTCATGGATTTTTATTTGTTCATTTATTTATTTATTGTTCAGTGAACGGGGCTCTTGACAGAAATAATACAATAATGGCCAAAAAAGCTAATCAGTCAATAACAGACCAAAAAAAAAACAAACAAAAAAAAAAACAGAAATAAAATAGCACATTTGTCGTTGCTTCCAGATTTCGAGGCCGAGACTCTGGAAGGTCAGGCATTCTGGGTGAACAACATAATCGAGATGCCCTTCCTCGGCATGGAACGCAACGCCTGCCTGTCGACTCCCTGTCCCGTCGTTCCCGGCAAGAAACAATCCTACAGCTTGGATATTTTCATCGCGAAATCTTACCCAGTCGTGAGTATCGTCTCTCGTCGAAATTCATCCATTAATTAAACACGGATTTTAATCTACGATTAATATTTGTCGCAGAGAACCTACGACGTCAAGTGGAGGATGCTCAATAACCAAGGACAGGACTGCTGCTTCATCGTGCAGATAAAAATACACAAATAAAATTGTTAGTACGAGAAATTGTTTCGTCGCCGCTGACGTCGAAGGTCAACGATGACTCGAGTAATTAAAGTTTCAATAAAGATCGACTTATGTTCACCCGATTCGCAGTTATATTTTATTACAACCGAATCTCCCTTCTACAAATTTCTAGTATCACTATTGTATCGAAAATCTCTGATCAGACGTAAAAATAAAATAATTTATAAGCAAAAATGGAAGGATCATTATAGCGATTGAAAATACGAAGACTATAAAATATTGAAAATTGAATGAATGGCATTCCCATTATTCGAGAAATAAATATCGACTCAATGAAATTATAAGTGCACATTATTGAGTAATAATTATCGCAATAACAATATCACACTCGTTAAATTAATTGCAATCGCTTAATGAATAAAATACAAAGTCGTGGATGCGAGGAATAAAAAAAAAGAACCGCTGCGGACAGGATTCGAACCTGTGCGGGCAAAGCCCATTGGATTTCGAGTCCAACTCCTTAACCACTCGGACACCGCAGCTGTTGTACTGTCGGCCTTCCACGACCCCTCATCTATATACGGCCATAAAAACTCTACAATTTCCAGGAAAAAAATGAAATTCTCATCTCTTCGGAGTCACCCATCAAATCGCTTCTGTTCCATATTCACTTTTACAGTCCTCATCGATTGCTCCCCGAATTTCACTTCGCCTCAAAAGCCGGCAGCGCGAAATACTAAAAATTCGGTTACGTCGCCATAATCGATACCACTATTTGCATCCAGCTGTCTCCGCAATCCTCTTATCAGGAGCAATGTATATAATCACTCAAATCGACGCGCCGGCGAAATTTCAAATCCGCGGCAAAATGTTCCGCCCGGTGTAACATTTTGGCACTTCGCAGCGCGCGCAGCCGCCGCAGTCGGCAATAAGAAGCCGGAGTTTCGTGTGCAGGACACCGCTGAGAGGAGTTGTGTGTCCTGCTGCTGCTGTTTGTGCTCCGCTATTATCGGTTCCCCGGTGATAGTCGACTGGAACGCTCTCGCCGAGAGAGAAAGAGAGAAAGGAGTGAGAGAGAGAGGGAGAACGTCGGCTCACTGGAAATCTGCGACACGCGACATATTCGACTAAAAGTCTCTCTTTTTTTATTTCCGCACTTTACTTACGAGCAGAGAAACACAAAGAGAGAGAAGGATTATTAATCTCGGAGTTGTGTGTGTGTGTTCTGTGTCTGTGATCGCTGCTGCATCAGAAGCTGCGAGTGGCAGCAGTTCGGCCGGCAGTGCGAAAAACACACAAAGATCGCAATCATGGCTAGTGTCTCGTATCAAATAGCGAATCTGCTGGAAAAGGTAAGAGAATCGCGTCGAATAATCGTTCCCCTGTTGATTTGACTATTTTTCGCACCGTTTTTTCGATTATGTGGTTAGCGGCTCTCGAACGGTCGTTTTTTCGCTATCTTGCGCGACATAACCTCAAATAGGTTTTTTTTTTTTTTGGAATAAAACTGCCATACGCGACGATTCCGTTTATTTCAGATGACGTCCAGCGACAAGGACTTCAGATTCATGGCGACCAACGATTTGATGAGCGAATTGCAGAAGGACAGCATCAAGCTCGACGACGACTCCGAGCGCAAAGTCGTCAAGATGCTGCTGCGACTTCTGGAGGACAAGAACGGCGAAGTACAGAATCTTGCGGTGAAATGGTAAACCTTTTGGATAGTTGCACAGTTTCCCTGGAATGTCGGATCAATATCGGTACCTAATTTGTCGCTTCGCCTTTGCCCGATTTGCAGCTTGGGTCCACTAGTCAATAAGGTGAAGGAGTATCAGGTGGAAACGATAGTCGACGCTCTGTGCACTAATATGGTGTCGGACAAAGAGCAGCTCAGGGATATATCGAGCATAGGCCTAAAAACAGTGATATCCGAGCTTCCACTGGGATCTAACGAACTTGCGGAGAACGTTTGCAAAAGGATCACCGGACGACTGAGCAGCGCTGTGGAAAAAGTAAAAAAACTTGTCTATTCTTTTATACTCATTTATCTTGTTTATGTTTTTTTTTTATTTTTTTAGCCGATTAGGCTTTTACGTATCTCCTCTCCTCTCTACTCTTCACCCAAATTCCACAAAAGTCCTATCTTCTTTATTTTTCTATAAAAAAAAACATACAAGAACACAATTTCATTTCAGCAAGAGGACGTTTCGGTGCAGCTGGAAGCCCTGGACATAGTAGCCGATTTGCTCTCTCGATTCGGCTCCCTTCTCGTCGCCTTCCATCCGATCGTCCTCGCGGCTCTGCTGCCGCAGCTCTCATCGCCTCGCCAAGCAGTCCGCAAGCGCACGATCGTCGCCCTCAGCCATTTGCTCACATCCAGCAACAATTATCTCTACAAAAAGTTGCTCGATCATCTCCTCGAGGGTCTAACCACCCAAAAAGTCAAGAACATCATACGCACGTACATCCAATGCATCGCCTCTATATGCCGACAGGCAGGCCATCGTTTCGGCGAGCAGATCGAGCGCGTGATGCCTCTCATCGTCCAATACAGCAACGAGGACGACGACGAGCTTCGCGAATATTGCCTCCAAGCCTTCGAGGCCTTCGTCTACAGATGCCCGAAGGAAATAACCCCTCACATCAACAAAATCATCGAGATATGCTTGGCTTACATCACCTACGATCCTAATTACAACTACGACGACGATGTAAACGACCTCTCCGACAGCGACGGAGTCGTTATGGAAACCGAGGAAGACGGCGAAGAGGACGCAGAGGATGAATACTCCGACGACGACGATATGAGCTGGAAAGTCCGCCGCGCGGCTGCAAAATGCCTGGAAGCCGTCGTCTCCAGCAGACGCGAATTGCTCTCCGAGCTCTACAAAGTCGTATCCCCTGCGTTGATCGCTAGGTTCAAGGAACGCGAGGAGAACGTGAAATCCGACATTTTTCACGCGTATATAGCTCTGCTGCGACAAACGCGACCGTCGTCTGGCGTAGCTCTCGATCCTGATTCGATGGAGGACGAGGAGGGTCCGATATCGTTGCTCCAGCAGCAAGTGCCACTGATAGTAAAGGCAGTGCATCGTCAGATGAAGGAGAAGAGCATAAAAACGCGGCAGGACTGCTTTTCCCTCCTAAAAGAGCTCGTTCTCGTGCTTCCCGGTGCTCTGACCAATCATATACCAGCCCTCATCCCCGGAATTCAATACAGCCTCGGCGACAAGAATTCCTCGTCGAACATGAAGATCGACACTCTCGCTTTCGTTCACACTCTCCTCGTAACCCATCCGCCCGAAGCCTTTCACGCGCACATGGCCGTTATCGCGCCGCCTATTATCGCCGCTGTCGGCGATCCCTTCTACAAAATCACCGCCGAGGCTCTACTTGTTCTCCAGCAGCTCGTCCAGGTCATCAGGCCTCACGACAAACCGATCAACTTTAACTTCGCTGCCCTCTCCGGCGAAATTTATCAGTGCACTCTGATGCGCCTCAAGACTGCGGATATCGATCAGGAAGTCAAGGAAAGAGCGATCGCCTGCATGGGACAGATTCTTGCGCATCTTGGGGACACTCTTTACGACGAACTTCCGGTTTGCCTGCCGATTTTCCTCGACAGACTGCGCAACGAGATCACTCGGCTGACGACGGTCAAAGCGCTGACCTGCATCGCCGCTTCGCCGCTGCGAGTCGATCTCGAGCCGATAATGGAAGAAGCGATACCGATACTCGGTTCGTTTTTAAGAAAAAATCAGCGAGCGTTGAAGCTGTGTTCGCTGACGCTTCTGGATACTTTGGTGCGATCCTACAGCTCGGCTCTTCATGCGGATATGCTTGACAAAGTTACGGAGGAGCTGCCGGCTCTGCTCAACGAATCCGATCTTCACATCGCTCAGCTGACGCTGACCTTACTCACGACAATCGCTAAATTGCATCCAGCGTCGCTCGCAACTATTTCCGATAATATTTTGCCGGAGGTTTTGGTACTCGTGAAATCGTCGCTGCTGCAGGGAGCGGCTCTTAATTCGATGCTGGAATTTTTCCAGGCTCTTGTTCAGGCTGGAATTCCTGATCTTGGGTATCGGAAGCTGCTGTCGCTGCTTGTGGCGCCGGTTAATCAGCAGGCGGTGCTTCACAAGCAGGCTTATCACTCGCTGGCGAAGTGCGCAGCTGCATTGACGATAACTTGTCACCAGGAGGCGCAGAGCGTGGTTGAGAAATTCATAAAGGATGTGCAGAATCCTCAGAGCGATGCGAAGCACATTTTCGCGCTGTTGGTGATCGGTGAGATCGGTCGGCACGTTGATCTCAGCGGAATCGCATCGTTGAAACACGTTATTCTCAATTCCTTCTCCTCGCATTCCGAGGAAGTCAAATCGGCTGCCAGTTACACGCTTGGGAATATAGCTGTGGGCAATTTGCCCGAATACCTGCCTTTCATACTTAAGGAAATCGAGGCGCAACCGAGGCGCCAGTATCTCGTTCTTCACTCGCTCAAGGAAATCATCACCTGCCAGTCGAGCAGCCCGTCCGGCGTTTCGCATCTTCAGAGCTTCGTGCCTTCGATCTGGATGCTTCTTTACAGGCACGCCGAGTGCACTGAGGAAGGTACTCGCAATGTCGTTGCTGAGTGTCTCGGAAAACTTACCCTCATCGATCCGGTTTCGCGTTTGCCGAGACTTCAGGAATCTCTCAAATCGGAATCGCCGCTTATGCGAACCACCACAGTCACCGCCGTCAAATTCACGATATCCGATCAGGTACTGATTAATATGATACTGATTTTTGTATCCTTGAAATGCAACGAAAATTTAAAAAAAGAAAAATTATTCTAATGAATTCAGAAGATCGTATAAAAAGTTCTTATAACGAATAATCGTTATAATCTTTTAGAATCGTTGGCATTTTTTTTTCGTTGCATTCCAATGATGTAAATTTCAACATCAGAAATTAATTGGTTGAAGTATTAATCAAAAAGAAGATAGCGAACTAAACATTGATATTTTTTTTTTTTTTCTAATAGCCTCAGCCTATCGATGCGATGCTGAAACAATGCATGGGAAGCTTCCTCGCCGCATTGGAGGATCCCGACCTCAACGTCAGAAGGGTAGCTCTGGTAGCTTTCAATTCGGCGGCCCACAACAAACCGATGCTCATCAGAGACCTTTTGGATTCAGTGCTGCCGCAACTCTACACCGAGACGCGGACAAAGGTACGTCGCGAATAAAAAAAGCATTGATTGATAACCAAGCGATAAATCATTTCGTGAACGCGTTGACGAACCTCCTTTTGCAGAGGGAACTGATCAGAGAGGTGGAAATGGGACCCTTCAAGCATACAGTTGATGATGGATTGGACCTCCGAAAAGCGGCTTTCGAGTGCATGTACACGCTCCTCGACTCTTGCCTCGATAGGCTCGACATTTTCAAGTTCTTGAATCACGTTGAGAACGGTCTGCGAGATCATTACGATATCAAAATGCTCACGTATCTGATGACCGCGAGACTTGCGCAATTGTGTCCCACTGCTGTCCTCCAAAGTGGGTTGACGTTGTAATTTAATTTACGGGTTCATTCGAGCGGTTCGTTAATTAATTCTGGAATTTCGCAGGGCTGGAGAGATTGGTCGAACCTCTGAAAAATACCTGCACGATGAAGGTGAAAGCAAACTCCGTTAAACAGGAATACGAAAAGCAGGACGAACTGAAACGCTCGGCTCTGAGAGCTGTGGCGGCTTTGCTCACAATTCCTGAAGCCGGTGAGTATTTTATTCGTTCGATTTGATTTTTTTTTTTTCTTGATAAGAAGGGAAATAATTTGTTCGGCTTTCACAGACAAAAATCGATTCCTGAGCGATTTCGTGGCGCAAATAAAAGCCACCCCGGAGCTTCAGCCTCTGTTCGAGGTCATCCAGAAAGACTGTCCCGGCAGCAATATGAACGAGGCCAACATCATGGATCAGAGCTAAGAAGATCGACGAAAGGAGCTTAACTAATGAAAAAAAACGAAAACGAATGAAAGATAATTGCGGAGGCGGTTTTACGCTGACGGAGATATGAGATGAAGAATTAACAACAGAAACAATTTTTGTAACTTATAGAATGCCCGCAAGTTGAACACACACAAAACACGCGGTCGGATTATTCATAGTTTATTTCTATACGTTATTTTTTCATTATTATTCGCGAATTAAACGTAGTTTCAAATATGAATGTGATTTCAAATGTAGCGCACCGTGTATAAACCTGAGGAAAAAATAAATCTAGCGGACAGTAGACGTATTTTTTTTTAAACACATCGGAATTCAAGATTCCTGCGATTATGAGAACTCGGTCGGTAAGGAAGATCGACGGAAATTACTGTCCGCCCGAAAATGCGACATTTTGTCACCATGAGCGCTATAGAAGCAGTCGCCCTCATTGGTAATGAGCACAACAATAATTTTCAAACCGACGATAAACTGTCGACGAAGAGGACGAAATAGGCACCTGTTCTGTAACGCCTAAAACGCTGCTGCAATATCGTTTGGATTGCGATTTCCGGACAAATCCGTTTCAACGAAGCTTTGAGAAGCTTCGTGAACGCTTCGACAATGAGTATCAGCGACTTGAGTCAACTGTCAGGTGAGCGAGCGATCCGAAAACCTTCGGAATTCCACCGCAAATATTTCGGTATAATCATAATAGTGAATGGTGAATTATTTTCAGATCTATCGGGAATATCGAGAATACGCTCGAGCAGCTTCCGTCCGTCTGAGAGAGCGGATTCAACGCTCAATTTTTCGGAGATTCCGACGACGAGTTCGCCAAGGGAACCTCCGACGCTCAGCAATAAAACAGTCGGTTTGCGCGACGATGGATCATCTGTTGTGAACTCTACGAAGATCGACAAGGCGACGGTTGCCTGTAAAGAAGCCTTAAGCGAATATGCCAAACTGGAACTAATTCAGGAATCGCTGCGTCAATTGCCAGAGCGCAACTCCGAAACGCTGCAAACCGCAACATCAGCCAAGTTAAAGGATATTCTGAGCACGCACGAAGCGAACAAGTATCTTCAACTCCCAAATCCGGAGAAACTGAGTCACCCGGATTTGACTCTCTTAGGCATTACCGATTTGCCAAAAATTCAACTCAGCCACAACGAAAAACGAGACATCAAAGTGGCTGCGGAGAATGCGACGAGAGAAAAAATAAACAATTTTATAGCCAGGTTTGTAATTCTTCTGCCACAAAAGTTCGTTTGAAAAACAATGTTTATTTTGTCAGATATATATTTCGATAGAATTCACAGTTACACTTCGTATAATTTCAGTTACGAAAGGCAAGGAGGAAGTGTCGCGGATGCTCTGAAGAATCACAGTACAACGGTCAAATGGAGCTCGACGGTGGATCACGAAAGCGTCTTGATGCGCTGGAACGATCAGACGGACAAGATGTGCAGTGATTATTACAGCAATATTCTGCAATGCGCCGATTTGTTATCTCACTGGATTCACCTCAGACGCAACGAAACGCGCGATCTGAACAATAAAATCGCAGCGAATTTGCTGCTGGACGCTCAGGTTGCCCAACTTCAGGCGACGATCACCCGTAAAACGTGCGCCCTGAAAATGATGAAAGAGACCCCAATAACCGTAAACGCGAGCAGACTGCTGAGCTCGAATCTCGACGCAAAGATAGCCGAGGCTCGCGAGGAAATTCGGAAAAAGACGGCGCTGAAAATTCGCTACGAGGACGTCTTTGGCTCGGGATGCGATCAACTTTTCGCCAAATACAAACAATTGGTCGACGTGATCAAGAAAAAGGAGCATCTGATGGAAAGGCTCTGATGCGCCGGAAAAAATTTAAAAAAAACACATCTCTATTACGGAAAATCATCGAGAGTCGGGTGGGCCCCGTCTCTCACGAATAATTTATTATGCTTGAGTCTCGAGAGCCGTCCAATCGGAATTTGTCATAAAAATGCGCTGCCGTCCGCTCAGTCGCTGTCGTCGTCGGCGTTTGAGTTTTTCATTATCGTCGGCACGCAGCTGTTGTCGGTTATCATTCCGTGTTCCAGGAGAAACGACTCCACGTCCGACGCGTAGAAATCTATTCCAAGATTGTCGGTGACGCGGACGAAATTGCCGATTACTTGGCCATTCTTATAAACTAAAAGAGCCGGCACGCCTTCTTTCTTGAAGTGTTTGCTGAGGCCGGCGGCAGAACCTGCAATGAAAACGACGCAATTTTGCCATTGGTTTTTTTTTTCCATCGTTAAAAAAAACGTTTAATAGCGACGTAAGTCACGTTTTGCTAGGCATTGAAAAAATAACGTACCATAGATTTTGCAGAATTTAACGTAAGGATATTGTTCAGCGAGCGTCAATAGGCATCCGTTCATGGCTTCGCAGCCTGGAATGTTGTCCTGGTAAATGTGAACGACGACAGTGACGGATTTGTCCTCGTCGTCGATGGCCTTCAGAAACTGTTCAGAGTCCTTCAGATTTTTCACAGTGCCGAAGCGCATCTTTTCCGCCTTCGCCATCATCTCCTTCATCCTCTGTCTCTGATATTCCACCAAAAACTCGTCGGCCAACAGCTCCGCAAGTTCCGGATCGGTCTCCTCCAATTTTTCCTTCTCCTCGTCCAAAGCACTGCGACACGTTATGCTGAGCTTCTTTATCAGATCCAACTTTTCCTGCTCTTGCTCGGCTCGCTTTTGACATTCCAGCTGTTTGTATCGCTGCCAATCCTACGAGATGAAAAAAGAATGTTATATTTTGATAATATTTTGAGAAATATATTTCAATATTTTTTGTATCGTCGACTCAAGGTTTTTGCTAAATGCAGCAAATAATGAAAATTTGTCAAATGCAAAAATAATGTTATATTTTGATAATATTTTGAGAAATATATTCCAACATTTTTGTATCGTCGACTCAAGATTCGCTAAATCCACCAAACGGTTGTTCCTCCCACAATTTAAGGTAGTTCCGTTTGAAAGCCGATAAACAAATATATAAATATAATAGATAAATAAAGTTGAGAGCAGGAAACTGACCCTTATCACACCCTTAGGACCGGTATTGCTGGAAGACCCATCCCACTTGTTTACTTCCTGAGGAATACACGACTCCTCCGGTCGTCCCTCATTTTTCACCGCCTCATCTTCCCTGTCCGAGTCGCAGGAGTCGTTTCCTTCGTCCTCGCTGCTCGAGCTGCAATAATATTCGAGCTTTTCGCCGAGCAGTTTGTCTTCCAGTGTCGCCATAGTCGTCACTCAGTATTCTTCACCACATAATTCCGATGCAATTGTCGTCGAAAACGCGTCGTTGAAAACGCAACAATAACAACCGAGACAATTCAATTCGATTATCCAAAATTAGAATACCAGAAGCTGACCGTGCAAACAAAACGCGTCTGTAGAACGACACAACGCAGGGATCAAGTGACCATTGACACCAAACACTGACACTTTTATTATTATTACCGACGGTCGGTAAGGAAGATTCCTATTTTCTCTTCCCTCTCTCTCTTCGTCTTTCTCTTTCTCACTCAACCGTCGTGATAACGTATTATGCAGTATTCTGCATTCTGAATACTGCAGAATGCTGCACCTTCCGCGATTCTTATCAATAATCATGTAAAGCTACTATATTTGTCATAAATTCGGCTGTTTGGGTCACACGTTCATCATCAATGAGAATAGAATTTGGAAAAAAAAAAACAAATCTTGCCGAAAGTGTCGCCCAATAACCTTTCTCTCTCTCTCTTCGCTCTTTCTCTCAATCTCTGTCTTTCTCTCTCACTCTCCGTGCTTTTTTTTTGTCGTATCTCCGGCGCTGCACGTTCAGTCGTCGCCGCGCACCGGTCGCACCCCCGGCAACGAAAACAAAGGACAAATCGGCGATAGCGAGCGGCTAAAGCAGCGGCTGTGCGCTCGCAGCAGAGTTTCGCGCAAGCAAAGAGAGTGCGCGCGAGTGTCTCTCTTCTGGTCCGTCGGTGGTTCGCGGTTCAGCCCCCGACGAGAAACCTGTCAAATCGGGGCGCGTACGAGGGTACCTTGCCTCGGGGGATTGTTTATTCGCTCGGCGCACAGCTTTATTATTATCGTCGCGGCTGCCAATAGACGCGCGCGATGATATGTGCATTCGCGTCTGCGTGCGCGTCAAGGACCACCGCGAGAATCATCCGTACGTCGTTAATTGAGCGTTGAGAGCAACCCGCTTTTTTTCCTGGCCGCTCCAATTATTCAGTGGTTCGCGCACATTTATCACACTCGCCCCTTCGGAACGAAAGGCTGCAGCCGCAACCGTTTCGGGATTTCAGGATTTTAGTGCGACTAAGGAGCGACGGAGGTTTTCCGGATAGAAGGTAATCGAATGTCCGTTTCGGTACGTACGAATATTATCGCCGAGTCGTACTGTACTTAGTCGTTGCAACGACGCTCGTTGTATACATATAGCAATATTAGGTGAACTCCGACTAGCCGATAAACCTTTGGAACAAGCCGTCGAGTTTGCTGCCTTTCGCTCTCCGAGCATTCGCCGAAGCGGTTGAATCGTGCATGTTTTTTTTTCTATCATGCATGTTTGTTGTTAATCGTAGCGTGTTTGTTATTTTTCTGGATGTTGTCGATCAGTTGCTCCAAAAGCGCAGCTCACTGGCCGAGTGAGCTTTGGCTCCATCCTTCTCTGTCGATTGATTTGTTGTTTGCATCTGAACGCAAAACAAACACAGATCTTGCTGAATATGCAAGATCTATTTTTGGCGCAAAGAACAACATTGTACTGTGAATTATCTGCAGTATTAGAGCTTCGTTGATTAGGAATCAAGTGATTTTATAGTGGAAAAAAAAAAAAAAAAAAAAAAAATCTTTAATGATTTATTGTAATTTATTGTGACTTATTTATTGTTAAATACAGTAGTTAAAAATATTAATTCTATTCCACAGCGAATCGTACAAAACGAATATTTAAATAATAACGTTGATAAGTCTAGATAATGGAAATATTTATATTTAGGTACTACTCGACGTAAGAACGACTCGCAAAAGTGCCTAAGCGACTCGACTAACTTATTGACTAATTTGTCCTAAAGCTACTATATTTATTTATTTATACAGTATTATTAACAGCTCGTTTTGTAGGAAAATAGGATAAAACGAAAATACTTAACATGTGGTACAAAAAAAAAGCTATCGGATCGTAGCACTAAACTAAGATTTTTTGCACTCTCCGACAGATGACCAGAGTGGTATATATGTCCGATATGTCACGGCTACAGAAAGGCAATTCATAATCACAAGTGGTTCAACCGAAGTTGGCAATTTCAAGAGCTCTCCGCCGAACGCACAATGAAAGTCTCTGTTTCAATAGTGGTGCTCTCCTTCCTGTACGGCATTAGCTCCGTTCCCATAAACGCGAGCAGAATATGCGCCAGCAAGAAAAAGAACATCGAGAATATTTTGTTGAAAGAAAATTCCCACGGCATCGAAGACGTATCCGACGAGATCGACCGTCTCGGCGCTGAGGTACGTTCGCTCTCTGACAAATTGGCGCCGCTACTATTTACGGTGTTCCCGAGCAATCGGACACCGATATCACCCGCAAAGATAATGTAAAACGCATCGAGATTCCTCCCTGAGATAAGCAAATGTTTTTTTTTGTACGTATTCGACGCGAGAATTAACATCGAATATTTTTCTGTTACAGACCAATCATCCTGGGCTTACGTTCGAAACGTGTAACAATTTTTGTTACGCTTTGTGGCAGGAAGACAAACACGCGAACGGCAGTAAAATAACAATTTTATTTCAAGGTAGGTAGCGAAAAATATTAATAAACGCCTTCGGTAAAACCTGGTGAAAATATTTCTCTGTAAAATGTCGGAAAAAGTCCTCTGACAATCTGCTAAAAAATTGTGTGTTTTTTCAGGATGTTGGAAACAATCCGGGGACCGAAAATGCGAGAATGCAGAATGTGTGGCACCAAAAGAATCTACCAAAGCTCTGAATAATACGAAATTTTGCTGCTGCAACGGCGACTACTGCAATCAGAACATCACAAATACGTTTGATATTTCCTACGGCGACAACGAAGTATCGCAAATCATTCCCGAATGTAAGTCTCCTTCGCTTCTACGTTCGTTTTTTTTTTTCTTTCGTATTTTCACCGCTAAATCGTTACAACAATTTATTGATTGTTCAACAGCAACGGGATTTTTGGAACGCGTCGAGTCCGACAGATGGATGATTATAATAGGAAGCGTCGTCATTTGCACGCTGATCGTAATATTGGCGATAACGTTGCTCGTGTGTCGAGTCTACCGCAATAATATATTGGGAAAAATCGAAAAATCCCAATCGTCGGGAGACGGATTTACGGAAAGTACTGCATTGCGAACGGGAACATATACAGTCGATCACCTCAAATTGACGTCCATCGTTGGTAATATCTGCTATTTCTTCCAATTGAATTCAATACGATTCGCTAGGATATCATTCGATCGCTAATTCCGTTATCTTCGGCAGGTCAAGGACGTTATGGCTCCGTTTGGCAAGGAAGTATGGGCGACAGAGATGTGGCTGTGAAAATTTTTCCTTCTCACTATCGCAACTACTTTCAAAACGAGAGAGACACCTACTGTTTGCCGTTTATGGAACATCCTTCGTTACTGAGTTATTACGGTGAGACTAAAGTTACATCAATAAAATACAAAAAAAATACGATATGAAAATTCGGTGAAAAACCGAATAATTGGGATGCATTCTCTTCATTATTGCGATTTAGGTGTGGACGAAAGAGTCAACATGGAAGGCAACACCGACTATCTGTTGGTCCTTAGTTTCGCGCCGCGCGGCACGCTCACAGATTTTCTGCGATCTCGGACAGTCGATTGGGCGACTTTCTGCAAAATGGGCCTATCCATCGTCAAGGGTCTCGCCTATTTGCACACCGATATTCGCAAAGGCGGTAAGACCCATTTTTCCATTACAACGGCTGAATCGAATAATCGGAATTTGAAAATAACATTCAATTTCGAAAATAAAACCTTCCCCAGACAAAATGAAACCCTGCATCGCTCACCGAGACATGAACTCGAGAAATATTCTAATCAAGAACGACGGCAGTTGCTGCATATGCGATCTCGGTTTGGCTGTGCAAATCTCTGGCTCGAAATATTTTACCAACGGTGAAGAGCAGCACGCTGAAACCAAGTCGATCAATGATGTAGGAAACCAATGATAATCATTCATCGTCTTCGCCTTATTTATAATTTTTTTTATTTTTTTTAACAAACCATATTCTCAGCATGCAAATGTTTTTTATTTCAAGAATTGATGTAATTCTGTATTGTAGGTAGGTACATTGAGGTACATGGCTCCTGAGGTACTCGAAGGCGCGGTGAACTTGCGAGACTGCGAAAGCTCTCTAAAACAAATAGACGTTTACGCGATGGGATTGATACTCTGGGAAATAGTGTCGCGATGCTCGGACATTTACGTCCCGGGATCGGAGGTTCCGGCGTATAAACAACCGTTCGAAAAGGAAATCGGTGCGTTTAGGTTTTCAGTCAGCATTGCCATCGTCATTCGTTCCTGCGTCGTTCGCTGACGATAAAATGCTTTTATTTCACCAGGACTGCATCCTACGTTCGAGGAGATGCAAGTTTTGGTCTCAAGAAACAAGGCGAGACCTATCTTGGAAGGAAATTTGGTGGACAGACCGGGCGTGAGGTTGATAAAGGAAACAATGGAAGATTGTTGGGATTCCGACGCCGAGGCTCGTTTAACAGCTCTTTGCATCGAAGAACGCCTCACGGAGCTTCAATCGCATCGAGGTAAGTCCCTTTTCATAATTTTCCAAATACCAAAGAAATCACCGAAAAAGCACTTACATTTTGCACTGATTTATGTCCTCAGTTACAGTCTACTTCGCGGATGGAAGTCCAATGGTTAATTTGTACAGCGCTCTTGTACCTCCGACGACAAGTAGCTTATTCTGCGAGGTTGTCTCCTATCACGACAACATTCACGTTCCTCAACAGGGCTTTAACACTCAGCAAGAAGGATCGCGCAACGATTCCACGAGCGACAATCCAACGGCGCAATCGCCGTACGACGCAACTCATACGATGCCGGAACATAATTGTGAGTGGTTTTGGGGTCACAAAATATACAAGAAAAAAAATATACATCTCATTCCACGAAAGTAATCGCAATGTTTCGCTTTTCTACCGTTGCAGGTAAAAATTCGAACCAAGTGGCGACGTGCAAACATTCCCAGGCGACCCTGCAACCTTATCAAGGCCGCAATCCGTGTATGGAGCGTAATCTCATGTTGCCGTCCGATTCGCGGGACGAGCTCGGCAGCAACAGCAAAGTCCTCGTCGACCGATCGTCGAAGCACGTGTCGAGCGATCAGTACAAGCTTCACGCCGAGCTGCAGGGTCTCATACCGCACGATTATCCGAGTCGCAACGCCACCCAATTGACCGGCCAACCGCGACCCGCGACTCCGATTCCCTACGTCCAGAACGTTATAACGGAGAACGGGGTTTTGCAGTGCAACAAGCGCAAGCAAACGAATCAGCAGCACGAGAGCGGAGTTCGGGAGACACCGCGGCGAAAAAAATTCGCTGGTTGGTCGAACATCAAACGACTGTTGGCGCACAAAAAGATGTATCCGTACGTTAAGTGCCAGATCGAGAGGGAAGACTCCAAGTCGAATTTACTGTCGAAGCAGCCGAGCGTTCCCGTCAAGACCGTCGACACTAATGTGACTATTTCGCCCGGCGGCAAATATGTCAACGGTGTGATCGCTAAAAGCAGCGAATCGTTGTCGAAGCACGAAAAATCGAACGTACAAGCGACGAATCGTCGTTTCGTCGACGATGAGGAGGAGTTCGCTCCGCGACCGTCGTCTCTCTCGCTGGTGAACATCGCCAGCGACGAGAGATGCGAGAGCAGCAATCTCGCGCGACAGGAGAGCATCGACAAGTTCAACCAAGTTTTTAACATTGGGTCCAATTCGATAGTATTGAAACATCCGAATATGAGAATAAAGACACCCGGCGATTTGCCGCCTTCCGTGCGCAAAGTGCGCGGTCGCGGCCAATCGTCCGCAAGATTCTCGCTCTACGACGATCGCATTATGTGCAACATATTCAGCGACGAGGATAGCCGGGACGACAAAACAATCTCGAATTCCGTGCCTTTTGGCATGGACTTCGGCGACATTGATGGGAAAAATTCGACTCTTACGCTGAGTACGAAAAACGTCACGTGCTTCTAAATCCTGCTGCCTGTATTGTAAGGATACGAAAAAAAGAACAAGAAAAAAAAAGACAAACGAAAAACCAAGAGGTCGTTCTTCAAGAATGCTCGCCTCGAGTGTATAGAGATTTGTGTACAGGCATATGTAAAATTTTATACTCGACTATTAATTCCGATTGCACAAAATGTACTCGTCACTCCAGTGATAACGAACAAAAAAAAAAAAGAAAAAAATACCGACGACGTTATGTACGAACGTGGAACGTTCCGAGGAGACAAAACCAATGTTCTACGTGGATTGTAGGAGAAACCTGTATTTATATGATTATTCGCATGTATACTCATAGTACTTATATATTAGAAGTAAAAATTATACAATGTCGACACCGTGATTTGTTTTTTTAGTACCGACTGAGCCTTTGCTCGCGGGGCCAAAATTCGTCACACAAATGGGGCACTTTTTTAGCTTATTGTATTTTTTGTATCGGTGAATCCATCAATTTATAACGCCGAGTTCTTTGCCAATTTCCGTAAATGCACTCACAGCCAAATTGATTTCCTCGGTCGAGTGAGCTGCGCTTATTTGAACGCGAATTCTCGCTTTTCCCTTCGGTACAACCGGATAGCTAAATCCGATCACGTAAATTCCTTTGCCTGAAAAAGTAATAATTCAGTGAAAGGATTCTAAAGACGAGAAAAAAATAATTGATAAGCCCACCGAGCATTTTATCGGCAAACGCTGACGCTAATTTCGCATCACCGAACATCACAGGACAAATGGGATGATCGTCGCCGTTCACTGTGAATCCCGCAGCAGTCATCGAACGACGAAACTGTTGAGTATTGTTCGCTAATCTATCCAAGAACGAAGTGGTACTCGTCAAAAGGTTCAGAACCTGTAATACAATGGATGTGACATTGTGGGGAACATGTTTGGAAAATGAAAAACGATTTTTAGACACTTTTGTCAATCATTGCCTCAATTCCTGTGGCGACTACCGGCGGCGGCAACGAATTTGAAAAGAGATACGGTCGACTTCTCTGTCTCAGCAAGTCGATTAATTTCTTCGGTCCGGTGGTGTAACCGCCTGCAGCTCCTCCTAAGGCCTTTCCCAATGTGGAGTTTATAATATCAACGCCGCCCAATTTTCCGCAATGTTCTTCGGATCCACTATAATACAAAAAGTATTTGTTACAACGCAAGCTTTAAAAAATTAAAGCTTTTTTCTCTCTTTTCTTCTTTAATTAACGACTACATTGTGCTGTCCTATTTTTAAGATATAGTTCTCTGAGATAAGACTACCCCTTAAGGTATTTCCGCCGGACATTAAATGCGACACTAACCGACCGGTCTTGCCGAAAAATCCTGTAGCGTGACAGTCGTCGACGAAAGTCAGGGCATCGTAATCCTTAGCCAATTGGATGATATCCGATAGCGGAGCAACGGTGCCGTCCATCGAAAATACACCGTCCGTGGCAATGAGCCGCAAACGCGAGTCTCGGGTTTCCTTCAACTTCGCCTCCAGATCGGCCATATCTCGGTGCTTGTATCTGTGTCTCTTGGCTTTGCAGAGGCGAATACCGTCGATGATGGAAGCGTGATTCAACTCGTCGCTGATTACAGCGTCTTCCGGCGTCAGGAGGGTCTCGAAGATTCCGGCGTTCGCATCGAAACACGACGCATAGACAATCGCGTCCTCGCGCCCGTGGAAGTCCGCTATTTTAGCTTCCAGCTCTTTGTGGATTCGCTGAGTTCCACAGATAAATCTTACTGAACTCAGACCAGCTCCGTATTCGTCCAGAGCCTTCTTCGCCGCTGATATTACCTGCTTGTTGTCCTGCAACACAGATGAGATTCATGAAATTAGACATCCGGACGATCACAGCTGAAATTCGACTTTTTTTAAGGGGGACCCCTTGCCCTTTTTTTGGCGAAAATTTTTTTTTTCGATTTAACGAAATTTTAAAACCCTATCCGATGGGAAATTTTCCGCTGATTCCAAATATGATCGGTATTTGCTCGAAAAATAAAAATTTCGAGGAAAAAAACGCGAAAAATGTTGTTCACTTTTGTAGAATTTTAACGCTTCACTAGAATCGATGTCATTTCGATTTGGATAGATGGAATCTAGATTTTCTTTTTCCACTCGAAAGATAACTCTTCAAGGAAGAGAATGACGCCTGGCAGAACGCGATATCACGATTCCTTAATTTTTGGCAAATTTTTTAAGTTGACCCTCATGAATCGAAATTTTTGCAAGCGGTTAGCCTTGCCCTTTTTTTGGCGAAAATTTTTTTTTTCGATTTAACGAAATTTTAAAACCCTATCCGATGGGAAATTTTCCGCTGATTCCAAATATGATCGGTATTTGCCCGAGAAATAAAAAATTCGAGGAGAAAAACGCGAAAAATGTTCTTCACTTTTGTCGAATTTTAACGCTTCACTAGAATCGATGTAATTTCGATTTGGGTGGATGGAATCTAGATTTTCTTTTTCCACTCGAAAGATAACTCTTCAACGAAGAGAATGACGCCTTGCAGAATGCGATATCACGATTCCTTAATTTTTTACAAATTTTTTAAGTTGACCCTCATGAATCGAAATTTTTGCAAGGGGTTAGCCTTGCCCTTTTTTTGGCGAAATTTTTTTTTTTCGATTTAACGAAGTTTTAAAACCCTATCCGATGGGAAATTTTCCGCTGATTCCAAATATGATCGGTATTTGCTCGAAAAATAAAAATTTCGAGGAAAAAAACGCGAAAAATGTTGTTCACTTTTGTAGAATTTTAACGCTTCACTAGAATCGATGTCATTTCGATTTGGATAGATGGAATCTAGATTTTCTTTTTCCACTCGAAAGATAACTCTTCAACGAAGAGAATGACGCCTGGCAGAACGCGATATCACGATTCCTTAATTTTTGGCAAATTTTTTAAGTTGACCCTCATGAATCGAAATTTTTGCAAGCGGTTAGCCTTGCCCTTTTTTTGGCGAAAATTTTTTTTTTCGATTTAACGAAATTTTAAAACCCTATCCGATGGGAAATTTTCCGCTGATTCCAAATATGATCGGTATTTGCCCGAGAAATAAAAAATTCGAGGAGAAAAACGCGAAAAATGTTCTTCACTTTTGTCGAATTTTAACGCTTCACTAGAATCGATGTAATTTCGATTTGGGTGGATGAAATCTAGATTTTCTTTTTCCACTCGAAAGATAACTCTTCAACGAAGAGAATGACGCCTTGCAGAATGCGATATCACGATTCCTTAATTTTTTACAAATTTTTTAAGTTGACCCTCATGAATCGAAATTTTTGCAAGGGGTTAGCCTTGCCCTTTTTTTGGCGAAATTTTTTTTTTTCGATTTAACGAAGTTTTAAAACCCTATCCGATGGGAAATTTTCCGCTGATTCCAAATATGATTGGTATTTGCCCGAAAAATAAAAATTTCGACGAGAAAAACGCGAAAAATGTTGTTCACTTTTGTCGAATTTTAACGCTTCACTAAAATCGATGTCATTTCGATTTGGATGGATGGAATCTAGATTTTCTTTTTCCACTCGAAAGATAACTCTTCAACGAAGAGAATGACGCCTGGCAGAACGCAATATCACGATTCCTTAATTTTTTACAAATTTTTTAAGTTGACCCTCATGTATCGAAATTTTTGCAAGGGGTTAGCCTTGCCCTTTTTTTGGCGAAAATTTTTTTTTTCGATTTAACGAAATTTTAAAACCCTATCCGATGGGAAATTTTCCGCTGATTCCAAATATGATCGGTATTTTCCCGAAAAATAAAAATTTCGAGGAGAAAAACGCGAAAAACGATTTTTTTTCTGACAAATTGCCAAATTTCGCGATATAGAACATCGAACTGCTGCCGGTTTCCCAACGACCAATCAGATGCTGAATAAATCGACAACAATGGTTGCTCGCGAACTTTTTAATAGAGCCAAACAACCGCGTTTGAGGCATCGGAATGTCTTACCGACAATCCCAGGTAATTGTTGGCACAAAAGTTCAGCACTTCCGTTCCATCGGTCAACTTGATCTTCGTGCTCTGGGCAGACGCTATTATCCTCTCGTGCTTCCACGTGCCAGCTTCCTCGATTTGTTTCAACTCCGGTTGCAAAATCGCCGCCAGAGAACTTGATTTTCGCGTGGACATTAATCTCCTAACGCTCATTTTTTCAACTGAAACAAAAACGATTATCGTCACTTTTTATCCGAAGTCATTAATAAAATGGATTTATTACTCACGTTTAGTTAGAGCCCAGCTCATTTTCCAACTAGTTCCTATTTTTTAATATCGTTCAATAGAATCGTTTCGTTCGGCGAACAGATGAACACTGCCGCAACCGCTGCGTTCGATAATCTTACGAAGAGGAATACGTCAAAACTGGTCAAACTAGTTTTCTGAGCCAGTGTTAGTGTAGTATCGGTGAAAGGCTGCCGGCTGCAGGATTTTCGAGTAGACCCACTTTATTCGGACATTAATTTTTCGTCTCCGTAAGCATCGAGGATTCCTGCTCCTAAATCATAGAGGATGCGCGCGAAGCACAGCTTTGCGGAAATGACCTTGACTTGCGAGGTCAGAGTTCAATTCCGCGAGGCAATCTCGATAATACGAGATGTTTTATTATTTGCTACGCGAGGAAGATCGACGGTACGATAACAACGAATTGCCAGCTAAATACGGAGTATGTATTTATTTGTATCCAAGTTGGAGCCAGTGTATATAGTATATACATATACTAAGAGCTGGATGGGAATGCGCTACAATAATCGCGCCGTATATCACATTACGTATTTGTATCCCATCTCCTTCACGCAATTCTGGCACAAAATGCGCGGCTCTTTTTTTTTTTTTGGCGTAGCTCAATTTTTGATACAATGATAGTCGACGAAAAAATGTATTATAATGGGCTCGATGATTCACAGAGTTTGTCGCAGAGATGTTCGTATTTCGAAGAATACGAAACAATTAATAAGTAATACGTGTTGCTTTGTAGTTACGTTTAAGGGAAGGCGGAGCAATAGAAAAAAAAACGAAAAAGGTACCAGGGTCTAATTTCGTTTTGAGGAATTTCGTTGACCCTTGGCTTTCTATGTGTTTAACACGTACGTTCCTCGTGTCCATCGGTTCAGGATGACTTGACTTTTGAGATCTTCGTAGCTATGGAATATACGTGGGGGAATTCGTGGACGACCAAGTACACGATGCCTAAGTACACCATTATAGCCATTGTGAGGAAAAGATCGAAAACCGCTGGTTTGACGCTGCAACGAGAAGAAAATGAATTAATGAGGGGCTCCACGACTCTCGAAGAGTGTTAAAACATATTAATTATACCTGTACACGTTCATAGTGGTTTTCGTAACATCGTAGAAGACAAACTCGGGATCACGTTTGTCAGGGCTGTGAAGAGTGACTTTAACGTCTCCGAGATAGCGAGACATTGCATCTTGGAGGACATTGACCAACGGGTCCTGTTTGTCCGCTAGCAACGATGCCGCTCTCGGCTGGGAAGTCAAGTACATCAACCATAATGCCAGTGAGTCTTTGGAAACAGTCTGAAACAAAATATATAAAGTGCTATTTCGAAACTCCGATCGATGGCGAATAAGATGGCGAAGATCAGATTAAAAATCAACCTCGGAATTAGCGAAAATGTTGCTGGCGCTCAAGTTGTACATATGTTGAGCCAATGTTTCGGCAATGATTTCCGTGTGTCTGTGAAGTTTGTCTATCTGACCGTTGGTCACAGTGTCGAGTATAGACATTCTCCTCGGATCGTCGTGACTCTTTAGCGTCGACAACGTCGCGGCCGGCAATCTTCTGATGCTGTATCTTTCGTGCTCCCACGCCAACGTCTCCTCGGCGAGATTTATTTTCTTGTGAATACCCTCGACGCCAACGTTGTGCATAGATTCCGCGACATTTTTCAAATTTTTGTAGAACAATCCGCCGGACGAATTTTCCTTCGGCGGCTTCGAGACGTGCAAGTAGAGATTGTCGCCCGACGAGACGGAATCCAGGCAAATAACGTAGGAAGCATCCTGAAAAAGAAACAAAATTCGTGTGTGTGTTGTTCTCTGTATTATTTAATCGTTCTTCAAGAGGGGGGAAAGTAAAAGAAAGGAAATTTCGAACTCACTTGAATGATCGATCCTTCGATTCCGTCCAACTGATCCTCGAGCCATTTTTTGCTGCCTTGGTAATTCAATTTTCCGGCTCCGCTCAGGACGAATATTAAATTGTAATGCGGCCTCGATTTCGCGATCGCGTAGAGAGACGAGAATATTCTCGCCAGTTCGAGTAACATCGCCACGCCGGAAGCATTGCTCTCAGCTCCGAATGACAATTCCTGCGTATTGAATATAAATGTAATTCAATCGATTCGTCGTCGTTTGTGAAATTTATTTAAATTTCCGCCGATGCTACTCACAGGTGCTACTCCGGCACTGTCGTAGTGCGCAACGAGCGCCAGTGTCGGAATTTTCTCCTCCGCTCCGGAGCCCGAAAGTTTTCCGTGCAGAGTCGCGACCTTCGCGTCGCTTTTAGCAACAGCTTGGCCCGAAGTTACGACGACTTGGTAACCGCTCGCCGAAACCGAGTTTATCATCGCTTCGACGGCAGAGCCCTTTTTCTCGTCTGTGGAAAAGCTGTGCGTAAGATCCTCCAAAATCACCTGGAGATGCGAATTCCATTGAGTGAAATAAACTGGAATCATTGTTTCCGGCGAATGCATCATAGCTTCCTCCAATGCGGTGATATGCTGCAAGTAAGAAAGGGTCAATTCGTCGACGTTTCACAAATGAATCGGAGGGACAAATTGATACAATTAAAAGTCAAAAGTTAAGCCAAAGTAAGAGCGGCTTTAGGATATTATTTAAGAGCGGATTTAGGATATTAAGCTGCACTTTTGCGAGTCGCTCTGGCGTTGAGTAATACAAGTGGAATAGTTTTAGGGATATTTAGAAAAATGTAGATAAATTATCAAATGTACATAGGCATAATTGTACTAAAAGTATTGTGCTCGACAAATAAAATTATACAAAATTATACCAACCTGTTCCTCTTCCTTGGAAAGGTTTTTCATGTCGTTGGGCAGAACAATAATCAAAGCGCCGGCTCTGCTTCTCGCCGTTTGAAACGCGTCCACCGAAAGATCGAGAGCTCTGGCGATGACGCAGTGACGCGGCGTGCTCCATCCGGTCATCGATCTGGCTTCCAGCGAGACGGCTGTGCTTCGACATCCTATCGAACGAAATAAGAAAATGCTGACTGGACCGTAACGTAGAACGAACTAAGAAATGGAGATATCGGAGTGGACGTACCGTGAGCCACTCCGTGGAGGTCATACTGGTGCATTCGATAAACTGGAAACTCGTGAGCCGCCGCCACGGGGTTTGCCGGCGCGATGATTATGAATATCGGCAAAACTATGAGCAAATAATAAGGCAGATAACCGCGACATAACTCCGCAAAACTGTCGCACTCTTCCACCCACATTTTCCAATCGAGTTTATCTTAGAAAATGTCTACAGCGGAGTATTATATTAGTCTGTGGGGGTCGACCTAACCAACCGCTTTGCGCTCAACAAAGTGCAAGGGAACTTAATGACGTTACGTGATTCATTATTAAATCAGTTTGTCGGTGTGTTTCATACGGGTCAGCGTGTCCACCTTAGATGTGCTGCGTTCTTTTTTTTTTCTTCACCACAACCGAAATGATAGACTTGATTTCGATGGTAGATGGCGCTGAGGGCATTTTCCTATTTTTCCCCATCGTGAGTTGTGTTTATTCCGACGATTTATTGGCCCTTTCCGTCAGATCTACAGTTTCAAAATCGTTAGCAGTGTTTGAACCATTATGATGATTATTTTCGAAAAGGTAGAATCAAAAGTCAGAGTTGTTGGAAAAATTGTATCTTTTTTTATGTCACAGCAACATTACTCAACATATTGGTTTATCGGCAACACGCAAAGAACAAAAAGGAATAGAAAAATTGGTTCTCGTGAGGCAACAATAGATACTCCCAATGACGGTAAAACATATCCCATTTTTCTATGCTTTGCCATTTTATACCGAAATTTTTCATAATGCGCGACGACTGATATTCTAGACACCCACGAATGATGATGATGGTGATGACGATGATTAATCCACTATTAGATAATAATCTTTTTGTCCAATCACTCGCCTATTATCCCAACTTATTTCTCGACGTTCAATGATAAATCATTTACCGCTGATTTTGAATTAATTTCTTAACAATTCGAACGGATATCTAACTAATCGACGCTAAAAGCACGATTTTATTTTTGCCTATGTGCGATCCCAGACGCGGACTCGGCTCGCATTGCACCGTCACTTAATAAAGTAGACTTAGCTTCGAGAATGTGACTCGATATAAACTAATTGTCGAGTGGTTCTTTATCTGTAAAAATCACAAACTTTAATACTTGGCGAATTGGGCCGCGGAAACGGAGACAACGTACCGACTAACTCGATTTGTTTCATCGATCGCGAAGTTATATTTATACAATTTACAGCGCATTATTTTTATCCTTGTGCATCGGAAATTACAATAAAAAAAGAACAATGTATATAAAGGCGAGTCATCGACATAATCCGTTGGTATACATACATGTATTATTATTATAAATTAAATAAATCGTAAATGCGAAAACACGGAAACGAAATGTGAAGTTGACTATAGACATGCTTTTGTTGCTTTTCATTTTCCATTTTCGACGAAGACCACGCTATTACAATTAGTGCAGCAGAACTTAACGTCGGGAATAACTTACATCCTGCTGCTGCTGATGCAGCGCCGCGCCGCAACGCTTTTATCAAATTACTTATATAAAACGGAGACGAATACTCTCAGAGTTCTTCGTGCGAGTCTTCGTCGAGCTTTTCGCTTTCCGCGGGCGAAACTATTTCCGGTTCGGAGGAAGATTTGTCGTCCGTCGCGCTGACGTTCATCGTCTTCGCGTCAGTCTTCTCCGCGTCTATCGTCGAATCTTCGGGCTCGGAAGGTTCGGCCTCTTCGACGGTTTCGGAGGCTGCATCCGGTTTCACGTCGTCGTCCTGAGTGCTCTTCGATTCGTTCGTCGCCGGTGTCGACTTCTCCTTCGGCTTCCAGATCTTCGCTTTGTTCACGAGGTATTTGACCTCGCGATCGAGGACAGCCATTTTGTTCGCGATATCGCGAACCTTGTACTTGACTGGACCGTTCATCGGCGTCACCGATACGTAAGCAACTATTTCCTCGTGGTAAGCCTGAAACGCGAATCAATTTACAGTATTTTTTTATTTTATTTTTTAATTATGATGTTCGTAATAATGTTCGTAATGCGTCTGCGAATTTTTGATGTTTCTCCTTACCCTCGTTTCATTGATAACTCGTTCCAAAGTTTCCATCTCGACTTTTGTGAATATTTCCTCGGAGTCAGTGAGATTCCTCATATTCATGAGGAAAACTGTGCTGCCGTTGATCATCGATTGCATTCCCTTCAACGCGTCCGGCCGCTCGTGATGCTCGAACACTCTCTCGTAAAGATTATTCGTTAATTTCTTCACAGACGCTAATTTCTCGTCGTACACGTCCGCCGACGCGTCGAAGCCATCCTCGTAGAGCCATTCTTGAATCTCGTTGCACAGCTTCGCGATCTTTTCCGACTCCTCCGGCGTCGCTGCTGCGGTGTACTCGTCGGACGTTATTTTTTGTTGAGCATCGATGACGAAGGACTCCAAATTATTCAACGCTGTTTCCCGACGAGTCCTCTCCATGTCGTAGAGATTGAGAGCTTTGATTCTGAAAAGCGAAATATTTGTCATTTGAACATTTGCGATTGCAGCCGTAAATTTACGCGAATATGAACGTACTTTTCCCGAGATTCCTCGAGCCTTTCACCCAACAGTATTTGGGGCCCGTGTCTCGTTTCGACAGCCTTTATCTTGTCCTTGATGACCGTTATCGTCGGCTTTTTGTCAGCTTTTTCAGTTTGATTTGCCGGTTTATCGTCGCTAGCTTTAGTCTGATTTTGTTCTTTCGCTTTTTCGTCCGCGTTGGAATTGGAACTTGCGTTTTCTTGGGTTTCCTCGTGGACTGGCTTTGTGTCCTCCTTCGGTTGCACCTCTACTTTCTCCGCCGTTTCACTGTCGTCCGAACCTGCCACAGAGTCGTTTTATTTATTTATTTTTTTTTTCAATTGTATATAATACTCGGCAACGAGTTACGAAACACACAATATTCTAGCTTTTCTATGTTAATGATTCGAAATTCGCATCCACATCGAATGCGTACGAACCTGAAAAGAGTTTGCTTATCGTTGAACCAAGCTTAGAAAAGGTACCTTCCTCTTCGTCGGGATGACTCGATTTCTCGGATATCAATTCGACGCTTATGAGATTGAGAAGACCGCTATCGTCCATCGCAAAATGCGCGCGAATTCCTTTGCTTTCCGCTTTAAGCTGGGCATGTTTTTTGTGAGCTTCGGCGACACCGATTAATTCCACGTACGACAAGTTCAGATGACCGAGGGCTCTGAAATAAAAAAAAGACATTTCCAGCTTATTTACTACACCTGATCCATTACAAAATAAAAAAAAAATAAAAAAAAGTGCACTTACGATAATTCCTTTTTAGGCAAATGATCCAACTCAGCATAATGCACACCGAATCCAAAGTCCTCTTTATGCTTGTTGAAAGTGATGATTTTCTTTTGTGGGTACGAATTCATTTTACCGAAGAGCGTTTTTCGGACCTGTGACGAAACGAAACGAGTCAGTGATTCTGCAAACGTAAATGATACGAGTAGAAATATCAGTTATCGCGAATGTCGCGAGTGTCACCTGTTTCGTTCTGTCTTCGATCGTTCTATCGAAGACAATCTGAACGGGATAGAGAACAGCGTCCTTGGTGAGGAATTTCTTGACTTTGAAGCCCTGACTGAGATCCGCGGCTTTGTAAACGGCTCCGAGCACCGCCGCTTCGTCGGTATTTATGTTTTTCGACAGTTCGGTCTTGAGAATCTCGGTCAGCTTGTCTTGAATTTTGGGCATTCGAGTACCCGCGCCGACGAGCACAACTTGAGAGATGAGATCCATCGTCAAAGCTACGGAATCGTAAGGAATTGATTGTCGAAAATCTGACGAATTATCGTTTATCGTTAGAGCCAACTTGCGTGCGGAAAATTATGTTGAAGTTTGCATCGTTGGAATGCACCGAAAAAAAAAAAGTATATATTCTAATGATTCTAAAAAGTTATTATAACGATTAGAATAATTTTTTTATTTGTGTTTTCGTTGCTTTCCAACGATGAAAATTTCAACATAATTGAAAAAAACTTACCGGCTGTGTCGAGTGCCATTTGAATCGGTGCGCCGACGCGTTCGAAAACATCGGCGCACAGTTCCTCGAGCTTTTCTCGGGTGACCTGAAGCCTGAAGTCCTGCTCGTCGATGAGCCCCTCGACTTGAGCAAAGTGGTCGTTATTGGCGCTCAGAACATTCTTAACGCGACCGGCTTCTTTGAAGAGCTTGGCCATAGCGCGAGCATTTTGAAACACCGAATTCGGCGTTTTCTTCATCTTGTCGAATTCCTCGGCCAAGTAATTCTGAAGTCGGACCTGCATCTCCAAGCCTCCCAACGTTCGGTCGTAGCCCACACCCATAATACTCGCTTGAGGGATTATCTCCGCGTAGCCTTTATCCTTCGATTTAACGTTCTGATAGCTCACGACCGTGGCAGTGGTACTGCTGGCTCCCATATCGTAGAACATCAGATATTGAGTCGAATCGTTGATTTGTTTACGCCGGAAAATGCCATAATTGAGAGCGACCGCCGTGTAATCATTGATCAGCTGGAGAACTTTGAGATCGGCCAATTCGGCAGCCTGAAGCACCGATCTACGTTCGGCCTGGTTGAAAAATCCTGGCACCGTTATGACGGCCTCGTTGATTTTTTGGCCAGCAGAATTTTCCGCGAATTCTTTGCCCTTGTGCAGCATCTGGGCGACGAGTTCCTCCGGAGTGTGCGTCACGTTGCTGCCGTCCACTCTGAAAGCTATAGACTGGCGCTCGTCGTCGCTGATTATGTCGTAATGCGGAAATCTCTTTCTGTACAATTCGACGATAGGATTGTCGATGGATTTTCCGAGAAGATCGAGAATATAGGAAAAACTGTTTTTCGGAAAACGGAGACCCGTTATCTGGGCGTCCTCGCCGAAAGTGCGCTCGTTGTCTCGGAATGCGATGGTCATCGGTGTTTTCCTCTTTGACTCCTTGTTCAGCGCTATTTCCATAGGTACTCCGGGCTACAAAATTAAAAGAATTTTAATCAAACCGAATTTTAATTCAGAATCAGATTTTCAGAATTTTAATTTTTTACATCAACCAATGAATTTGATTCATCCTTTACTTTCAATAATGAAACTTTAATAAATAATTTATTCTCAGAATGTTCCGCAACTTCGTAAAAAAATGTTAAGAGTAAAAAAAATAAAAAACACTGTAAAATTGATATTTGTGCCAACCGATCATCGGCGTCAATGGAAAAAAAAACAGCGGAGCAAATCGAAAAGTGTGCCGATTGTATCTTATCAAATGTTAGATAAACTGACAAATCTAATCCACCCTTTATTTTCAATAATCAAACTTTAATTAATAATTCATTCTCAAATGTTCCGAATCACAAAAAAAATGTTAGGCATAGGACAAAAAAAATAAACACTGTAAAATTGATTTTCGTGGCAACCGATGATCGGCATCGGTGAAAAAAAAAAACAGAGGAGCGACGATAGCGAAAAAAAGTGTGTCGATTGTCGCTTCTTACCGAGACGATGGCGACTTTGAGCCACTCGCTGCCGATGTCAACGCTCATAACCGCAACGCCGTCGGCGAGTTCCAGTCTTGAAGCGACGACGAGAAAGCTGAGGAACGTCAGCATTATTCTGCAGGTGACTCTTCGTCCGCCGACACGCGGTCCGATATTCCGATAATCTGCCATCGTTTTGGTCGCACGAGGTTCGCTGGCGGCCGACTTTTGACACTGGGATTATAGGCTATTGACCGACCGCGGTGCCGGTTTTAGGCGTGTTTATCGTTAATCGCGAACGCCGACCTAATCGGACTCCTCGCGACTCTTGCCAATCGATTGTCACTGTCGGATCCGAACGGTTTTGTGCGTAAGCGCGGCGAAATATTAACAACCATAAGTTCTGCTGTCCTGCGAACTTTGAATACACACGCGACGAGAGACAGCGACGAACGCGACGCGGACCGGCTGCTGCTGCTGGCTCTGCGGGCGGCGATCGTGATTCGCGAGGTGCTGTCGTCGTCAGCTGCACTACACGTAACCACCGTCGTGTTGGTGTGGCGGCATCCGATTGGCGAACGCGACAGCGCCGTCGGCACCAGTGACGTGCCACTTTACGTGGTCTTTCCTCGTTTCTAGTAATTTCCATCGGATCTTTTTTTACAGGGGATTTACTGATAGATATTAGTGATCTCTACGTTATCGACTTTGATTTCTAGTAATTTCCACCAGACGCGCTCTACGTTACCGACCGTTGGAAATGTCGGCTTCGCTGTTATCCTCTATTATTTTGCATGGTTTTTACTGATTTCTAGGAATTTTCATTGGATCTTTTTTTATAAGGGGATTTCCTGATTGAAATTGGTGCTCTCTACGTTATCGACTTTGTTAATTTCTAGTAATTTCCACTTTCGGTTACCGAACGAGTAACCAAAACTAAATTACGCTCGAAGAATAAAATTCGTTATCTTTGAAAAAGTGTGTTTTTTTTTAACCAACGACGAAAAGGCGCTTGTATAATTATTCGCAAGTCGCTCTCGCAAATTACATCACCAACAGGAACAACGGAAGACAGGGCGTGAAAATAAAAACACACAAGTATTATTTTTTTTCTTTTTTAGTTATCTTTTGAAAGGAAAAAAAAAATTATTATCATAAAACTCGAAGAAAAACCCTCATCACGATCGTTGTTTAAAGTAATAGTTTCGTGAACGTTTTACAAATTTGCCAAGATACCCACGTTTTTGTGTGTGAAAAAGATGTTACAGGGGAGGGGGCGGGCAGCGCGCGCTTTTGATAGAACCGAAGGTAGAAAAACGATGGTTTATTCGTGGGCGTTGAAATCGTAAACAAGGAGAAACCGGATAATCGAAGGAGGGGCAAAACTTGAAACATAAGCTGCTCGAGGGAGGTACGTATCGAATGTTCGACTCGAGTGAACGAAGAAATAAAGTGAAAAATTGAAGGAAGATTTCGAAACTGAATGCGAAACGAATTGATAGGACGTACGAAAGATTACTCCTTCTTGACGGCTTGCTTGGCCTGATGAGCCTGCAGCACGGCAACGGCCTCCTCGACCTTCGCCTTGAGGGACTCGCTGTGCTCGAGCATGTGCAAAAGTTCGGAATTGTCGATCTCGAGAAGCATACCGGTGATCTTGCCGGTCAGCTGGGGATACATGCACTGAATAAGCGGGAAGAGACGCTCGCCGAGCATCTGCTTTTGTTCCTGAGGCTGGGCGGCTGCCAGCATCGTCGCGGTCAGCGGCTCCTGGCCCTGAATGTGAACGGCCTGTTGAACCGGCGCCGGTGCCGGGATCGCCATCGTGTGCGGCGGATTGCGCACGTTCAAGTTGTACTTGTAATTCGCCGTGCGATTCTGCTGAGGCGACACACCTACCGCCGAACCGGCCATCGAACGTCCCTGCATGTTCGCGCCGCCCACTGCTTGTTGACCTGCAATTATTTTCGTTATCGCGTTTAGAGCGTTCGTTTTATCATGCGTACAAAGTCCGGGGGATTCACGGTGGACTACGAAACCCGTAGCCGATAATACATTTGAACTGTGCGAATCGATAGTCGGATGCGACCTTTTTTTTATATCAACTTTTTAGTGTCTTTGAAAAAAATCGTGATTACGCGGAAGTACAGTTTCCTCGCAACTGTTATTATTCGTATCGTTATCATTTCGACTATTCAGTGTCGAAATGATAATATAGCAGAGTCGAGAAAACAAGTGAATGTTCGGTGAATCATTCGGCAATATTCGCGCAACCTATGCGTTAATTATTTAGCTTAGGGTAGATGCACCGGTTGTGGCAATTTTCACTCTAATTTATATCAAATTATTGTTATCCTGTACTTTTTGTGTTGAAACTTGAAAAATAGCCATACAAGTTATCAAGATAATCCATCGAATTTTGGTTCCTTTTAACAATACAAATAATTCTGTCCTATCGAAGCTGGTGGCGACAAATGGACGAAAGGTGGCCAAAATCAGTACTTTTACTCTATTTTTGAGTGTATATAATAGGGATAAATAATTACCTGTGATGGGCCTGGCGGAGATGGCGTTACGCATGCCGCCGGCTTGAGCGGTGGGAGCTCGGGTGGTGGCTCTGAACGGGCCTTGCATAGTCGCGAATCCGGAGTTTCCGGTTTGTGCGTTCGGGCGTACTTGATTGGGTTGCGCCGCCCAACGCGGTGTCGCGCGCATCTGCGCCATTTGAGCGGGCCCGTAGAATCTCTGGGGTTGAGGTAGAGTCGGTACGAAATAATTACCGGCCCCGCCCGCCTGATACATCGGTCCCATCTGTTGCATACGCAAATTCGACATGCGCTGGATGTACTGCGAGGCGAGGTGGGCCTTACGGTCGTCTTTGCGCTGAGCGAGAGCGACGTAGAGCGGCTTCGTGCCGACTATGCGACAGTTCATCTCGGTGACGGCTTTCGTCGCCTCCTCCGCCGCCGAGAAGCACACGAATCCAAAGCCCTTGCTGCGTCCATCCTCGAGCATCACTTTGGCCGATGTTATCGTACCGAAGGGCGTGAATTCTTTGCGCAAACGCTCGTCGTCGATCGTGTCGTCGAGATTCTTCACGTAAAGGTTCACACCTTGGTAGCGATTCATGCGCTCGTTCTTGAGCTCCTCGAACTTTCGCTTCAATTCCTGCTGACGCTCAGCCTTCTTCTGCGCCCGACCCACGTACATGCATTTGCCCTCGGCGATTTCCTTGCCGTTCAAATCCATCACTGCTGCCTCCGCCGCGTCTGGGTCCTCGAAGGCGACGAAACCGAAACCGCGGGATTTACCGTCGTCCTTGTTCATCACCTTGTGACTCGTTATCGTTCCGTACTTCTCGAACATCTCCTTCAGCTTCTCGTCCGACATGTCCTCGCCGAAATTCTTCACGTACACGTTCGTGAACAGCTTCGCCTTCTCGCCCAATTCCTTTTCGCGCTCCTTGCGTGGAATGAATTTGCCCACGTATACCTGAAATTATTTGTCTTCGTTAATTTTGCGCTTTTACGTCTCTGCTCGAATTATCAAAGTAGCTATAATAATAAAAAATTGGCTTTTCAAAGACTCTTATCGTGTTGAAGACTATTTCAACTATTTTTATCGTCTCGCGAAAAATACGCGACGCACACGTGTCGCTCCAATATCACCAGCATGGCATTTGCCGATCTCCATTTGCAAATTACGATATTTCAAAATGGCGGAATAAATACGGAGAATGGGGAAAACAAGAAGTAGCTGACTATTTTCGAAAAGTTGGTCTCAACGAATTTGGAAAGTCATATTACATCGAATAGCTGATATTTCCAATAAACTTGAAATCACGTTTTTTTCCTTCTCTGTCTAACCTCAAAATTTTGAAATGGCCTCAATTTCATCCGAAACCCAGGATCTCAAATTTTGTATCTAAACTGTGCGTAACGCAGCAAAAACAGAATACACCGTGGCTCAGGATTGCCAAGCGGAGATAAAAAGGTAAAGATAAAACGTCGACTGGTCATAAATGAGAACGATCGCCGTCTGTCGTCACTCACTTTCTTGCCGTTGAGCAACATTCCGTTGACCTTCTCGATGGATTTGTTGGCGGCTTCCTCCGTCTCGAAGTGAACAAAGCCGTAACCCTTGGACACGCCGTTCTCGTCCTGAGCCACTTTGCAGCTCAGTATATTGCCGAACGCCGAGAACGTGTCGTACATCGCCTTATTGTCTATGCTCTTGTCCAAGTTTTTGATGAAGACGTTTCCAACGCCGGATCTTCTGAGGGACGGATCGCGCTGCGACCACATTATGCGAATGGGACGACCCTTGAGCATGTCGAAGTTCATGGTGTCGAGCGCACGCTCGGCTGTGAAAAAAATGGAAAAAAAAATAGGGTTAGGTTGAAACATATGGTTCATCGCGTGGCTGCGGCGAATCGCTGTGAGCGATTGTTCGATGACGACGAGTCATCGGGTTCGGGGAATTAACGACCACGACGACGATGATGCTGCCCGATAGCGTGCAACGGCGATGGCGAAGGGAAGTGAGGAGCGGGGAGGGGGGAGAGGGGGGGCTAACTTCCAATATGGAAGCAGTCTCGCCGTGCACGTGTCGGGAATGCGCAAACGCTCGAGAATTCACGAAACATGTGGCACGAGACATGGGAAGCGAGGCCATGAGCACGCATTTCGCGACGAAAATGAGATGGACGCGAAAAAAAATGGTACTCACCGTCGGCAGGCTGCTGAAAGTTGACGTAGGCATAGCCGAGAGAGCGTCGCGTTACAACGTCGCGACAGACGCGTATCGAGAGTACGGGCCCGGCCGTCGAGAATTTCTCGAAAAGCATCGCCTCGGTTATCTCGGACTGCAGATCACCCACGTACAGCGACGCCATCGGATAATTCGGCGCTCCGGGATTCATGTTTGCGACACCGTTTGCCCGTTTCTCGAAAACGACGATTCTCACTCACTCCGATTTTTCCGTCGTTTGCCTCTTTCTCTCTCTCTCGCTCGCTCTCACGGCGGTCGTTTTCTCTTCGGTTATTTCGTCGGCTTACGTATCTTCAATATGGCCTTGTGCTCTTCTTCCGGACCACGTCGCTCCCTCGTTAAAACGCAAAATGCTTCCTTTTGCTAAGTTATCACGTTTTCTTTTTTGTCGTTTATTTTTTTCTTTTTTTTTTCGTTTTTTTTACGCTTTTTTGTTCAACACTTTTACTTGGGTTTACGCGGTTTTCGGCTACGGTTTTTCGATTTTTTTGGTTTATGGTTTTTTCGTCTTTTTATGTTTTTTTTATTTTTTTATTTTTTGTTTTATAGAAGAGTTAATTCACGAATGGAGGTGGGTTGTGTGACCTATTTTGTGGAAAAAGGAGACACAACCACACGTGAACACAACTCTACTCTTAATGAGGAAGAGGCGGTGAAAGTAGTGCGTACGGCGCTTATATACCGGACCGCGTTGCCTCGCTACGCCCGTAACAAGTAGTTCCCGACTTCCCCCCCCCTCCCCGCCGACGAATCAGACGCGCGGCATTGTTACGCGGCTAACCGCCATCCGCGTGACCCCCACTCCGCCATTTTCTCCCCAACGGCTCGCGGCAACTTCCGTTCGCGCCGGACGAGCGATTTTCGCACCCGCGACCATCTTCTCGTTATCGTAACTATTTTAAGAATTTCCATCATAGTCCTTTCACAGTACCGACCAATGCTATTTATCCGGTGCACTAGTCTCACCGACTATCCAACCGCTTTGTTCTCACATTTCGAAACGCATCCTCTTTCCCGCGCTCGTCACGTGACCCGCCTGCGCGTTCTCAAAGCGACCGCAGGCGAACCGCAGCCAATCACGAACGCCGGTAGAAGAAACTAGGCTTACGATTGGCTGAATTTGACTTCGTCATTTGTTTACCAATTGTCCCTAGACAACGGTTCTTCCGGAGAGCCGTTACGGCGTCGTTTTGTCCTTTTCGCGCGGAGCGACCGATGAACATAGAAATTTGTGATTTCGCCGTCGCTCGACAGATCATTTTTTTTAATCGATATTTAATCCATTATATCGGTTTCACATTTCGATATTCGGTTTTCAATGTGTGATGTACTTTTTAAGAGAGGAAGCGAGAATATTGTACATATAGTAAATATGGTCATTTTTCGGTAATATTACCGTTTTAGGATTTGACAGTAATTCCCTAGACGAGACTCCCTCCAAATTTGCGAACGAACATAACCTCACCGAGCGTCGCGATTGGCCGATCCGCAAATTAGTCGCGGTGACGCCGACGAATCGGCAAATTCGTCGCGTCAGGTGAGGTTACGTAGAGCGGCGGACTACGCGAGCCAAAACGGCGACCAGCCGAATTGGGATGCGCCAGTCGGCGAAGCGTCCTCCTCTTCTCCACAGCCGAATAACTGTACAACTGAAGTGACGAAGTGAGTGAAATATTCGGAGGCCAGCGTTGCTCCGAATTGTGACGATACGTCGTTCGAAACGATCGTCGATTAGACTCGACTCGTCTCCCGATCGCCGACGCGTAATATAAATCGCCTTTTCGTTGCAAACCTGCGCTGCTGATTCGAAGCAGCCGATTCAAAGGTGTTCGTTACGTTCGAACGCGGAAATACTGCGGCGCTGCGTAAACAGCCGCCCCCGCGACCCGCGCGATAATACCGTTGCTTTTGCATTATCAGCGCGAAGAATTTTCGGTATTTATGAATTCTCAAGGCCGTTGTGGCGACATTTCCGAGGTTTCGCGGGCGTCGGGGTTAACGGAGGTTAAGGCGGTGCACGCGGCTCGCGATCCGCTTCCGTGACCATCGCTACCCCTCCCCTCCCCCCATGACGCTGCGCATCGACTTTCCCATTAGTTCTTCTATTATCATCGAGTTTATCCGATACTCTACTCGCGTTGAATCTGTTTATACATAACTCGCCGAACAATTCACTCGTCTTACCGTTCGCCTTTCCACCTTCGGAGCTTCTGTCGAGGCTGTGCGGAATCTTGCGTTTGCTTGTTTTCCAATTGTTAAAGATTAGCATCGTTACAATTTACTCTCTTACCGTTCAATGTTACACCTTCGGAGCTTCCGTCGAGGCTGCGTCATGATCTTTAGCTTGTTTTCCAATTGTTGAGCATTAACACTGTTGCGTTTCAGGAGCTGCACTCGCCGCAAAATGGGTGACTCAGACGACGAATACGATCGGAAGCGGCGCGACAAGTTCAGAGGAGAACGGCCGGAGTCCTATTCGAGGGAAGGACGCAGGGACGATCGGCGACGAGACGAATGGGTGGATAGGTACGATTTTGTCTAATTCTTTGGGGTAACGAATTACAGCTACTGGAGTTTGTGATTTTTACTTTTTTTTTTTTTATTCTAGGGAATGGTCCAGTAGACCCCGCGCAAGGCCAGACTACAGGGAATATCGCGGCGGTGGCGGAGGCGGAGGCCGCGAGCGTTACAGTCCGGCTCGTTCGCAGGACATGGCACCGCCGATGAAGAGGATGCGAGCCGATTGGGACGACAGGGGACCGCGTTACGGCGGCCATCCTGATTATTACAGCGGCGGTGGCGGCGGCGGCGGTGGCGGAGGCGGAGGCGGCGGCGCCTGGGGTCCGGACCATTATCCTCCGCCTCATCACGGCGGCAACCATCACTATGGTAACCACGGAAATGCGAGCAGGTTCGTTTGTCTTCTTAGGCCGCTTCTCTTTTCTTTCTTTTCCTCGCCTAACGTAATCGCAGCGGGGAAAAAAAAAAAAAAAAAAAAAATGTATCGCATCCCGCACATAAAACCGCGAAGAAGTCGCTTGACTCCAAAATTGTTGGCTAAATTGAGGTACAATCGTAGATCAAATGGCAAATAAAAATAAAACCATTTAACGATTAAGGTGGCGAATTTTGAAAGCGATTGTAATCATTGTCGAAAGCACTTCGCACTGATTGTCGGAGGGACTTTGATGTAAGCACTAAACGATCCGTGAATTTATTTTGCAGCCGCGAGGTGCCGGGAAACTTCAGCAACTCGAACGTCGAGACGCAGCCGCCGATGATGACGTTCAAGGCTTTCCTCGGCACCCAGGAAGACACGATTACCGACGAGGAGGCCATCAAGCGCTACAACGAGTACAAGCTGGAGTTCAGACGCCAGCAGCTCAACGAATTCTTCGTCGCGCACAAGGACGAGGAATGGTGAGTCGGCAATTATTAAAAAAAAAAAAAAAAAAACGGCTGTTTGCAACTTATTTCAGAGTTTAATTGAACCTCTGTCGATGCCCTAAAATAAAACAAGCACTGACTCTTAAGTGAACGTCACTGCGCGCCTCTCTGCGCTTTGAACAGAGTTCTAACGAAATTTTAGTCACTGGAAAAAAAAAAAGAAAAAAAAAAAAACAAAATTGTGACGGAGAGAGGACGGGTTACGTTTTGTATTTTGGGTCGTCGGCCTTAAGCAACGTGCTAATTAAGCTTGGTCACTTATAAAAAAAAGAGGTAAAAAAAAAGAGAAAAATGTTGACGAGAGACGACTGGCTAACTTCTAACAATGTTACAAGAATCTCTCTATCCCTACAGCACACAACCGTCAACGCCCTATGCCTCGAGCACTGATCATCTCGGCATTTATTTTTTCGCTCGATATTTTTGCAATTCTCGCAAACCAAAATACTGCGACCGCTGCGTCCAACGCGCATCGCCGAAGACCTGTGCCGGTGTTATATTCGGTTAGCTAGAGACTTTTTCGTCACGATGAGAATTTTGCGAGCTGGGCGCGCAAAGCCCAATATGACGCTCGTCTTAGGCCGCGTTCTAAACCCGCTATTACATTTTATACTTGAACCTCATTGAGAAACAATTGAGATAGGGTAGACAAATCTGAAAACGTCGAGAATACCGAATGCGAGCAAATGAGTATAATACTACAGGTGAGGCTTCATATACCGTACCCGGCAATATCGATATTTCCACTTCGTTATTGTTGTTGATAACAACGATAATGATTCTCTTTCACATTTCTGCGCCGTCGTACGTTAAGAATTTTCGATATTTTTTTGCCACGTTTGAGGTGGGATTAGATAATTAAAAAAAAAAATCTGTAAAATTTTTGTACGTATTAATATTTTACGGACTCATCCCTTTTTTTATCTAAGTATTTGATCATTGGAATCCCACCTCGGTGTCGGCAATGTCGTCAGTGCGCTTGCAATGACAATACAATAAAAAAATTGAAACAAAGGTATAGAAATTTACGTAAAACAGCAGCTGTACCCTGCAACTGTATTTATCTGCAATATAAACCCGTGTTCGATTCGGGTGATGAACCGAATTTTTATTCTGTAGATTGTTAATTGCAATTGACTAATTTATCGTTGTTTTTGCCGCCGATCGTTAGGTTCAAAATAAAATATCATCCGGAAGAGTCGGTGAAGAGGAAAGATGAGCAGGTTGCAGCTTTGAGGGTAAGAATTCGCTATAAGAATTTAATAATGAAAATCGTTGGCACGTCGATAATTTTGAACGATTTTTCGGTTTCAGAAACGCGTCCAAGTATTCTTGGATCTCCTGAATTCCGAGCAGATTGACAAAGTTTCCGTGGACGCCGATCAGGCGGATCCTCTGCTGCATCTGCTCGACGCGGTGGTTATTAAATTGGAAGGCGGCACCGAGGACGATTTGAAAATTCTCGATGTGAAGCCTCCGCCGGTTTTGCCTCTCAAAGAGGTGTTGGCTATTCGCAAAGAAAAGGAGGAAGCGAAGGAGGCGAAGAACAAGCAAATCGCCGAAGCTAAGCCCGAAAGCGGGTAGGTCTACTCGCATTAAAATCGCATTAAAAACGCGTTGAATGAATTTCAACGAAAATTCGTACTTTCAGGGAACAAACGAAACCTACCGAAGATTCGACGGAGGAGGAAAAACCAAACGAGGAACAGAACGGCGACGTCGAGATGAAGGATTCGGAACCGACGGAGGAAAAAGAAACTGGAGAAGCTAATAAATCGGAGGAAACTGCGACTGAAGAAGCGAAAGAACCGGAAGAAGCGACGACATCGGCGCCGGAAGAAAAAGGTATAATCACGAATAAATTTCCAACAATTCAGCTATTTTATCTGCGTTGCAAATGTCTTCTAAACACGATTCTCTTTTCAATTAAAAAAAATCTAGCGGAAGAACCGGCTGAACAAATAAATCCGAAAAAGCGTAAAAGAACGGACAGCAACAGCAGTTCGAGCAGCAGCGGCAGCAGCAGCTCATCCGACAGCGACAGCAATAAGCCCGACACACCAAAAGTAGAAGCTTGTGAGTATTACGCGAATGAAGAAATATTTTACGAGAAATTCATTGATTATTCATTGGCAATCGTCGTTATTAGCGTCGTCCGCAGTCGAAGATAAACCAAATGAAAATGACGAGAATCCAGAGGAAAAAGAGACTAAAGGTGACGAAGATGCGAAGGAGGAGAAGGAGGACAAAGCGGAGAAGGAGGACAAGGAGGACGAGGTCGAGTGCGTGGCTGCGAGAAAAACTGATATCGAACCTGAGGCGGTCATCGACCTCGCGAGCGAAGACAAGGAAAAGGAGCCTCGCGCTCTCCACAAAACGAGCAGCATTTTCCTGAGGAATCTCGCTCCGACTATCACAAAAGCGGAGGTGGAAGCGGTAAGTTTATAGAGCAGATATGGATTTAAAAAAAAATGTATCACGATTATTTTTAATGAAATATTTATTTTACAGATGTGCAAACGATTCCCTGGATTCCTCAGAGTCGCCATTGCCGATCCGCAGCCGGAACGCAGATGGTTCCGTCGTGGTTGGGTATCCTTCGAGCGTCAAGTCAACATCAAGGAAATTTGCTGGAGCCTCAACAATATACGAGTGATTATATACATTCTTTTTACGCAAATTATAATTGTTACGAATTGATTTTTATGATTGATTACCAATTAATTTTTTTAGCTCCGCGATTGCGAACTGGGAGCGATCGTGAATCGCGATCTTTCGCGGCGAATTCGCACGGTCAACGGTCTCACGTCGCACAAGCAAATAGTCAGGCACGATATCAAATTGAGCGCCAAGATCGTCCACAATTTGGACAATAGGATCGGCCTCTGGGCTCCGGAGAAGAAGGACGACGCCAAGGATTCCGAGGACAGCAAAGACGCGAAGTCCAATCAAAATGAGGCGGAACAAGCTGTGAGTCACATCAATAACGAATTTTTTTTAAATGACTAAAAAGGCATTAAATGACGAGACACTAATGGCGACTTTAATTTCTGGGTTTACAGGCTTTTGGACTATCGTCGAAAAATCCAGTTTTAAAGAATATCACTGACTATCTCATCGAAGAGGCGTCGGCCGAGGAAGAAGAATTGCTGGGAATGTCAGGCGATCAGGAAGAAGGTCAACTTGGCGGCGACGGCGACGGACCAATCGAACGCGATCCCGCTTTGATAAAAGTAATATTTTTTTCTCTTTTACTCAATTTTCTAGACAATTAGGAAGTAATTCTATTCCTTTGTTTTTTCTTTAGGTATTGGATCGGTTAGTGCTATACTTGCGAATAGTTCACTCAGTCGATTACTACAATCATTGCGAGTATCCGAACGAGGACGAGATGCCGAATCGTTGTGGAATAATGCACGTGAGGGGACCCCAGCCGACGGCGAAAATATCGTCGACGGAATTGTCGGAGTACTGTCGGAATTTCGAGAGCAAAATGGCTGCGTTCCTCGCGCCAGTCGCGACTCTGTCGACCGAGGAATTCGACAAGCTCGGCGCCAAAAACGCCGAAGCGTATCCTTTCGAATCGAATCAATTTGAAATTTACTTCATCGTCTATATTTAGCGATATTTAGCCTTGACCCCTGAAAATTCTCAGTGAGGTGGAGAAATTCGTACAGGCGAACACGCAGGAGATTTCGAAGGACAAGTGGCTGTGCCCGTTGAGCGGCAAGAAATTCAAGGGACCGGACTTTATTCGCAAACACATATTCAACAAGCACGCCGAGAAAGTCGCGGAAGTTAAGGCTGAGGCCGAGTACTTCAATAATTACTTAAAGGACCCGAAGAGACCGATTCTACCCGAGCATCCGGGTAACAAGACACCTGTTCGCGAAGGTCCGCGAGAGGGTTTCGCTCCCTATCCTCCTGCAGGGTAAATTTTTTTTTAATTCTATTTTTAACTCGATTTTTATTTTCCTTTTTTTTCCTGGGTCTTATTTAAATATTCCAAATACGAACTTTTCGATTAATTAATATGGCCGAATTGTACTGAATTAATTATACGGAGTATATATTTTCCTTCGCAGTTTCGGCGGCTATGGCGGCGGCTATGGTGGCGGATACGGCGGCGGACGAGGAGGCGGATACGGAGGAGGCGGCGGCGGTTTCGGAGGCGGATTCGGCGGAATGCCTCGTCCCAATCGCGGAGGTTTCAACAGAGGACGGTAAGACGGAATTATATATCACAAAATGAACTTTTTGTCTCGCCCCAACTTTTTCCCCCATTTTCTATTCATCGTAAAAAAATTTTGCAATTCTAGGCTTCTTTAATACGAGAAGCCAGCGATTTTCGGGAAGAGATAACTCTTGAAAAGGACTTTGATCCACCGCAAAATTAATACGAATTATCAATCCTATTTTTTTAATAAAAATTTTTTAACAACCGCGAAGAGTCGCGCACTTAGCACGTGGTATATATAATGTTTCCAGGGCTGCTCCAGATTCGACGGCGAGGCCTGTTATTAGCTATAATGATTTGGATCAGCTAGACATGGACACATTCTAATTTTTATCTGAGCCTCAGTGAAACGGTTTCTTTTAAATCTCGTGGATTAAACACGGCAAGTGCCAATCGAAGCCAATGTGTCTCGAATTCGTCAGATGTAGATATTCATTAATTATTTACAAAAACGATATTACATCGGCTCAAAATATTAACTCTAGACGATTAAGATTTGTTTTCGCGACGATAAATTTTAGCTGAACTTTCGAGGACGAAAAATAAAAACGAAATCGTGGGTTAGCATATCCGATATCGACTCACGAGGCTCAAGAAAAAAAAACCTTACATTATATCAATTGTAAAAAGTATGACACGAACGCACGATTACTGCCGAGGAGGACAAATAAATATATTTGTTGCTAATGTTGCTCATTTTATTTTACAACCCCATTCCACTTGCTTCCCGCGTTTTCGACTGCGACTCACATTTTTCGGACCGGATGAGACGTTTCTTGATCGCGAATTGCTTAGCCCTTTTGTCCCTCTTTCTCTCTCTCTTTTTTTAGTGCAGAGATAAATCGCATGGCCGAATAAATGAATAAAAATATTTAAAAAAAAAAAACGTCGAAGCACGCGTGCCATGTTTAATCGTCTTTCATTTTGCCAATTTGCAGCGGTGGCGGCGGTGAGTTCCGGCCCGTCATTCACTACCGAGATCTCGACGCACCCCGTGAGCCAGATGAATTTTTATAAATCGACACGGGACTTCTGTTATTCATCGATCAATCGTAATCTAAGGACGATCAAAGGCAGTTTGCGAATTTAAAATGCTTATACATTACTGTGTGTATATACAGAACTATGACTACTATTTTCAATAATTAACGCGATGTGGATGTTATTTAAAAAAAAGAACGTAGCTGTTTCCGGGTATTCAAACTATAACATTGTGAATATAAAACTGGAAAGATGTACGAAAGTGAATTATCGAATTATTAATAAGACTCGCTACGAAGAAAATAAATCGAAAGAGGAATTTGGGTTTTCGCAATGGGATTTAACGTCGACTGTTAGTGCGACCGACATTTTAAGAAATATATACTACTTCTATGTACTGATCTCGCGTTTATATAGAAACTGTATTATTCGTGAAATATATTGACAAATATGTTAACTGAGAATTGGTTTCGTTTGATATGTGCGACGAATGAACCTCGATTAAATTATTTTATAACGCCGTTCACTTCGTTCGACGACATTTATTCCGTTCGAAATAACTTCAAACTGAGGACATAAAACGACAGTTTTAAATTTAGTACGTTAGGTACGTGCATTCATATATTTATTAGTCGTTTAATAATCATTTATCTATCTATGTATACAATATAAACATATCTATACACTTATTTGCATGGCTCCTAGACCGAATACCGGGTTCGTCGTAGTTATCGAGTAACTACATTAATACTTTTTTTTTGCTAATTACAAGGCCGTAGGTTTTTTTTTCGCTTCGTTAAATTCGATCACGGCAGTGTTGCTCGTCGCTGCCGTCGTCGCAGTCGTCGATTCCATTGCACTTCATCGCCTTGGTGATGCATCGGCCGTTACTGAAAGCAAATTGCGTCGAATTATTTATTTGCGATGTTACAATCAGGACGCAAGCGTTTTTAATCAACTTACTGGCACGAAAATTCGTGTTTGTTGCACCGGCCTTGGCATCCGTGAGGCTCGTCAGATCCGTCCTTGCAGTCTTGCAAACCGTCGCAGAATCGTGCCTTCAAAATGCACTCTCCGTTGCTGCACGTGAAATCACCGCTCGATGGACAGGCTAAGGGACAAAATAAAATTAAATGATTGCCAAATAATAAGCAGCATTAGTCCTCTGGCGAAAAAGGTTGCATTCGTTTGATAAGCAGCGTCAAGAAGCATGCGGTAAAAATTTTCGTGGAAATAGGAAGAATTAGGAGAAAACCCAAAAAAGCATTAAAGTTTAGCGAAAGTATTGTGATAAGCGTGCGAGCGACTGTTTTAAAACCGAAAATACCAAAGTGTACTCACACCAACCAAGGTCCTGACCTACAAAGAAAAAAACGTGAATGATGAGGCAACCAACACCGTGGATCTTTTTTTTTCCGAAGTCGATTAATCGAATTGTAATACGTGATCTACTATTTTAGCTTTGTGATTAATTTTCGTGATTCTACTCGTTTTTATTCTACACGTCTCTAGCTTGTCCGACTACGGCGGCGGGATTGCGATAATCGAGCGATACGCTTGGCAATCGTAGACCGACGATTTTTTTCTAAAGCAGGAGCTACTTTACACCGATATATAAATATATATTTAACTGCGAGGTTCGATTTCGAACTTACCGAGGGTACAGTTAATCTCGTCGGTCGCGTCCCAACAGTCGATCTTCCCGTCGCATCTTCGCTCCAGCGGCAGACACGACGTCTCGTTGCCGCACTGAAAGTGCGTCTGCAGATCGCAGGCTGAAAAAACAAACGGATCGTGGATGTAAAAGACACAGCCTGTTTTAAAAGCCTCGAAGTCGACTCGACTGAGATTTTTCCAAATAATAAACATCTGATGGATTTGAAGCCGACAGTTTTGTATCTATGACTTTGATTGAAAAAGAGAAAAAGAAGAAAAATAGTAAACGGAAGCCTCACAAACATTGGTAAGTAGGAAAGCCAATAACAGAAATATATATCAGTCAGGTAGTGAACTGGGCTAATGCGGCAATGCGGCTCGTGCCAAAGAAAAGTTGTGCGGAACGTTGGTAGCAATGTATATAGCGAAGCTCGAAATTTCTGGTCAATCGTAAATCGACTTTACGCGTTACGCTATAGGCTTGTAATTACGATCGAGAGTCGGAGGTTTCACGGAAATTACAGAGAATCGGGCGGCCACTCACCGCAATCGTACTCGTCCGAGTGATCGTAACAATTCATGTGGCCGTCGCAGTGCTTGACCAACGGGATGCACAGGGTATTGGAGCACGTCCACTCGTCGTCCAGGCAATAATGCTCGACCTCGACGCACCTGAATTCAAAGGTGTTGCGTTCGATTAATCACGGCGAGAAATTACATCCGGCTGATAAATTGTACACATTATTCTCTTTTTTAAAACGAAAAAAAAAAAATATATATAAATCCAACTTTCCAAATATTAATCCAACTTTCTGCGCCTTAACACTTTTTCCCCAATTTATTCATCAGTCCAAAAATCATTTTAATATTTAGTGAAATTGAAAGTGTTAATTTAGGACGCTTTCTGCGCTCGAAATTAACACTTTTTTCTTCTAATTTATTTATCAGCCCAAAAATCATTTTAATTTTTGGTGAAAAAAAAAAAACATTTTGGAGAGAATTTACTGTCACTCGACGACGCATCGACGAACCTGAAAGCATCGACGTCCAAGCGATGGCACTTTTGTTTGTTGATGAGACAGAGACCGGCGCATCCTGTGGGATCGAGGGGATCCGGGCCGGTCCTGCAGAAGGGAACTTCCTCGTCGACGAGCGCCACGCAAACCTCAGCGTCGTAGCAGTCGTCGCAGTGTCGCGTGGCGTTGACATCCGACTCAGGCACGGGCGAGGTCGTTGGTACCACTTCCGTTTCCGTTTTCGGATACACAGTCGTGTCCTCGGCGAACGCGGACAGGCTCTCGGTGAAGAGGACGCCGCCGGCCGCGTGAAGCGTCGTCGTCTCCGTGGCTCCAACCTCGAGGCCCATTGGACCTCCATCGTCGAACGTGTCGTTCGATACCGTCGAGACGTTCGGAGTCGAGGAGGATCTCAGGTACTGTTGAATTATCTGAAGCTTCTCCGGCTCTGCAATTAGATCGTATAAATTATGAGCAAGTTCAATTCGGTCATTCAGCGACTTTTCGTCGAATGAATTTGTCGACCAATTTTTTTCGCAACGATAATCATTTTTTTAAAATCTCAGTTCCGCCCTGAGACGTTTTTTTTTATTTTGTCTGGCCAATTTAGCTTAGCGCCCAAAATAGCATCTTGAAACTTATCTATCGACTGGTCCACGATAAAAAATAGCCAATGGCGCATTCGCAGATCGGACGCGACCCGGTAAGCAGATCTGTCGTTATAACTCAGGTCGTGCGTACAAACGACCGCGGCGGCAATTTGCAGTAAAATTAATTGATATTTTTACCGGCGCGAGGGACGCCGGAAGCCTCCCCCCCGGGGGAAAGTTGCGTCCCTTTGACGGCGCTGGCCGAGCGAATTATGAAAAGGAGAGCCGCCGCGCGCGAATGCAAAAAGGTCGCAGGATGCACGGTTTGAGTGCTCTACCTAAGCCTTTTCGCCGGGCTTTCTCTCCTTTGCTTCGTTTTATATCCTCGGTCATCCTCTCTCTGTCCTCGCTCTCGTCGCTCTCTCGTCGCTCTCGGTTTTTGTCGTTACCCCCGATGGCAATATCCGAAAGACTCACTGCCGACGACGAGAGTAGAGAGGGGCAGTCCGCGCGAGGAGCCAGCGAATCGTAACCGACACCGAAGTGGAGAGATACTCGTCGTCCGAGGGAACAGCGACCGGCAGAAATTTCTTTTTATCGCCGCGTCTCGGACCGGAACGCGTGTCCGCCGACTACGTTCGCCGTTCCGACGACGTTCACGCTACGTTTAACCGCGACAACGTCGATCGTCGTCCCCTCGATCCGTCCGCCGAATGTTTGACGAGAGAGAGGCTTTTTCGGGAATTTTTCCAATTTTGGCTCTATTATCCCTTCGCTTTCCAGGTCCGACCAATAATGTTGTTTCTACGTTTGGAAATCTGTGAGGAAAACATTATATTTTCGTGGTTGACACTAAAAACAAAAATAAGCGATTTTAATTTAAATTCGACGCCGGCGATTTATCTGTTAGCTCGTTTTATTTCTTTTTATTATTTGTATAATTTCAGAGGACGTTGATACCCACCGAAGACGATGTAGAGGGCGATCCCACCGATGCCCAGCAGAGCGAGAATCGCTATGAGAAGAAGGACTATCGATCTCGTGCATCCCGTTCCGTCCAGCGGACGAGCGAAGTGGAGGGTCCATCCGTGACGATTCTTACGCAATTGCGCGGGATGCGGCGGCGGCTCGCCTCTCACGCTTCTACGGAGATTCGCGCGATTCTGCGACGACGGAGTTTGCGTTCTCGTCGGCAGCGAGTAGGCCCTCTGCAATCAAAAATTCAATTCATCAATCATTCGCATTCAATATACTTCGGATTGATCGTTTTGCTCGCAATTTTTTCTTCGTCTGATAATAATAATAATAATAATAATAATAATAATAATAATAATAATAATAATAATAACGACCCGAAGACTATTCTTCGGATTAATTGGTTTGCTCGGAATTTTTTCATCGACTGATAATAATAATAATAATAATAATAACATTAATAATATTAATAGTATTAATATCGAGCCGAAGACTATTCTTCGGATTAATTGTTTTGCTCGTAATTTTGTCCTCGACCAATAATAATAATAACAAGCCGACGTCACCTCAAGTTCCGCCATCGATAAAGCATTCTACGTGGCGCTCCCCCTGATTTCGCACTGCGTTTCTGCTGCTACATCCGGTCTGACGACGCACGACGGGCGTCAACGTCCGGCAGCTGCAGCTGCTGCGAAACGCACGTCTCGCCTCGCAGAATCGGAGCTAAAATTTTCCAAACGGGAAAACCCGTCAGAGACCAACGACTTTATCTGCGAGGTAAGTAACTCAGTGCGAGAAGCTGCGGTCGTCGCTGGTGCAACTGGTCGCTGTCTCGGCTACTGTTCCCGGTATCAGTGCTGGCGACGCGACGACGCGAAAACCGGAGTGGCCGGCGAGAACTTCCGGTTGCCTGTAGATACACATTTCCACTTCCGATCGTCACGCTGAGTTAGCCTCTTTCTCACTCTCTCTCTCTCTCTCCCCTCCCCTTTCGCTACCCCCCGCGACGGAAACGGACACGCACTGCGGCTAATTCAGCTAATTAATAATAACAATAATAATAATAATAATAAAAGATAAAAAATTGATTTGAAGATTTGAAGTAAAAATATTTGCCCTTCGTTTAGATTTGTTATTCAAAAATCAGTGAAGCAACGTTATTTGGTCGTAGTTACTTATAAAAAAAAAATAGAAAAATAGAAACAGGCTGTTATTATCCCTCGTTTTTTATTATAATATTGAACCATTGTTAAAGTCGTAGTTACTTATAGAAAAAATCGAAAAATAGAAATAGGCTGTTATTGCGTTATTATCCCTCGTTTGGTTATTATTATATTGAACTAGTGTTTCGGATTTTGGCTGAGCGCACCGACCACGCCGTCTACGACTGTTTCGCGACTCTGGATTTTCCCCTAACTCATAGAGTTCGCGGGCTTCGGGCTCTCGGCGCGGATTTGGCACAGTTTCAGCCGCGCACCGCTCGGCTACTGGCGCGGCTGCCGCTCGCGCTGCTGGACAGCAGCTCGCGCGACTCTTCGCACGGGTGACATAATACAGATTACAGCGCCGATAGTATATGCACGTGTATAACACGCCGGGCGTACAGCATCAGAGATTAGAAGCCGGAGTCGATGCGTCGACAGTCGTTGGTGACCGCGGCGCTGGTTAACCGTATTAGCGCCGTGATTCGAGTGGCATTGACCAGTCCGATGTCATTATAAATGAATTTTTATTTCTGTTACGTGTTGACAATTTTTTCGACATTATCATTTTGTGGCAGAAGCTTTGTGCATTTTTTTGAAAATCAATGTCAGCATCTTAATCATTGACTGGTGCATTTTCGTTGCATTTTTTCAATGTGTTGCCAATATCATTATAAATGAATTTTTATTTCTGTTACGTATTGCCAATTTTTGTCGAGATTATCATTTTGTGGCAGAAGCTTTGTGCATTTCGAAAATCAATTTCAGCATCTTAATCATTGACTGGTGCATTTTCGTTGCATTTTTTCAATGTGTTGCCAATATCATTATTAATTAATTTGATCTCTGTCACGTATTGGCAAATTTTTCTACATTATCATTTTGTAGCAGAACCTTTGTACATTTTTGGAAATCAACGGCAGCATTGAATTCAATGCATTCGCAGACTCTTTGACGTGATTTCGTTCTGTTGATCATTTTACGCTGCTTTGTTTACGTTGCAACTATCGCTCTCCCAAAAATCGTGTCTCTCTTTCGCTCTTCGAAATTGCGTTTCGCCGCCTCGAAGTGTCTCCCGTTTCCGTTCTATTTCCAAGGCATACACGATCGTCGCGGCGACCCGAGGCAAAACCGCTCGGACGACTCTTTGACAGCGACGAGGCGAACGACTCGCACGCGTCGGGTATATAATTAAGCACGGGAGGAACCCGAAACGCACCAGTCGCGATCTCGTCGTCGTATTTCCTCGCTCTATACGCGCAACGCGCGCGCGTCGGTCTCGATTCCCGACGTCTTCGGAGTACCAGGCAAACCTCCAGACATCAAAGAACCAACTCGTGTGCGCTCGGGCTATTTGCAAGTCTGACAAGAGACGCGACTCTCCGCTTTCTCACTTTCTTTCCATTGATTTTTGGATGTTTCTCCTCGAATTTTTTATTTCTCGGGCAAATAACCGTGATTTTTGGAATCAGCGGGAAATTTCACATCGGATAGGGTTTTTAAACTTCGCGAAATCAAAAATTTTTTTTTCGACAAATTTTGCAAAAATGGCAAGGGGTACCCCTTCTAAAAATTTGCGATTTTTGAGGGTCATCTTTGAAAATCTGCGAAAAATCGAAAAATCGAGATATCGTGTTCCGTTTGGCAGCATTCTCTTCGTTGAAGTGTCTTCTTTCGAATGGAAAAAGAAAATCCCGATTATATTGATCCAAAGAAAAATTACAGCGATTTTAGTAAAGTGCCAAAATTGGGAAAAAGTGAAAAAGCATTTTTCGCGTTTTTCTCATCGAATTTTTTATTTTTCGGGCAAATACCGGTCATATTTGGAATCAGTGGAAAATCTCCCATCGGATAGGGTTTTAAAATTTCGTTAAATCGAAAAAAAAAAATTTCGCCAAAAAAAGGGCATTGCAAAAAATTTCGATTCATGAGGGTCAACTTTAAAAATCTGCAAAAAATTCAAGAATCGAGATATTGCGTTCTGCCTGGCGTCATTCTCTTCCTTGCAGAGTTATCTTTCGAATAGAAAAAAAAAATCTAGATTCCATCCATCCAAATCGAAATGACATTGATTCTAGTGAAGCGTTAAAATGCGACAAAAGTGAAGAACATTTTTCGCGTTTTTCTCCTCGAAATTTTTATTGTTTGGGGCAAAAATCGATCATATTTGGAATCAGCGGAAAATTTCCCATCGGATAGAGTTTTAAAACTTCGTTAAATCGAAAAAAAAAATTTTCGCCCACAAAACCGACAAGGGAAAGGCTAAAAAAGCTAACATTTTCCATGCTTCAGGCAAACAATTGTCCCTAGTAAATAAAAACCTAAATACAAACATACATACAAATACAAAAATAACACTCATAAAAAATCAGCCAGTGTCGTACCTGAAAAGGGCTCTGCTCCTTGACGTCGGTTACAAATATCGGCCCATCCTTGTGATCGCTCCACTGATGCCAGTGATCGTGCGAGTAAATCGAATTCACCTTCATCCCGTTGACGCGATTTTTCTGCGGCGTTATCAGTGCCCGATCGTCCGACAGTAGTTCCACAGGACCGAGTCTCAACAGATCCGCCTCGTTCTTCTCGTATTCGTGTTTCGCGTTGCAACCGTTGCCGATGTTGTTGGTAATGGCGAAAATGGAATTTCCCCGCGTGTCCACGAGACCTGCATTCGGCAGCTGCTGCAGCTGCTGCTGCTGCTGTCCGACGACTCGCGCGGAATTGAAGCTCGGCAGTTTGCCATCCGGAAGCGCAAAGATCGGCTCGAGGCCGAGACGCGACGACGGTTTCTCGTCGCGTCCGATAAATTCGCCATTCTCGACGCTCGCGACTCGACCATCGCCAACCGGAAACGTCGACGCACAGTCGTCGTTGTCGTCGTCTTCATTGCTGCGCGTCGTCGCTGATTCTCCGTTCGAATCAGCCGTCGTCGTCGTCAGAAGCTCGCGATTCGCTCCAGCCGAGTTCGTTTTGCTTTTACAATGTTTGCAGTCCTTCTTCCGTCGTCTGCGAGATCTGCTTTCAGCTCCGCCGCTCGTCGCGCCGCTCGTTTCGTCGATCACAGCGACCCTCGACGATCCAATCGGCATTTCCCTCAGCGACCTGAGACCCTCGATCGTCGTCGGACATCCGTTTCGCTCTCGACTCGTCACTCGAACGGAAAATCTGCTGCTGCTTTTCGCAGCTTCGCCGAAGACTCTGGCGCCGCTGGAAAGCGGAAGCGTTCGGTTTCTGTGGAAATTTCCGGTGACCTCGGGTTCTTCGTTGGAGGTCAACGAGGTCGGTTCGTTGGAGATGTGGAAATGGTCGGCGTCGTTGACGTCGTCGATTGTCGTCCGAGCGATTTTTGACCAGTGCGACGAGTCGAGCGACGTCAACTCGTTGGAGAAATTGTTGTTTTTATTGTTATTGATGTTGTTGATGTTGTTGTTGTTGATGCTGTTGGCTGGAAGGGCGAAGGGACGGCCGGAAGCAGGGTTAACATCCTCCAGGTTCGACACAGCGATGTCCTCGTATACGTGAGCTTCCGGTTCGCTGCGGAAGTGACGAGTCGCGATTCCGCGAATTCTTTGAGCGGTGGATGATGACCTCGGACCCTCGATTGGAGTCGACGACGATTGCGTTGTGTATTGACGACCGAAAGGCAGGGCGACTGACTCCTCCTCATAGCCCTGGTTCTCCATCTGGAATATACCAATGTTTCCGGTTAATATACGACTGCTATATTACTGACTCGTATTTTTATGTACATGTGAAAGAGGCGATTCATCGCTTCGAATGCGCCTTCGCGGAATTAATCTGTCGATTGCGAGGTTCATCGATGTGAATTGCCGAGGGCATTTTTTTTTTTTTTTTTTTTTTTTTTTTTCTCGACAAAACGATTAACGAATTTAATACTAATGATACGATAGAATTATTTTCCAGTATTTTGCTCCTTTAAATTTTCATAAAAAATTTTCAGAGCCATCGACGAAGGCGTCGAGCGTCGAATTTATTTCCTCGAGCAGCGCAACAGCCGACGATATAAATCATCGAGGATTACGTTGGATTCTCCGGACGACACATTCGCGGCGAGCGAGTCGATCTATTTAAAGATTTTTTTATTTCCACGACGCTTGTAAAATGTCTCGCGTTACAGTGGCCCAAGTATTTTTTTTTTTTTTAGGTACGATTATTTGGCATTGATCCTATGTACCTCAAACTCATCTTGCGGCATTTTCTTGATTTTCCGGTGTCCCCGACGACTCTTCGTGTCATCGAGACGCGTGGGCGAAAATATCGACGGTGAAACAGTTGATTGCAATGACGATCATCAATCGTCCACCTTTATTCCCTTCTATTTTAATTTGTGGTATTTATAAAAAAAAACTCAAGCCTCGAGCAATTTGCAGAATAATTTGCCACGTGACTAACTCGTGTAACTATCATAATAATCACTTTTTTATTCTCACGTGTTTTTCGTATTATTATTTATTGTGCAAATGCAGCCAATGGAACTTTTCTTCCCACAACTCTAATATCACTATCACTATCACCATTATTATTATGATTATGATTATTATTATTATGAAAAGATCTCATTTTTTTATAGCGACACAGATCGATAACATAAATGCACTCCTGTTCTATTCTCGCGATTATGGTCCACAGTATATATAAAAAACCCGCGTCAATTACATTCTCGCCGCGGAAACTTTAACTGTCGTCGAGCCGAGTGAAAGAACCGGCCGACAGTCGGGACACCGAGCGACTAGCGCTATCATTCTAAGCTTAGTCGCGGTTGCGGCGAGACTCGTCGAGCGGCGCGCGACACTGCGAACGAGCGGAAGAGGCGAGAACGCGAGTGGAAATCTGTTCGCACGCACAGTGCTCGGTTTCTCGGCAGCAATATCGCGACCGACGAATCGGCGAGAAGGGAGGGAAGGGGGTGGGGGTGTAGACTCGTCATCGCTTTTACCCGATTGACGGTCGTTGCCGGCGGCCAGACGCAAAGCGACAGCAGCCCAACAACGACGCGACGCGATCGAGCTAATAGGTATCCGGTCACCGGTCGTCGTCGTCGTCGGCTATAGTCACGCGTGGCAATCTTCTCCGTTGATTAATCGATGTCAAACCCCGGAGACCGTATTATGGATGCGCTTTACGCATTGATTCGTCTGTTTGCGCGACTCGGAATCGATTTTTCCTCGCCGGATGAACGAATCCTATACACGTTTTGCACACTGAGAAAAATTAGTCGTTGCGATTACCAATCATTGGTTCGATCTACCAAAATATTGCAGTTACTGAAATATTGGTAGCTCTGATCAACGATTGGTTATCACAATTATTCGTTTTTTTTTCAGTGCAGCCGAATAAAATGCGGTCGGGACGAATAAATGGGTCGTCGTGGAAAAAGCTGACGAAGAGGGGAAAAGTCTCCTGCAACGGATTGGGTTTCGGACGGGTTTTTAATTCTAAGAGATGGCGCTGCGATAGCCGGCGCTGTGTATAGGTTATGTTTTAATAGTCGCCACTGCCGCGGGCCGCGTTCCAAGGCGTATTTTCTGTTATATTGCGTTGATATTGCACCGCGAGAGCCACGGAACGCGAAACCAATGCCCATTTCCCTTGTGTGCCACTCGTTCGTATCACGTCGGCTGATCTACTTTTGATAATACCCGCATCGGGGTTCTCTCTCTATCTTGACTGCCTCTGCGCACGCGCACACGCGCAGTTTGTGTACACACGACGCACGTCTCTCTTATTGCCGTTGCTCTATATACGGGATAAGAATTTCTTTCCGCTCGCAGCGCCAATTTGTGTTAACGCGACTTTTATGGCTCGGCGCAGCAGAGACGGTTACAACGGTTTTCCTGCGGAGTGTGCAGGAAATGTCGTGTCTGATTATGTGCGCACCGCTTAATCCGCGAGAGATCCATCTCCGATTCGAAGCCCCCCCTGAAGCTTGTTCCGGATACCGATAAACCGGATTGCAACGCGCCTAAGGGTTATAAACATCGGCGCCATCTTGAATCAGTCGTCTGCGTCGAGGGTTGTATAAAAATAATCTATTCGAATAGAATCGAATAATGTGTACCAAATCGATCCGAGTAAATAGTGACTAAAAGATCGATCCAAAAATCAATGAAAGATCGATCTTTGAATTAATTTTAAAAATTGCTTAAAATGCCTTCAAAATGGCTGCCCTAGGTGAGAATCTACTGTAATAACCCTCCCACTTATATCGCTCGCCTCGCGCGACATATATAAGATATAACACAGACACTTTTTCCCAGAAAACCGGATGCTGAATTCACCGAGGTGAAATAACTCAGTCCACGCGTCGCACACATATATATAATATAGTATATCGGCAATGGCCGTCGGAAAGGCAATATAACGCTTGCACAATGCGAAAGTGCAGCGTGTTTTGTTTTACACAGTGTCGAGGATTGGACGGTGGAGGCGCACTAACGAATGGTGCTAATAATCCGACGTGCGAATCGAAGAATTGTCGCCGCGCGGGACTCGTAGTGTTTATTCCCAACCGACTCGACTCGTCCGTTCTCATTCGTTTTCTCTCTCTTTCTCGTTCTCGTTCGTTCTCTCTCTCTCTCTCTCGTTCGTTCTCGCTCGCTTTCTCTCTTTCTCTCGTTCGCGCCGCAGCAGTGGCGCTGCCGTCGCTGTTGCCGTAGCCGTTGAAAGTATAATAGCCACCGTCGAGTCGCACGCCGCTGGTATGTAATTGCGATATAATAGATTGGGGACGTGTGGCTTGTTTGCGGAGAACCCCGTTCGGCCACTCGCGGCAACGCTCCCCGGGAACACCGACATAACTGAAACACGTCGTCTGTGTGTACATCGAATTCTCCAAAGTCACATTGCACCCGCCATTCGTGTCTCTCGCCGGTCGCCCGGACAACATATATTACACGTGTTATTTCACTTCTGTTGGTCGGTTGGCTGCGGATATTTAACGCACTGGACCGTGTTAGGCCGTTGAGCTCGCGAAGGCGATTTGTTTCGCGCCGCCGACGCGAAATATATATGGAAAATCGTAGGGCGGCTTTGTCATAGTCATAATAATAATGATAACACAGCGGCGTTGGTAATCCGCGGAAAATAATTCGTCGCATTCCTGCGAAGCTCTGTGGAAATAAATGGGGGTTATTTTTTACGGATCGAGGAATTGAGAATAATAGTAATAATAGTAATATTAATACAAGAATTTTCAAAGCCACGTGAATAAAAAAAATAATAAAAGGAATGAATATTTTGAGAGGGGATAAAATGGTTTGATTTTTTTTTGTGGATTAATTATGCAGTGAATGGAAGGCATTGATGATAAGTGGACAGCTTAATGAGCATTCAATGGAAAATCCGTCGGAGGGTAATCGTTTTAACCATTGGAAAATCCGCAGGAGGTTTAAATGCGCTTTGTTGCTGCGCGAGTGGCGCTCTTATCGCGAAAAGAATACCGGATTCGCGAGACCGGCGCGTTAATCGAGAGGAAACAGCTCTGTTATCGGTGGGGAAGGAGGCGTTTAGCGCCGGCGCGTGCGCAGCTCTCTCGACGAACCGAAACTTTTGTGGGGGGACCGAACGACTTCGGCGGATCTGAAATTGCGTTCAATTGATCGTCGAGTGACATTTTCAGGCCACTCGGCGTTACGTTTTTTTTTTTTTTTTTTATTAAGGGGGCTTTACGATCGACATACATTGCTCTTTAGTCACTGACCTATTTTACGAACCGCGGGAGAAAAAAAAAGCTACACTAACGAGGCTAAGAAAAATACGAATTAAAGTTCCCTAATTTTCTCATGAGGATACCAATCGTGACCGATCAATTTATCAACATTCGCGATGATGAAAAATCGCTCGAGAATTTCTCGGTCTTTTTTTTTTTTTTTTTAGGGACAAGAACAGAGGAGACAGTTAACGTCCGTCTGTACGAGAATCGAGCGACTAATTAGCGACCATATTCCAGTGGATACCGATATATCGATGGCGCAGCGCTAATTGCCATTGGTCGAGAAGAAATGTCGTGCGATTTGCCCCTCGGGGCTTTATGATTGCGGTGAGTACGCTGTACTATTTTTCTATATCCATTTATAAGTAAGATAACAGGGCAAACGGTATATATAAAATAAATAACATAACGCCGATGTGTTTACAGAATTGATCGACAAGCCCAGAAATCGACGACGGAGATCGAGAAATGTGCGTTCGCATTCACGAAGCTTGCATTAAGCATTCACGAGAAATCCTTGGGTTCATTGGATGCGTTTAATAATTCAGATGCGGCGAATCGTCGAAGCGCGTACGTCTCGTTTCGCTTCTCCAGACTCCTCAGCTGTACACTGACGGATTTATATATTTATATATAGTACATGTTTCAGTCCTTTCCCTCTCTCAGGGCTGGAATTAAGTCTCTGATTGGCGAGCATCGCCATGATTGTCCCAATTATCGCGACTTGACTCCTCGATTGATCCCGGACGACCGGACTGACGTCATCGAAGCAAATGCCTTCTCTTCGCGTCTTTTCTTTCACTCTCTCGTCGCGAGTGTATTCGCATAAATGCGAGACGAAAGAATACAAAAAAAGGAATTAAGTCGCTTGCGTGCGACCATTTAAACGGTCGGGATTGATTAATTCGAAGATGAGGACAGAGATGCTTCGGCGAGATTTTCGCGTCGACATTTTGTTTGGATCGAAGGTGCGGATATTGGAGGCGAATTGTAATTAATTCCGGTGTAGATTTTTTGGGGAAGAAAAGGCAGATTGGACCACCGATCTCTTTGACACAATTGGAAATAGCTCAGACCAAATAGTCATTCGACTGACTCGCTTCAACGATCAAATTCCATCGACCGAACATAATGAAGAGCCAGCCTAAAGTCAGACCACAAAAATCTCGCAACCGTTTTCAACCTCGCGAATCGCACCGACTTGCAGACGCCACCGCTGCCGCTAATTCCATAGCCGAGACACGGCAAATTGGTTCCCACGAAGCTGGCCCGAAGATCCCAGAAGCGGATACACCGGACCGCTCACTTTCGACAGTTTATTACACGGGAAATCAATCGCCTGAGTCTCGAAATTATCGCTCCATTTCTATCGTCCGAAGAGGAGGGTGGTGGGGAATTATTTTTTTCGCTTCTTCCGGGAAGACGATAGCGCAAAAGTGGGGGAAGACTTCCGTCTCTCTTAAGAAAGAAGGGAAAAAGAGAGACACGAGGAACGGGTGCGCATTATACATTCCACGTAGAGGAGACGCTTTCGCGGATATATATTCGACGAGAGGCCGACCGGCGACTCGGGTGAACTACGTGATTCCGTTGGGCGAATATTCTCTTCGTCGTCGTATCGTTTTGCTCCTCAAGCAGCGAAACGAGTGCGACGCGAGACGACCAAAGTGGTAATTTTTTTTTCTCTTCCTTTTTTGCAGAACTGAAAAAGGCCACGGAAAGGCAGCAGCAGCAGCGGTGAAGGAGATAGACCTGCCGGTTTATGGGATCTCGTCCGGGTTTACCGTTGGGCTACCTCTGCTGTGCGTTTAGCATAGCCGACGAGGACGGCGAGACGGAGAAGCCGCGAAGATTTCGCGCAGGATCATCTTTGTCGTCACGACAAGAGGGCAGCCTTCAATCTCTCTTTCGGTCAGACGAGACGTAAACGTGCAGCCGGATGGAAAGAAGACGCGAAAATGTATAGTACAAGGTTGACTTAAGATGGGTAAATGTATAATATAAGGTAGACGATTATTCACCAAATACCCATGGGTGAAAAAAACATTCTGAATCAGCCTGTATACGGCCGACAAGCAGAACTCCATCTGTCCATTTGTCAGACTATTGTCTATTGTTATATAAATATCTATTTGTTATAGACTGTCCATAGATCTATCGTATCTATGGAAAGAAGCTGTTCGACGAAAGATTCGTCGAGCGATGCGCAAGTTAAACGCGGGTTTCGCTCGCTTTCGGTGAATAGATCCAACCGGCAATTCCACCTCGCGAACCCGCGCGACTTAATTACGGTACCGCGGCTGTGTAATTACCCACTCGCCTGGGGAACGCACACAACGCGCGCGCGATAGCCGACGGCGTTGCGACGCCCACGCTACTTACAAATAGACTGTTTAATAGATATTACGCGGCTAGGACAACAGTCTGAAATTGTCTGCTGCGAGAGGCGGGAAAACGGGGTCGAGCGAATTGTGTTTGTTGGTCGTGCGACCAACAGACAGTTGGTTTGAGTGCGGTGATTATATTTGGGATAGGTCGTTGGAATTGGGTAACTTTTGTACATTATCTTATTTTGTGGCAATGATTAGAATTCGTATTTTTTAAAGAGTTAGTTACACATTTCCAAAGTCGCATTTAATGTGTTTCGTTCCGTCGGTTTGAATGCGGTCATTATTTGGGATAGGTCGTTGTAATTGGGTAACTTTTGTACATTATCTTATTTTGTGGCAATGATTAGAAATCGTATTTTTTAAAGAGTTGGTTACACATTTTCAATGTCGCATTTATTGTGTTCCGCAGCGAAGCTCCGCAGTTGAAACGAATCTCGTTGCAGGCGCTCATCGGTAAGAAATCTCCGAGGAGGGAAAAATCATCCGATCGAAGGACGGGAAGGAAGAAATAATTTACGATTCCCCGTGCAAGAATGCGGCGACCGATGTAACGCCGATATACTCTTGTCGCGAAGAAGAAGTCGAATCCGTTGACGAAGCCGACGATATCGACGGCAGCGTCGCGGCAGCGTTCGAGCGAGGATCGAGCGCCGAATACTCGACGAGGAATGATCACACATCGATGCATGTTTTCAAGGAGCTCCACTATCGTCGTCGTCGTCGTCGTCGTCGTCGTCGGCGTCGTCGTCGCCGCAGGCAACGCGCATTCCACCCGCAACTTCATGACGCACCGTCTAAGGACAAACGCAAAACACGCGGACGTTCGCTCGTCGTACAGGGATAGTTACTTTCCAATGTTGTGTATTGTTTGCCGCGAGGTCCGCAACTCTTTTTTGCGCCGACCAACGCCGCGCCGACTCATTACTATGCGCTTCGAGAAATTCCGCAGGACTGATCGTAAGCGGAATTTTAATAGAAAAATTTTATTCGCGGCCTCCGACGTTTTGTCAGATTCTGAGGTATTTCCTGTCGCTTTATCTGTCGATTAATTTAGGTGAAAATATTTTTTTTTATTTCGAAGCGGGTGGAGGGAAGTAAGCACTGCCTCTTAATCGTATTAAAAAATTCGCGACGTCTCAGCGAACAAATCTTCACCGCTCTATTTGTATTCCCGTCATTACCCGTCGCTTCTTTTCCACGTACAAAAAAAAACAAAAGAAGACAAACACTCGTATACATGACGTTGCGGTCGTGAGGTCTCTCACCGTCGGAGCCTCGCTCAAAGAATCGCCAGTCCCGCGAGAATCAAGATTCTTTTTTCTCTTCCTATTCGTCCTTACGTTTCTTTCGTTTTTTTCTTCTTTTCGTTTCTTCTCTTTCCTTCGCAAAGCATCCTCGCATTTATATGCGGACGCTCGGGACCGCGCGCTCAGAATCGTTTATCGTTTCAGGGTTATTGTTCGTGCCCACCCTATAATCGCTTATGGTTTATTGTTGAGCAAACATATACGCAACGCCGGCTCTGTATACGCCCCCTCTCCCTCCTTCCATCCTCTCTCCGCCTCGGAGAGTAAATTAAAAAAGGGTTGCAAGAGAGCAGCGAGGAGCAGAGCTCGTAATGCACCCGCGAATATAATGCGACGAGCGGTATCTCCGATCGACGGAAGTGGGAAAGGTTGCACCGACTCTAACTCCGATATTATATTATAATAGTATTATTGATGGTGGTGCACAACTCACACAAATGTAGGGAACGTGTGTACAATGCGGCTTCATGTACGCTTATATTTATATACTGTTTTTTTTTTTTGGTGCAGGTACAACTCGGGGTTCACTTGGAAGGCGTGTCCGGAACACGCAGTGGAGATGCTCGAGGATTCGCGGCGTCGTTGGTGGGCCCTCCTCGGAAATTGCAACTGCTGCTCAATATTCGCACACATTTTTCGCCGAGACGACGAAGTACGAAAATTCTGACTCGAGGAGATTCTGTGAGTGAAGCGATTCTGACGATTTCTCGCTCATTTTTCTCCTCGAAGAGGGGACAATTTTATGATGTTGAATTTTGCATCGTTGGAATGCAACATTTTTTTTTTTATTCCAATGATTCTAAAATGAGTCCAACGATTTTAGAGAGTTATTATAAAGATCAATCGTTATAATAATTTTTTTATAATGAATGAGATCCTTTGGGTTAATTAGATTTTCTAAAATTATTTTTTGTTGCTTTCCAACGATGTAAACTTTAATGTAATACAGTTTCCAAATATTTGCGACGTTTTTGCCGAGGGGAAAAATGCAGAAAAATATGTTTGGGGATTGTGGACGAGGCGGAATAATCGTCGGACGCGCCCAAACTGCACAATGAAAAGCGACGTGAGAACCGGAACTGCGAATTTCTCAAGATAGCTGCTCGAGAGGAATCTCGGGATTCGCGAGTAACTGAGAATGCAATTCCTTCATGTCTGCACGCTCATCAAGCCAACTCGTCGCAATTTGCTTCGCAGCGTTTGCGCGCCCACGCTCCGGACGCTATATATAGCCGAGAGCTTGCTCAATTCTCCACGCGAAACTTATCATTCATTCAATTATGTTTGTTCTTACGTCGACGAAGGGAGACAAGAGTGGTGAAACGGGTATCGCGTGCGCGAGTCGTTCGCGCCGCCGGAAAAGATTTTGTTAACAGATTTTCTGCGGAGCGATTTAATGAGCTTGGGGATAATTAATCAGTGGCGATTAATCGTTGCGCGTCTTAGGGACGAGAATTTCTATTGGCTGTGGAATATTGAAGATGGGCAAGGTTCTTTTGCCCGAAAAATCCAAAGTTCGAGCGAAAAATTTCGACGAAAAAAAAAAATTTCGATTTAACGAAATTTTAAAACCCTATCCGATGGGAAATTTTCCGCTGATTCCAAATATGACCGATTTTTGCCCGAAAAATAAAAAATTCGAGGAGAAAAATGCGAAAAACGATTTTTCACTTTTTTCGAATTTTAGCACTTCACTAAAATCGGTGTCATTTTTCTTTGGATCAAGATATTCGGGATTTTCTTCTTCCATTCGAAAGAAGACTCTTCAACGAAGAGAATGCCGCCAAGCGGAACTCGATATCTCGATTTTTCAATTTTTTGCAGATTTTTAAAATTGACCCTCAAAAATCGCAAATTTTTAGAAGGGGTACCCCTTGCCATTTTTTGCAAAATTTGACGAAAAAAAAATTTTCGATTTCGCCAAGTTTAAAAACCCTATCCGATGGGAAATTTTCCGCTGATTCCAAAAATGACAATGATTTGCCCGAAAAATAAAAAATTCAATGAAAAAAACCCCAAAAATCAATTTTTATTTTTTTCGATTTTTCTTTTCTGTCGAAATTTCCGAATTTGTCGATACTCAACAACGAACTGCCGGTTTCCCAGCGACCAATCTCAATCCGAAACTCATCCGACTGTACAATATTAACGATATTACTAACGAGCTCGAAATTCATTAATTGCAGGGACGACTCCTCAGCGGAAGACGATCTCCTCGGTTTCAACAGTGAAAAGTGCCATCGGAACAAAGCGAGGAAAGACGATCCGGAGGGAAACGGAGCGCCACGTCGATGTGAACGGAAAAGAAATGGCGGAATAAAAATAGGGTCGCCCCCTCATCGCGAGGGGCAATCGACTGTTAGAGTTCGAAGCGTCTAATGGTTAATTAGTCGGTCGGTGGGTGCGCTTGTAAGGCTACCGTCGTCTCTCGTTACGCAACGGCCGTTGCCCGTCGGCGGTAAAAGGTGCCAATTAAGGCGGCGATCGTAGACGCCTCGAGGGGGTTGGTCTACCCACTACAGTCGACGCCGTCGACGGGATCCGCGCGACCTTCGAGACGCAGAAGAAGCCACCGAGGCAATAGCAACAGCAACAGCAGCATCAGCAGCAGCAGCTCCGTTCCGCTGCGCCGGAACGACTGCAAAAAAGGGTTAGGCAGTTGGGTAGAGCACGTACCGGCCGCTATGGTTAATGGAATTCTTCGCATCATTTGCTCTCCTCACCACAGCCTCGGTTATACACTCGAAATATAGCCGCCGCCGCTGCTGCTACTGTTTAAGCCTTCGAGAATGCGGCGACGACTCGCGGCCTCTCTGTAATCAACGAGGCGAGGGAGGCTGATAAGACCGACGCGGTAATGAAGTGGACCGAACGATTCGTTGCCCATAGGGACCACAAAATCGTACCAGTAATGATGGACATTCGTAAGTTTCGATTATGGTTTCCTTGTATCGAGTCCAGGACTCGAATATTTCGCTGGAGTTTTAATCAATTTATTGGATTTACTATGGATCTATTTAAAATAAATATTAGCTTAAAATAAATATTTTCTTTGACGCAGTTGCTACGTTAGAGAAAATATTTATTTTAAGCTTTGGTTGCAGGTGAATGAGGACCTTTTCCATAAAATGGTTATTGAATTTGACGAAGGCTAAAATTGGCATTTGCCAATAATCAAATAATAATAATTCGTTTAGTCAATAATAATTTGTTTATGATATTCGGGATAAGGGATCCGATTATGATTACGCGAATTGAGGTGAGTTTAAATACAATCATCCACTTGTGTATCTATAAATTCCTGTTGCCTGGATTTTCGTATCTGAAACATACGCTTTTGGCGCAGGCAGTGAATTCTCTTCTATCTGAGCTCGACGCGATCGAACCAATGGCGATTGTAGCAGTCCCGGACCCTCGGCAATGCCAACGGAAACGAGTTTTCCACTCCGGCGAGAAGCACGGAAAAACTCGGTCGTAGCTCGGATGATCAGCGGAGAATAACGGAAGAAACGAAGCAAAGGAAACGATGACCATGGCTGCTGCGGCGCTGCATCGACTCTCGGTGCACGAACTGGTATTTCTTCTTTATTATTTATATAGATTCTTCAGCCCTATTCCAACCTTTATTATTTTTATTACGATTATTGTTATTGTAGATCGCGATCCGAGTCTTGTAGATCATCATTTCTTATCGCGATGAGATATAACACAAAGCGTATAAATTGAAGCAAATAAAATTTGGAATTCAATGCTATTGATATCAAATTTAAGTTTTGATGCCAAAACCAATGCATCAAATTGGCTAGAAAAATGTCAGATATCGATTGAATTTCAAAAACGTTTCTCACGCATCGCACATATTTCTAACACCGAACAGTCCCATTGTTGGCTGTACTAAATTTCTTACAAATCTCTTTTCCGCACTATTCTGCCCCCTCCCACAATTCCCCACAATCGTGAGTCAATGCACGTGACCAACACATTATCCCGGTCCTATATATTGATTAAGCAGGATTAGTGATAATAGCGTCTATCGTAATGTGGGTCGGTCGAGCCGCGTCTACGCATTTGCCATAAGCTTCCAGCAGCAGAGCTCGAATCCGTCGCTATGGGTTGTGGGTGTGTAATTCCTTTTCGGTCCGGCGTTCGCCGTAATTGGGCAACCGATGATTAATTAACGAGCCGTGCGTTATAACGGAGACCGAGGATCTCACCCTCTCCCCCCCTTCAGGGTAACCCGGGGTAACAGTGCGGCGCTGCTCAGTCGCCTTGTCGCCTGCAACGTCGTCGTACCCGATGGGTTCTCGTCGCCTGTTGGCGTTCCAATGCGTCCGTACCATATGGTTATAGGTAACAGCCAAGTGTACAATATACATATTATATATCTGTGTGGCTATCTATATACACTTGGCAGTTGTCGTATATACAAATATACATACAGGGTGATTCAGAAAAGTTTTGTCAGCCATTGAGAAATGAGTCCCACCTTTTGTAATTCGCAATATTTATTTATTTACAAGCATTGCCAAATTAAAAATCCAGGAGCGAGGCAAAAGAATGTTATTATTATTATTTTTATTGCGGAATAAATTGTCTGACATTGACAGTCGTAATGGGCTAAAAAAATAAGAAAAAAAAATCCATGGACCGAGGCAAAAGAATTTTATTATTATTATTGTTATTGTTATACCTGATTTATTCTTAGCTGAGATAATTATAAAATGCCGAATGAATTGTCTGACATTGACAGTCAATGGGCTAAAAAACCGCTTTTTAAAATTTGTTCCCAAGGTGGGATCATTTTTCAACGACTGACAAAACCATTCTGAATCACCCTATATATATTCCTCTGTATGTATGTATGTACACTTGGTAGTTGCCAATACTATATATGCTATATATGTATACAATGGACAATGTCTAGGGAACGAGCGATCGAGCGGTCGGGGGGCGGTTTTCCTTGCACGTGTCGCGCCATATGCCGTGTAACCCACCCCCATAGCTCGCGCCGAGTACGTTTGCTATGGTGCTGCTGCTGCTTCTGCTTCTGCTGTTACGTCGGCTGCGGCCGCCAGGCGCGTGTACAGGTCGTTACGTGCCACTTCGAGCACCGGTCCTCCGCACCTCCTTCTCTCCTCGTTCGCTCCGAGAGGCGCTACGGCTGATACCAATGCGCGTCGAGGCGATTGAGGTCGACTCCCGGCGAGCTCGACTCCTCGAACGCTAACTTTTGGTACTCGCGCGCTGCAAGCGTTTCCTGACCCTACGCAAGCTGTACGCGCCAATCAGTAGAGCCGATTCGGATTTTCTATTCACGCGCATTTCGAGGACTTTAGTTTTGCTCCGCTAATTGGAGGGCTCGATGCCCCCCCGCAGGGGATTGATGCTTGAAGGTCAGGACGAATGAATCGAAAAAATAAATATTTTAGCCAACGATATGGAATTTTTTTTTTCGATTTTTTGGGCAAATACCTCAGATTTTTGAAAAATCGGAGAGGAGGCTAAAGAATTTTATTATTCCTATTATTATTATTGTACCTGATAAATTCTCAGCTGAGATAATTAAAAAATGCGGAAGCATTTAATAAAAATAATAATAAGCATCTTCTGAAATAAAAAAAATGTGTTGATCGCTGAAAGTGAAACCGCCTGTAGATGCTTGGACAGAATTAATTGACTCGTATAGGCACAGTTTAGGGAATTAAGTAACCGGCGGATCGTGAGAGGGGGGGAAGGATTATGTTTGGTGCGTGCGTATCGTGTGTATCCCGGGGATCTTGAGTTACATGTAGTTACCCGGCGAGGCGAGGTGAGGACAAGCGGAGTGAACGACCGTGTCCGACGTCGGAGCCCCGGCGAAGTGGTACACACGGCGCGCGCGGCGACGTGCGGATATACTTTTTGTCGGCACGAGTCGCGCGGTTGGTATATCGGGTGTCTCGGGCCGTTTGTCCCTTTTGCGTTTTATTTCCCGATCCCCGGGCTCAGTATATCCCCAGTGGGTATTTATCCACTTCGCTTCCGTTCGCAAATTTCACGAAAATTGTGCAAAGGGAAGAAGGGTTACCAAATGCAATTTAATTTTTTTTTATCAGGCTCTAAATAGTCATATTTTATTTGTTGTATTTATTTTATTTTTTTATTTTATTTAGTTTATTTATTTTATTTATTTTATTTATTTTATTTATGCCTATAAGGTACCGAAAATTTTACATCGAGAACAAGGGTTACCAAATGCAATTTAATTTTTTTTATCAGCCCCTAAATAGCCATATTTTATTTATTTTCTTTATTTTATGTATTTTATTAATTGGCAAGAAAACTAATAAATCTGAATTGCGTTTCCAGGGTCCGAATCCGTCGCCGAATAAGGAGAAGACCTAATTAATAGCCTCTGACGCGAAAGCGATAAAATGTTGCGGCAACAAAATGTCGAAGCGACGGAACCGTTAAGGGGGAGAGCGAACTGGTAAATACACGTAAGCTTAATGCCCGAAGAGGGGAGAACGGAGAAAAGTAATTTCCGCGAACGTTATTTCGACCCTTCGTCGAGTTTCTCGGATTCGGCCGTGGGAGGGTACAGTTTAATGACACTCGGTGGGACGGTGCATGTCAAGTGTACTTAACGCTCGGGCGGCGCATAAAGCGCTGTGTTTCCTCGTCTCGTACCTCGCTCGCTCGGCCCTCGGCGCGCGCCGAGTGCGCTGTTTGGATTGGACGAAAGCAGCGCGGCTGCATGTATCGCCGAGTTTATCAAAGGGCGTTCGTTGTCGGTACATAACGGCCGAGAAATGGCTCTTCCTTTACGGTATTAAATTAAGTTTCCGTGGGTTACGCGCGAGGGGAGCTTGCGCTGAGCTTTTATTACCGCAGAGGGGGCTAAGAACAATTTTTGCGTTGGGACAAACGAACCAATGTTTCACTGCATTCATTTTTTTTTATTTGTTAACAATTAATTCCTATCGCTGAATAATTTTTTTATTCGTCAAAAATTAGTTCTTATTGCTGAATAATTTTTTTTATTCGTCAACAATTAATTCTTATCGCTGGATAATTTTTTTTATTCGTCAAAAATTAATTCTTATCGCTATTTTTTTATTTGTCAACAATTAATTCATAAGTCTCGAGATAAAAAAAAAAATTCTCCCTCCAATCTCGTAGCCTCTCCCCCCCCCCCCCCGCTCCCCTTCTCAATCAGTTTCCGTGAGCATTTATTGAAATTAAATGCAACACTTGCCCGACGATAATTGACGGTAACGTGATTGACGACGCTCAGCGCAATCGTAAACCGCGGGTGAAAGCTCCGCAGACGGCGAAGCTCGCGCGTTGCGTGTTCGCTAACGCGACGAGCGAACCGCGGTCGTGTTGCGTGTATCGAGAGCTGCTGCTGCTGCTGCTGCTGCTGCTGCTGCTGCTGCTTGCTGCGCGACGTTATTGGCGCTGCGCCAGTTGCCGGTGTAACCGAGTTACTTTGGTACCGCGTCGACAATCCAGCGCGAAGCGCTCGTCCAATTACGTCTGGATCCCTTAGCCTCCGTCTACGAAATAAGAAGCATTCTCTTAGAATTCTGCGCCTACCGCAAAATGCAATAGGCGCCAGTCTCCCGGATACTAATGTGGGGCTCGTGGTTTCCTTTAGCTCTTTCCTCGCGCGCTCTGCCTTTCTGTCTCTCCGAGGCAGACGCCAGTGGATCACTGATCCAAGCCGTGACAGCTTGGCAACCGGCCAATAAGGGTCAACGAGACAAAAGGTTATTCCGGCTGCGCCGCGCGGCAGACGACGAGGAATTTCACTGTCCACGTTCGACGAGCGCGACGATGGAAGAGGAGCGAAATAAAAAATAAAAAGGTAGTCTACATGGGCGGCCCTTTGTTAGCGACGGATTGGGACATTCCGGACCTTGAACTACATTCGCGAAAAATTAGGAGAACGACTTTTTATTTTATTTTTTTCGCGCCTGTCAACATTAGTGTTCGCACCTCTCGTTTCTGATTTTTTTAAATTTTTTCGACGCGTCACCTGTTTGCGAACGAGCGATGAAAATAATTTTCAGACGATTTTCCGAATTTATTTATATTTATTTTCGGGGGAACACTTTTTATCCTGTGTTTTATTCCATCTTTTGGATGTCGATGAAAAAATTGTTTCAAGGTTTATTAGCGAAAAAAATTGTTCGACTCGTCGAATAAACGTTTTTATCATTTTCCGTATAATTTTCCAATTAATCTTGGTCGACGACGAGGCGAGTCGCTGCCGTAAATCGCGTACGAGTTGTCGGAAGCTCGGACGATAAATCGACACGAGTGGGGATGTAGCTCAGTGGTAGAGCGTTCGCTTTGCATGTGAAAGGCCCCGGGTTCGATCCCCGGCATCTCCAATTTTTTTTTTCTTTCGGTTTAATTTTTTTACAGCGTCGACCAATCGGCCGTGTGTTTTATGAAGCGATTGATTAACAAATTATTCATAAGCGCCTTGTGATTAAATATTAATCCGGCTTATATCGTCATGACCTGGTCACAGATTCCAGCGAGGCGCCTCGAATCCAGCACAAGCATTTTTTCTTCATTTATGTACAATTTTTATAATTTGTGTTCTATTTTTCTATTTTCAGAGACTTCTCATTGCGCCATCCGTTAATTATTTTAAAGAGCTTGTCCCTTTGTATACAAATAAATGAAACAAAGCGAAAGTGAAATTCTCAAAAAAAAAAAAAAAAAAAGATTAAGCAAAGATAAAAGCCGCGCGTGTAATACGCAGAACCCAAGATTGAGACAGAAATTTCAAAAAAAAAAAAGTCAAAGACAAAAGCCACGTGAAGAGTGCCCAGAGAAGCTATATACACGCATGCACGTCCGGATAAGCAGGTAATGATACACGAAGGTCCCTCAAACTCACCGACGACTCGTGGGGAAGGATGTAAAATAGGGGAAGACCGAAGGAGAAACAAAGAGAGGAAGAGATGGTTACGAGTCTCGGGGGTCCCGAAACGGATCTTACGAGGCCGAACGAGCTCGGAGATTTTTCGAAGGCGGCCCCAACAGCGCGCGCGCGCGCGCGATCATTATATCCGCTAATAAGTATGGTATATCGCCGGCGATTACCCGCTAAGTATAGGGTCCCGGAGTCCGGTGTATCAGAGGGCCTGCGCAGAAACGCTGCGCGCGCAGCGTCTCTGCGCAGCCGCTCGCGCGCAGCGTTGCGCAGTAGAAGGGGTGGGACGGATGGGTGATGCGCAGTGGGCCCAGAATGGAGGGGGGAGGAGGGGGAGGAGGGGGGGGGGGGTCGGTATTCGCGATGACCGCACGTCACCGGCATCCAGCCCCGTCGTAATTTATATAGCCGACTGTGTGTGTTATACTCTTCAGCCTCTCCGGCCATTGTGTATACATATATATGTATAGCGATTTTAGCCCCGTGCGCAAAGCCCCTTCGTTCTCTCCTTCGGCCCAACGCAAATACTGAATCATAAATTCATAACTCGGGACTCTGGTTTTCGGGCCGCCGCGCATGCGCGTTGATCCGGTACACGGAGAAAAATGTATGGGAATAATCGCTATAGTCATTTTGGGAATTACAAAGCATTCCGGAATTCTGCCGATTTTTTTTTTTTTCATATTTGTAGGAATATGCGATAGAAAATTGTATTGTGTGTCCACGAGTATGGGAAAAATTGCTAAAAATTCTGGAATGTTTGTCAATTGTCAACATAAGCATTGTGATTTTTCCCATATTTTTCACTCCGTGTATACTTTCGCAGGGCTCAGAGTAACCGTCGGATTGGTGGGAACCTTGTTGCTGGTTTTGGGCAGCTACTTCACCAGGGTGAAGTAGCCTAGGAGGCTGAACGAAGGACTTGGGAATGGCAGAACTCGCTCGCGTCGCATACCGGACATGCACGACCAACTTTTACGGTTATTTGTTCTACGTGGTCGCGAACAATTCTCGGGACATCAAGTTTTACGGCGCTTTAGCTGCGGAGACCTTTAGTTTTGAGTAACAGGCGCCTAAGTGCCGGACATTGTCGCGATAAACAAAGAGAACTCGAAAGTACATTCATAATAATAATAATAATAATAATTTCTGTAATTTTGCGAAAGTTCATAACCAGAAAAATAACCTTGCGAGGCTTTTATGATCATTATGCACTTTGAGTAGCTATGTTTGTCATAGAAATTTTTCGGAGCAACTACACAAAAATTCAGCTTCCTAAAAACTTTATTATTATAGTTTTTTTATGAATAGATATTTATATATGTTTTATTTTTAACGTTTTTTTTTTTACCAACAGGTTTAATTCGACAGGTGAAAAAAGTTCGAGCAAACAACGTTTTCTCGTTATCAGATGCAAACATCTTTCAAAGAGGGTTTCGGGCATTCCAGGTTCGTTTCGCCCGAAGAAATATACACCCGAAAGCATTTACATCCGTCTGCGCAAACAAGATACGAGAATTTTCGAAGGAAACTCCGAGTCCGGCTTGATTAAACAGCCGCCGCGGCGCTGGGTCCTAATCAAGCGAGAGAGATTTCCTCTTTCCTTTATTGCCGGGGGAAAATCTCAGGTGCGCGATATAATCCCACAACACAAAGCAGCCGCACCGAAAGCTGGTCCCGACGTGAAATGAAAACGCAGCGACCGTCCACACAACATATTACACTATAAAATCTTTTCACGCTCTTCACAATCGCGAAGCACAAAAAGTAAAAAAAAATCTTACGCATGTTACAGTTGCGAGCAAAAAAAACATTTCTTCCAACTTCACTGAACGAAAAAAAAATGTTGGATAGAGGGAAAAAAACTTATACTCAGCAACTTAATTACAGTAATTATTATTTTTATTCCTAACGACAAAAATCTTCACCGTCGTTACAGTTGCGAACATTTCTTCCAACTTAATTGCACGAAAAAAAATGTATATATATGTTTTGTCCCATTGTTTCAGGTTTTCTTCTCAATGGACGACGCATACACATTTGTTGCTCGTCGGATGAGAGGCGACGTCGGATGAGAAGACACAGGATAGGTGTCGACGCGTTTCGCGCGCTCGGCAATTGAAAAGGAAACCCGCGGCGAGGAGTTAAAGGAGCAACGGAGCGCGAAGGCCGCTCGCACGGCCCAAAAGGGAAAAGTGCGAAGCGGGACGAGCGTCCGGTCTATAAACTCGCGACTCGTCGCAGAGTTGGCTACGTGCGGCGAGAGAGACGAGAAGGAAGAAGAAGAAGCGAAGGAGGAGGAAGAAGGGCGCGCATCGTGCGTCTTCATTTGTATAATGAAGCTGTCTGTTGGCTCAACAGCCCCCCTCCCCCCCTGGCCCCCCTGGTGTGCGTCGCCACCGAAATACGCAGCTGCGCAGCCTTTTAACGCGCGCGCAGTGCGGTCGAGAGAAGCGAGAATGGGGCTCGCGCGAATAAAAACATAATTAAAGTTCTGATTATCCGCGGGGTTATGCTTACACCGGCTGCGCACGCGCAGAAGGCACCAACGACCGTTAAGTGGCACGTATAACGCGCGGATCAGTGTGCCGCCGTCGTTTCGCTCTTCGCGCGGGCTTCCTGCGAATATACGCATGCGCAATGCATCTTATTTCACAGACAAGCGAAATGCGTAATATAGTACATGTGTGATGCGTTCCGTTGAAACGGGTCTCAAAAAATGTTCCGAATTTTTTTTAAGAGGTATTCAGAGTGTCAACACTGTTCATGAATTATTTCCGATTTTTAAATCTTACTGTTTAGCTAAAATAATAGTTCTTTCTTTTTTTTTTACTTCGATTTTATCTCTAAAATTATCCATTGCACAAAAAATGTGTTGCAATGAAAGATTAGGTATTTAAATGTACTGCTGTATTAGTATATATATATATACTAATTATGCAACATTTTGGCGGAATATATGTCACCCATTTAATGGCGCATATATTTTTAGAATATATTCCACATATATATTTATTTCCATACGGGTCCTATTATTTCCATACTGGCCTCCCAAGAGGGTGCAGCAGGCGCCGATGCACCAGCAGCACCAGCAGCGTCGGCCACTGCGCTTCTCAGCGATGGGTTCCTATTTTTAACCCAGTTAAAGAGCGTATGAAAATAAAATTCCGAGAAACTTCCGGCGTCTCCGTTCGGTCGATGGCCTAGGCCAGTGGTCTGGCTACTTGAGACTTTATTACCGTGCTCAGAGGGCTGAGACATTTTTTTTTTATCATCTTATCGGTGGCACTGAGAGCAGAGATTTTTACAGCTGCGTCTTGAGAATCGTGGGACTAGTGAGGGAATCATCGAGCAACCGCTTCGAGGACACTAAAAAAAAATTCAGTCAATGATGCGTCAGCCTGTGAAATTCATTCCTCGCGGTGACTCAGAACACTTTTCACCGCGGCCGGTCAATTGAATCGATTACGAGTTTAATTCGGTATCGGGAGTTCCCTCTATTTCATTTAAATTCATTCGACGCAGTTATCTATGAGTAACGCGACGAGTTTTCCATAGTCGGTACAAAGCGCTCCACAATGCATTGTGGACGGCGTAGGCGGTGTGTCCGCCAGGTGTATACACACATATATATATATTTCGTACATTATATATATACCGAGAGCTCGGTAACCCTCATCTACGAGCGGCGAAGCGTAACCGGTGCGCTCCGTCCGTAACACCATAGTTAGTCGTGTCCTTTTTCCTCCCCCGGCAGCTCTCCGCTGTCCCACGTCGAGCGAACCACCAGAATTTGTCTTTTCTTTTTTCATTCCACGCAGCCACGTTCAGGCCTTCGACGCATTTCGCGTTATACACCTTTGTGGCAACATTAGCCATTAGCATGACAATTCCTCGTTATACTTTCACGTTTTTCAATATATATGTATACTGGCGACACGGTTATTATGGTCTCTTTGCTAAGGAGAGGGGGTTTCGTTGCTGCTCACCTGCCGAGTCTCGGTTCTCCTGGACAACGTTTCACGTTTTGTCAATGGGATCACGTGGCTCGTCGAATTGTCGTCGTGTTTACTATTCGTTGGTTCTTATGACAAGGGAAGGAGGTTGAAAATTGGAGACTCGAGGTTTTTTTTAAGTCGAATTGGATTTTTGAACTTTTTTGAAAAAAAGAAAAAAAAAAAATATTGGTCGGATATAAAATCGTTGGAATGACTTCTGCTTCAATTTTCCTTCTGATTAAAAAAAATGGGGCTTGTCCCAAAAAAATGGGGTGTCTTTAAGTACGACTGAAAGACGATAAAATAGCCAAAACGTGAAACGCGAACACAGTTCGGTGATTCGACGAGAGCTTTCGTTCGTAAAGAGTACCGCAAAGTACCGAAGTGACTGGTTACGCCCATTCCCTTCGAGATTTAGCGGCGCTAAGTCGACGAGTTATTCGTGGCCCGGGCCACCCGTGAATTTAAATAGCCCGGGCGATAAAATCGTTGACGTTCTAATCGATGCCCCCGCTCTTCTGGTCTGAGAAAGAGTAACCGAGAAACTCCGGCAGAGGATATTCGTGTATTGTAACGTCGTCGACGGTAGTTATTAACAGAAGGTGAAAACTAGAAGAGCCTCTTCGTCGTCGCTTCGAATGTGGGTCACACACGTTTTCCGCAAACCTCCGCAGTGACGATGATTGAATAAAGAGTTTGGGCTTTATTCAATATTCCGAAATATTGATGTACTATTCATAGACAGCGTTTAATAAAAAAATATATATATTATTATTTCATTTAATATTATTAATATTATTAAATGGAATAATAATAATAATAATAATAATAGTGTCCACGGCGATGATTGAATAATTCGGACTTTTTTCAATATTGCCAAATATTGATGCACCATTCATAGACACTGGTTAAAAAAATATATAAAATAGAATAAAAATAATAATAATAATTGTGTGTATTTTCGCTAATTAAACGACAACGCAACCGCCTCTTAATTGACTCGCGAGAATAATAATTCATTTCGCGTCAGCGAAACCAAAGATTTTCCATCATCCGTGAAAACTATTACATCGCGATAGCAATTTTAATTGCATCTGTGCGATGGAAAATAAATATGACACACGTAACCGACTGCGTGTTAATAAATAATAACCCGGCGGATGCTGCTGATGAATAAGAGACGAGGGAAAATCCTTGCGGCTGCGGCGATTCACTGAATCGAATTGAACTCGATGACGATGATCGACCGCGAGAGAGTCCCGTGATCCAAGCTCGCGGATATATAACGCCCCGCGCGACGTATATAATACACCGAACACGTTAATGCGACGAATGAATGATGCATCGGATTCGCTGTCGCGTTCGATTGGATTTAACGGTTCGCGGAGTAAATTGGAATCTGAGCGCCAATATTCTTGTTTATTTCCCAGCGCGACTATCTCTGCGGATTTTCTTCCCTTTTTTTGCGACGATATTTGTATAACGATGATTTCGCGGCGCAAAATGTGTGATGCGAACGCGGCTTGTTAATATAATTTTGCAATTTGCGAAGCAATATTTTTTTTAGGTTTCACGCCCTTCAAAATGTGGTTGAAGCGTATTTTACGAGGCGGCTACTGTGGTCGCCCTTCTGCGACTGATGAATGAACCTCTTTGTTCGTTCCTCGATGCAGATATTAAATCCCAGCGAGCGAATGAACGGCAGTCTGGTATTCGGTCGGTACGCCCTTATGACACTCAGCGCCAACGCATTTTGCTTCTCCTTCAACGCGCGACTGTGATCTTCAATCGCTGTGTAACGATCTCTCGGAGTTCAGGGATAAATCCGCAACGTGTGCACCATTTAAAAAGTCGCTTCTAAAGAAATTTCATTGAAATTATATTCGGAAGAGCCAAAGACGTCAAATTTAAAAAAACAATAATGCACAATTAAAAAATCGCGGATAAAAAAAAATTTTGTTGGAATTATATTCGGAAGAGCCAAAGGCATCAATTTCGAAAAATAATAAAAATGCATAATTCAAAAATCGCTTCTAAACTAATTTTAATTGAGATTATTTTTGGAAGAGCCAAAGGCATCAATTTAAAAGAATAAAAAAATAAGATATAGGACAATTCAATTTATTTGTAATATAAAAAAAAAATCATTCAATGTGCATCGCAGAGAAAATATGTGGATTTGTGGCCCGCGAGATTCGTGATTAGAGCGACCGGAGCGCTCTGCATTGTTACGTGTGTATGCATCGCAACAGGAAAAAAAAAACGCCCTCCCGCTGTTATTATTCGAGGACGCCCTTTGTGCATCCGCCATACGATACATATCTTCGCTTTATTCCATTTTCTCGAGCGCGCCGGGCTCGCCGGATTTGCGCAATCTTCAATCGCTCGCCTTCCGCGCGCGGCCTAACGATCTTCGGGTTTAGGGCTGCTGCCACCGATTCTACGAACGTCGCCGAGGCGGACCTTACGGATCATCCGTAAAACTCGCTCGAAAAAAATATTAAATATGTAAAATTTCGACGCGTTTGTTTTCGCGGAAGGAAATAGTCGAACCAGCGAAATTCCGCTTCTCGGATTCGCGATTACGCAGCCGCAGTGATACGCAACCGTTCCACAGACGTTACGACACATTACGGCGCATTTTTTTTTCGAGACTGTGAGAAAATATAATATTTCACGATGATACAAAGCGCCGGTGCATCGTATTCCAACCACCGCACGTAATAATAACCCTGCGTCGAATCGACAGATGTAAGCAAAAATATCGGCCTTTTTTTACGTTCGCCACTGCAGTCGACTTCTGTGTTATATATAAAGTTTGCATCATTGGAAAGCAACAAAAATAAAAAATAATAATAATTCTAATGAACCCGAAGGATAATAATAATAATAATAATAATAATAATTCTAATGAACCCAAAGGTTATTATATCGATTATAACGATTAATCGTTATAAGATTTATAACCGTTACAATAATTGTATAGAATTCTTTTTTCTTTTTTTATTGCATTCCAACGATGCAAACTTCAACTTCGTCGCTGTTGCAGGAAGCGCGAAATCGTAGATAGCTGCGCGTCACAATATAGCCACGTAAACGTCTCGCGCACAAAACACTCGTCGCCGGTGAAAAAGTTCGAAAAGCATATTTCCAACCATAGAATGCGCACCTGTCAGCTCGTGCATCGAAGATATATAATGCTGATTAGTCGTCAGTGGTGTCCGTTGGATACTGCAATGCAACCCGCGCGCGCGATTCTGCGGGCGATCGATTTATAGTCGGTGGGTTATATTCTTACCTTAGAAGTTCAAAAGATCATTGACACTGCATATTCCCGATCGTTTGCCTCCTTTTTTCCACTGCTGCTGCTGCTGCTGCTCCTCCTCTCGTCGCTTCTTTTTTGTTTCGTTTTGTCGAATTGCACGTTAACACGAACACCAATCACAGAGCGCGCGTTAGTATATCGTCGGTACAGATCGTCGCAGAGACCGGCAAGTGCCCCCACGTGTGCAATTCGCAACTTTGTCCGCGCGTTCCGAAACGTCACACGTACGAGGCGCGATTGACGTGTCGCGAGTGCGGATTCCGATGCAGCAGCGATGTTCGATGCATAGTCGCGTGGGCCTCCCCGACGACGCACGTATCTCACGCACTGGGCATCGCGCTGCGAATGAATGATTGTCGGCCGCCGTGGAGCAGCAGCGGCGGCGGTGTTGACGGGACACTCGGCGCCGGCACCGGCGAGAGCGGCGGTTGTCATGTACACAAGAACGCGGCAACCAATGGGCTTCGAGGAGCACCGAGCGCCGAGCAAATTGCCCGCCGTTCAAATCTCCGTCGAACTTCCTTACCGACCGAGCGGAGAACCTCTCGAATCGCGTGCAAGACGCGCGCGGCGAAAACCCGAGGTTCAAATTCTCCGTCGATCTTCCTTACCGACCGAGCGAGAGCTCTCGAAGCGCGTTTTCTCAAATCTCCGTCAAACTGCCTTACCGACCGAGCGAGAGAGCCCCCTCTCGAAAATCGTGGCGAACCCGCCGTTCAATTTTCCGTCGATCTTCCTTACCGACAAAGCGAGAGGTCTCGAATCGCAGATACCGACATTACCGACCGGGCTCGCCGCCGGTCATGTTTATCGCCTCAGTTTTGAGGTAACGGGTTGTCCCTCTCGATTGACCCCGATGACTCCTCGCTCGACGAGAAGTGGGCAGCAGTGGGCACTGGGCAGTGGGCAGCAGTGGACAGCAGCAGCAGCAGAATGTTATTGAACAGGTCCTCGTCCTCGTCGCGGTCGCCGTCGTCGTCGTCGTGGAGATGAGAATCGTATTTTTATTTTCGTTCAAAAAATAGCTACCTGTCCCGGCGGCGGCATCGATAGCCGATTCACGAGTGTCGCAGGCGCGAGTAGCGAGCGATTAGCGATGATCGGCAGCCGGATTAATCGGCCAGGACTTTCGTGTCATTGAGAACAATATTTTCGTCATGTGACCAACGATCCCTATAATGGATTGTAATTTCGACTGTCCGATCTCGCTCAAGCTTTTATAATGGGATCCAGACTGAGGTGAGTCTGGAGCTAATTTCCATGATTTTGAGTGCGCCGATAATTAACGCTGATTATGTTTTTTGTCAAGCACAATTTTTGTTGAGATTTTTCCGTTTGGGGTTTATTCGGATCAAGGGTGAAAAATTAATACACGATTGATATCGCATTGCGGCAAAAATTGTTACAGAGAAAATGTTAAGCAGCTGTTCGAGTGTTTCTGCGAAGTAGCGGCGCCGATCGGCGAGAAGCAGCCATGGATACTGCAGAAGTATCCCGAATCCTTCACCGAACCAGAAATCTGCAAGTCCGTACCAAAGTTTGCTTACCCCTGCGAATTTGACAAGTAAGCCGATATATTTTGTGTCACCTACTGCGATACTTTGGTTTTTCTTTTATGCAAACAAACAACTCAATTCCGCTTTGACTTTCAGCGTAGCGGTCCAACACTTTTCGTTCGTTCTCACAAGCTTGGACTCCAAATGGACATTTGGATTCTGCAGGCACGATCCGAAAACCCAAACGGCTCTGGTGATTTTGAGTCCTCTGCCTTGGCACGAAATATTCTACAAGTACTTAAATCCAAGACTCTCCATTTATCTCCGTCCAATCGAAATCGGAATTAATTCAGTAACTCGACGACTCTCGGTTTCAGACTTTTGAATCATATCGCTACTTTAACCGCCAGTGGCGACTCGGGCGACTTGTGGAAATTTCTCCAAGATGCGTACAGCTGCAGCGTTCCGATACCAGGAGCTTCCATTACAATTCCCTTACCCAACTCCACTACCGTAAGCCTCATCAGTGTTTTTCTCACAATTTCTTTCGTTTTTTTTTGTTTCTCATGTTATAATATTTTTTACGATACTGAAAATGAAATGTTACAGCCTTTCGTGTGCCAGAGTCCGCGACAATTCCAATTGCCGAGTATACCTGAAAATGTAAGACGTTCAACGATATTGCTTCCTGATATTTGTCTCCATTTTTCGTCGTGATTCATCGATGATAACGACTCGGCGGTATCTCTATGTTACAGATAAACCTGACCGAATACTACAGCGCCGTCGATGCTCAGAACATGATGATCATATTCGCGTCTATGCTTTACGAGCGTCGGATAATATTCACGTCGAAGCGTTTGTCGAGACTGAGCGCCTGCGTCCAAGCCTGCAACGCTCTCATATATCCGATGATCTGGCAACACATATATATTCCCGTATTGCCGCTTCCGCTAATGGATTACCTCTTAGCGCCGATGCCCTTCCTAATTGGCGTACCAGCGCCGATTCTTCTGGTATGTCGATCGGCGTTTGACGCTCACTCGTCTCTCGCGTCTTCTTTAATTGCGCATCTGCGTTAAAATCGTTGCGATATTTTTAGCGCGTACGAAAGAGCGACTTGGGCGAAGTCGTCATACTCGACGCCGATGCCAACACCATTGCAACACCGTTTCAAGACTTGGAGTCCCTTCCCGTGGATGTGGTGAGTGTCCTCCGATCGATTCGTTACTCTGGCGGACTTGACTAACTATTGTCCAATGAAATTTCAACGGTTGGATTACGCAACAAATCGGTTGGACCAGTCCGCGAGGGTATTATCGAAGTGTCGCCGGATGAAAATCGTTTGTAACTGAGCGGACTGTGCGAACAGGTGACGAATTTGAAGCGAGCGTTGCGCAACAGACCAGCTTTACTCGGCGACGGAGTTTCGAGGGCATTTTTGCGAGCGCTCGTCCAGCTCACCGCCGGATACAGGGAGGCTCTGACCCTTCAGCAGGGCGAGCGAATAACCTTCGATCAGAATGCCTTCGTCGAGAATCGGCCGACCTCGATGCAGCCTTTCCTCCGAAAGATGCTGGAGCTACAAATATTTCAGCAAGTACGCAATCCTCACTATTATTATGTCTTTGTATACGATTTTTTTTTCACGTTTTTTCTTCGTTTCAGTTTATAGAGGAACGATTGCACATGCTCAATTCGGGTCTCGGATTCTCCGACGAATTTGAAATGGAGGCCTGCAACTACTCCGACAAATCTAGCAGCAAATTTATGCAACAGTATCGCGAATGGACGTACGCAATGCGCAAAGAGGGCTCAGCTTTCTTTCGCAGCGTTAAGGATAAGGTAATTTTTTCGTTCTAACACCTTTTTCGCGTCCGAGAGATGAAAGCCTAGCGTTTAACGAGTCCTCGTTCGTTGGTTTTCAGGCGAATCCTGCGGTCAAATATGCGGTGAAATCGGTAAGACTTTTTTAATGGACAGTTTATCTAACGATTCGTGCAATAAAAATGTAACCTCTCAATGAGGTTCTCCCTTAACGAAGACGTACGTCCATCTTGAATGTTTCGTTACAGGTGAAGGACAAGGGAAAGGACATGAAGACTGCGTACAAAGGATTGAAATGGAAAGGTGAATGTCGCGTGGATTTGATTCTCGGCTGCGGAAGTGTCTCGGACCAGTCGATTATTGTCTCCGTGTTCGCCTGTATATAGTTGATGTGCTGAAACTTGGAGATTTCAGGTCGCTCAAGAGGAAGCGAGCACGGGATGCGATTTCAGCAGCCGCGTTCGGCGCCCAGCTCGCCGACGTTGGACCGAAGGACCAGCATGTTCGGATCGCCGTCCAAGTCTCCCAGCGGCTTCACTGCGACCACGAGTTACCGAAAAGAGCTGCGACTACGGAACATCAACGTTTCCGACGCTAGGTACGCTCCGAACGCTCGTTTCGTTAGCCATTACGCGAGTGGGTTTTTTTTTTGCGTTTGTCACCGTTTTTTCTTCATCTGTCTTGGCTCTTTCGGCAGAAAACAATACTCCCCGTTGAGTCCGAATTCCCCGGAGGAAACGGACTCCCCGCCGGAACGGCTCAACATTGATCTCATGCACGAATTGCAGGACGTTATATTTCCGAATAATCCGCCGGTCGACAGAACGGTAAGTATTTTATGGGGTATTATTCGTCGTCGATTTCATCGCGAAAAATCGGTGCTGATGGTTTGATGTGTCATGCGTGTGATTGTCGCTGCGGTTGTCGTCGTGTGTTCGTGAATGAGGCTTTCGTTATTCGTGCAATCGGTCTCATCGGGCATTAAATCAAAATGCCGGTTGTTTTTTTTATTTTTTATTTTTTTTTGTCATGCGCCCACATACGCACACGCACACGCACACACAGAGGAGGGATAGACAGAGTGAAAGAGACGCAATGTTTTTTTTTTTCAAAGCATGGTGACCGTTTTGACTTCACTCGATTTTACGACACGATTGTTGCGATTTTTTTTTTTCATCAGTTTCCGTCAGAGCTGGGCGAAAAACTCGAAAAGACTTTAAATACAAAATAGTTTTTGTACTTAAAATACATTTATAAATACCTGGTTCAAGTATTTTTTTAAATACTTGGAACTGGTGCATTCACCGTACTTGCAAAATTCGGTGTAGTTAAAAAAGTGGCCAGCTCTGCGTTTCGTGTGTGTTGTTTTTTGTTTCTTCTTTTTGTGCTAAAAATTTCAGTTGAAACCAGTGCGCAGTTTAGAGAGCTTGAGAGCTGCATGGAGTGGGCGCTTGCGGCACGGCCCCCCGCCTTGTACCGTTACTGCGAGCGAGTGTGACGCTTCCCGAAAGCCCAAATCTCCGAATCCCACGGAACACGAGTATCGCAACGGCACGCGTCACCGTCCGCTAACGAAATCCGCGGCCTTGATCGCCAGCTTTCCGACGAAAGCGGCGCCGCCGCCGGCGTTGAAACCGATCGCGGCTTTCAAAGTCTTCGGCGAAGCTACCTCGGCTTTGTCATTGGACAATTCGATCGCTGCGAAAAACGACAGCGCACGAACTTTTTACGCAGCTCCGGGGCTTGTTAATTCCACTAATCCATTCATTGGGAACATGCTCGATTCACTTGCGACCCAAGAGAGCATCGACAAGGACAATAACATGCTTGAATTTAAGTCAATTATGTCGGGTAACAGTCCTAAGATGGACAATCCATTTGATCGTTGTAATATAACCGAATTCGTGAGTTCGAGTAAGAGAAACGGCGGTGGTGTTGGTGGTGGCGATGCTAATGTTGAAAACACGATTCCCCCGATGAAGGATCCGTTCGACACGAGTCGTGTACACATCCCACCTGTCCCGCCGAAATTCTTCCTGCCTCCTGCGAATCCCGAGCGACCTAGAGACATTGCTCACAATGCACTATTAAATACCGAAGGTCGGTCTGCACTGAACAAGGTAATCACGAACCTCGTTATTCATTTTATTTTTCATTATTTCGCTCCGCGGGACAGTCCATGTCAGCTTTTTATGTGATGCCTTCAAAATCAATCGCATGCATCTAATGTCATTGGCAGAACCCCTTGAATAAAAAAAAAAAAGAGAAATAAAAAATTCATGGAGCGGAATGCGTTGATGTGGGTTGTTCCAAAATAAATAAAAAAATTCTATAGCGCCGAAAGAACGTTATAGAATTTTTCGCTCGTACTGCCTATCGTTATTAGGGTATTATTAGTATGATAGCTGTATCTGTATAATAGTCGTTTGATATTTATCGTTACGATCGTTTCAGACGTCAGCTTCTGCTGAGCCGCAGCAGCAGCAGCAGCAGCAGCAGCAACAGCAGCAAGATCTGATCAGACTCGATTCGACCAACAGCGACGACGATTTTGATCCTCTACTCTGGTCGAAGCCCTCCAAGTACGGAAACTCAACGCAGATGACTCAGTCGCTTCATATTCCGCAGATGGGCGAGGGCCTCAGCAATCCGCTGTATCCGTACTTTTTGCCCCAGCGCAACAGCGCCGATCCGCGATTCGAGCTCAATGCTAGTGAAAAGCTTCGTGATTTCGATTTGCTCCAAGAGTATGGCCTAGATTTTAATAAATTCAGCCTCGCCAACGGAGCCTCCTCGTCCAAGCAGGATACCCTCGGCGATCAGAGCGCGCCGATGAGCAGCGGAAGCCTCGACGACGCGTTCGGCGGCACTTCGATCTCCACGGCCGCTGTTAAGTCGCAAAAAAATTGGACGAAATTCGAGTGAAGCGGACGATCGAACAAAGTGCAACACATATCATAAATTATAAGGGGCGAATGACTGAGTGCGAGAGAGTGGAAAAGAGAGAGCGAGAGAGAGAGAGAGAGAGAAAAAAAGAAATGGGAAAATGATGAGTCCAGAATTGGTACGCTGCCTTGTAAATATTTAATGAATTGTATCGCTGCTGAAATAGTGGAAATAATCAGAGTCGCAAATCTCCATTAATTCGTGAGATATAATTTACGGTACTATTTGTTTTGTAATTAATCGTGAATTAATGGGGATTTGCGACTCTGGAAATAATTGGACAAATAATTGGACGTTGACGTAGGCGATGACGTCTTCGCGCTCGAGTCTTCCGAGTATTAAAGCTCGTGGATAGAAAATTGTCGGCAGCCCCAGATTGTTCATTTGTAAATTTTATAGATACACATGTGTATATACATATTATATATATATATATATATATATATATATATGAGTATTAATCGTAGCTTATCGAAAAACCGTATTTATCCAGACAACTGTCCGCGCGTAGGAAATTAAGTAACGCAGACGGATGAATTCGCGCGTTACGAACAAGTATTGATATACATGTAACGATACGAAGGAAAAGAAAGTGATAATAGATCAATACTCAGTTTTAATGGGTAATACCAAATTACACTTGCATAAACATGTTATTTTTTCTGTTAAAAAAAAAAGGAAACGAAGCATTATCGTACGTTGTAACTCATATTTAAAGACAATATCTTTTTTATAGAAACTGTTGGAATAGCACAAACGAATTTTCATTAAATTTTATAACCCATTATCAACGTTGATCCTTAATTCCGGCGGCGGTCGATTAACTTTGACACAGTTTACGCTCTATACGCAAACGACGGAAGAGTATTATTATCGTTGTGTAGGGGAATTTTCTCAGGGTCACCGAAGTTCCGGGGGAAACGAAGCATCGATTGTCGCCCGACGTCCCCGACAAACTTGAAGACGGAGGCGGCGGAGGCGTCGTCAGTCGTGGCGAGGAAAACCACCAAGAATTATATCAGTAGTTTGGAGAATCGTTGCCATGGGATACGTGTAAATATGGCCGCGTGTGCGACAGTTCACCAGTGACAGCTGCATCGAGAGGCAATGCGCGATCGCTAAATTCTCAAGTGAGTCGAGATTCGCCAACCAACGACCGGACAAAACAATTAACAAATATTAAAAATAATTAAACGAGTAAAGTAAAAAAAAAAGACTAAATGTACAAGCGATCGATACGTTAATTTATAATTACGTTAAACCCGTCGTACACCGGTCGGATTGGATACTATAAAACATTGACAATTCCATTAATTTTAATTCAAACTTCGACTACTGTTGTCAAATCTGCCCGCACTAAATTTCGATGTACGCGAGAAAATCTTTCGTCGATTACGTCGATTCGAATATTTCTATTTGTGATCGAAGTTGCTATAATCGAGATTTGTTAAATGTAGACGTTAAGTGGGTTCGTAAGGAAGACACGTGGATTTTCTTGGGTTCGTTAGACGAAACTGGGAAAATCCATATCGTTGCGACGTTGCGGACGGATTAACGGTGGCGGAGTGTGAGAAAATGCTAATTTCGCGGGTGACCTGCTTTGCCATTCGATCCAGTTGTTTCTGACTGATGTGCGACGACGAAACAAACCCTTCGCGTTCGAGTCTCGTTCGAAAATGTTTCTTTTGTTTTTTATATTCGAGAAAGACTGAAAAATAAATGTTTTAAAAAAATTTAGTGAAAACATTTCGTTTCGTCTGTTGTATTACTGTCTGTATATAAGTCAACTTATTAAATCGATAATCGGTACCACGCGTTTTCGGAGCTTATTGAGTCATCGACGGTACGCAGGAGTCTCGGGCCGAATAAAAACGAATAAAATTGTTTCAATCGACAAATATAAAAATAATTTTGTACACAATATAAATTTGTGTTTGTGTTTACTTTTGCAGTGGAATGAGGAAGAACCGGAGCATCAATCTGCGTTGCTCGATGAGACGCGAGTCGAGCCACGTGTCTCAGCTGTAATTGCGACAACCGACGAATGAAGATGAATCGGTATATAACACTGAATCAACTGGGCGACGGGACTTTTGGCTCCGTCGTCCTCGGCGAGAGAATAGACACCGGTGAGAAAGTCGCTATCAAGCGAATGAAGAGAAAATATTATTCCTGGGAGGAGGCGATGAATCTCCGCGAAGTCAAGGTGAGAAAAAAAAGTAATTAAGTTACGATTAAAAAAGAAAAGAAAAAAGTAATTAAGTTATGGTGATTATTTTCAGTCTCTGAAGAAATTGAGCCACGCGAACGTAGTGAAACTGAAGGAAGTCATACGGGAAAACGACGTTTTGTACTTTGTCTTCGAGTACATGAAGGAGAATCTGTATCAATTGATGAAAGATCGGTACGCAACGTTTTTTAAATCATATTTTTCGGGTCGGGCGTCAAAACAGTGAATGATCAAAATAGTGAATGGCTAAGATAGCGAATTAAAAAATCGAACGTCCGAATCTAGAATTTTTATAACATTTGCTATTTCAGCCATTCGCTATTTTAACTGCATTGTGATAAAAATGGATGTTCAACGTGTAGAAATAAAATTAAAAAATCGTATTCCAGGGGGAAACTATTTCCCGAGCCCGTCATAAGGAACATGGTGTACCAGGTGCTGCAGGGTCTGGCGTTTATGCACAAGCACGGATTCTTTCATCGCGACATGAAGCCGGAAAATTTGCTGTGCATGGGTCCGGAACTCGTGAAGATAGCGGACTTCGGTTTGGCTCGAGAAATTCGTTCGCGACCGCCCTACACAGATTACGTGTCGACCAGATGGTGAGAATTCGATCGTTGAGAGTCAACTGCTCATTTGAGAGTCGTTTGAATAATGAGAGACTAAATCCGCAGGTACCGAGCGCCGGAAGTATTGCTCCACTCGACGACCTACAACAGCCCCATCGACATTTGGGCAGTAGGATGCATAACGGCCGAGTTGTATACATTCAGACCCCTTTTTCCCGGCAAGAGCGAGATCGACGAGATCTTCAAGATTTGCTCCGTCATGGGAACACCCGAAAGAGACGATTGGCCCGAAGGCTATCAGCTCGCCGCGGCGATGAATTTTAAATTTCCTTTAGTCAGCAGAACGCCACTGAAGGACCTTATACCGAACGCCAGTCAGGAGGCGATTCTTCTCATGGAAGATATGCTCGAGTGGAATCCCATAAAGCGGCCGACTGCTCAGCAATCGCTCAGGTTTCCCGATAAATTTCATACCTTAAAATTTTTTTTTCGCTATTTCGGATTACAAATGACCGACGGACTCATTTTCCTTTATCCAGGTATCCGTATTTTCAAGTTGGCGGACCGCGAGTCGTCAGCAGCAAGAGAATCGGCGCGAGCGGTCATCGAGAGCTTCTCATGAACAAAGTGAACATCCCACCGCCGGGTTCTCTTTACGAAGCGAAGCAACGAAACATGGCCGGCGGCGGCAACGTTCTTGAATCCAGGTCGACGGAAAAAATGGTCGTTCAGCAGCCGCAGCAGCAGCCTGTCTTACCGCTTCTTAATCACAACAATCGCAAGAGGGATAAGAGTCTGGTGAAATGGGACGAAGAGGATTTCGCCAATCTTCTGGGGTTCGTTGTTTCGTTCTTCGGTTGGAATATATCTCGAGAGGCACTGCTAAAGGGGAAATTCAAAATTTTTAGGAGCAAATTGCCGCCCGGCGACAATGAGACTCAGGCGACGAGACTCCTCTCCAGTCGGATCTACAAGGAAAATCATCGCGTCAATTGGAACGAATTGAACGGCACGCCGATGGAGATAAACCAGAAGGAGAGAATCGCTAACTGGGCGACGCCCGTTTGGACGGAGTCGCGGCAACCGTCGAGAAACTGGAGTCAGTCGCAAGCGCATTATAACAACAGCAGAAAGCTATCGGCTAAGCAGCACTATATGAGCGTCGCCCGGTACGTCGCTGGCCAAAGCACAAATTTGTCATCCAGGTATAATATTGCCAAGTATCGCCACAGTTCGAAATTCCCATAAATTCATAAGATACATTAGAAATAATCGATAAAATGTACGTGACAAAAAATTATTAATTCACCGTCAACTGAGTAAGTATTGGCGATTATTTTTTGTCTCACTGTGTTCATGCTATTATTGTTGTTATTGCAGAAACGGCGAAGGCGATGCGGGAAGACCGAGACTGCTCGTAAACGGTATCGTAGGTCAGCCAACGGGAGAAAAGTTCACCGACGAATTGACCGATGCCTATTGGGGATCTCGCGAAAATATCGAGAGCCTTGCACGGCAACATTATCTTGGCCCGAGCCGACACATTACACAACAGAACGGCAGGCTACCCTATCCGACGGTCTACGGTACGCAGAGCATCAGTGAGTAGTCGACTGCTGCGATGACTTGAAAACAGAGTTGTAAATGCTCGATCCATTGATTCGTTTATTTTTTCTAATTGCGAAACAGAATCGACGAGCAAACCGCTGATGCAAACGAACCTGTTTGGCGGCGGTCGCGTGATGAGCACGAGACCCAGCGGCGGTGTCCACGGAAGGACAGATTGGGCCGCCAAGTATCTCAAATGACAAGCCTAAAGCCTAAACCTGACGAATGTGAAGCGACGAATCGTTGCCATTTGTGTGTATCACCGAAAAAGACAAATCCGCGAATTCTCGAAGCGAATCGTACCCAGTTACCGATCGTTCTGTATTTATATTGAAATCCCAAAATATCTCAACGATATCTACGAAGCTGTGATTAATATGAATTAATATCCATCGGTTAGTAATAAATAGTAAATACGTATTTTTAGCAAAGCGTCCGTTATATATATCTCTCGTATTCGTTTGTATCGAGTAAGGAGAAGAATTGTTAATGTCGGTAGCTGGGACATTTCGAGAAGAGAAGAACCGAGATACGCAACCGCAACGTCGAATATAAGAAACAAACGGATATCCCACAAAAAATTGTGTAAACCTGTATTATACATAGGTCCAAGGACGTCTTGTCCGATTTTGTTTTTTTTTTTCTTTACAATTGTTTTCATCTAAGCTTATAATCTCTATACAATGAAAAATACATTAATAGTGTACAACGAAAATAAGACTGTTTTTTTGCAAAATAGTTATTTAACAACGAGTGTTCTGCAAAGCCGACAGCGTCGTTATCGCCGCTCGCAAACTAACTAATCTCATTGAGTGTATCATATACATGCAGAATGTAGTTATTGGATCGAATCTCATCCACGTTAACTTCTTATTCTTATTTTAACTGCATATTTATTTGTCTTTTACACGAGTTTCATTACTCGGCATTCGCACGCATGGGTTTTTTAGCTATCGCTTCCGCCAATTATCGAGGAGACTGTGATAAGGCAATTAACAAAATTCGTTCATTCAATTATAGGTACTTGGAAGATATATACGTATATATAAAGACGACAAATTTCGACGAAAAAACGTTGATACTAAAATACACAGATAATCGATACGAATATCAATCCCTTTGCTCTTTGTGGGGGTTTACGGGATACTGCTATATATCTCAAATGTCGAACAACACACACTTGTGACTATTCTAGGCGTAGATTGCGTAGGAAATGTGGATTATTTTTCTCGACGTGCTCCCATTGGTTATGCTCCTTATTAACTGTGCTGTGCTCGGTTACACGGATATATTTTGCGACCACAAGTGAGGTAGGATATATGCTTGTTAATGCATTGGAATTTCTTATGTACAGGTTGATACGAATTTTAAGACATTTTTATCATCACCCTGTGTGTATATATATAGCCAAGATTCATTAGCAGAGTAGTTAATCCCCATGAATTATCATGATTATCATATCTCTGTTCATTAGTTTGTTTGAATCTTTTTTTTCACTCTCTCACTCTCTCTCTTTTTTTTTCTCTCTGTCACACACACGCACTCTCTCCCTCTATTTTTCACGAACTAAAATGCAAAAGCCGGATATGTCTTTCTCATTTTAATAACAAAGTGAAAAATTCAAATATACTCAACAGTTAAGTATCCGGAACAGTTGGAAATATTTTCCCGCTTTATAACAATAAATATGTACCCGTTGTGTACTCTCTTTGGTAGCTCTCTTGCGGACAGTAATGACGAACAAACGCAACCGCTATTTGACTAGTAACACTCGACACGCTCAAGTAAACGATAACATTCTACTGTTAAATATATACACGTAGATCGAACGGTAATTACAGTTCGTACAGCCGAATTATCCGTAGCGTTGATATTGCAAGACCGACGGCGACGATGACAAAAATATTTGCGACTCGAGTCCTGGTTTTGGTTCGTTGGGGGTAAGTACAATTTTACGCTGCGAGCCTCAAATTCAGTAAAACTCATTTTTTTCTTTTTCTTTTAGGGATTGTCGATACGTCTAATGCTGGAGAATCGAGTTGCCGATCGTCGAGGATGCGTTGCCGATTATCCTCGGTATAGCTGTGCTCGTGGCGTTGACGAAAGCGGTGCTGAGAGTCGAAACGGTGCTGTTGGCGACGACAGACGTCGCGAACATCGTCGTCAGAGCCGTCGTTACTCCGGTTGTCGCGATTTTCGGGATCGCCGTCGTCGTCAGCTCGGCGACGGTGATTTTCGCCGCGTTCGACAGAACTGCGACCGACAAATTCGCAAAACCCGGCGTCGTGGACTTGATTAGATTCGAGCAAATTTCTTTGACGTCGACGACGGGTCCGAGCAACGCGTCGAGCACGTAAGCCAGTAGAGAGCCGAGCGCGAGACCGGTTGTGTAAGACAGGGTCATGATGTTTCCTGCGAAGGATATAATATTGTCCATTTAATCGGTTTCTATATTTTTTCGGAATTTCGAATCAGGGTTGAGTGTCGCCCTTACCAGCGAGTTCGCGGTGTTGCTCGGGCACTTTGCTCGGCGCCTGAATGATCGGCACGCTGCCGACGATGCCGTTGGTGAGGCCGAGCAGCCACGAGAACAGCAGCGGATAACCCTCGCCCGACAATATAGGCGCTCGTCTCGGTATCGCGCAGAGAATCAACAGCGGAATGAGAATAATCCGAGCGCCGGAGAAATACAGAAGCTGCGTTCTCGTCCATTCGTACGGTATCGACGCCAGTACCTGTGCGACGGTTGAGGAAGGTCAAGAATAGAAATTACGTTGAAGTTTGTATCGTTGGAAAGCAACGAAAATTGAAAAATCAAATTATTTCAATGAACCCAAAGGATTATTATAACGATTGATTTCTATAATAAATTTTTAGAATCGTTAAAATAATTTAGAAAAAAAAATCGTCAAGAAAAGGAATCGTCGAAAATGTTTACCTTGCCGAGGAGATCGGCGCCATTGAAAGCAGCCATTAGGATAACCGGCATCCAGGATTCGAACTTGCAGGAAATAATCTCCGACAGGATTCCCGGATAGAGACAGAGCGTGACGAAGTAGGCGACGCCGATGCTGGCCATGTACGGGTATATTACTTTGGCGACCTCGAGTCTCGCCTTCATACCACCTGAAACACAATTATTGAGAATTTCCAGTCTGCGAAGCTTTTGACCTGGTCTGCTTACGTTTTATACTGGCCCACGGTTTGTTTCCCTGGCTTCGGTAATATGTGCCCTGCATCACGACGACGTCCTCGACCTTGTACGTCGGCCCGGCGCTCTCGGGCGGATTTCCCGACGGGCCGCTCGGCTCGTACACTGGATTGCTGAACGAAAATGCCGAGTATTGTCCCGTGCCTGGAATTACGTACGATTAATACATCATGAATCGATTTCCGAAATGACAGAGAGCAAAATAAAAAATAAAAAAATAATACTATAGTGCTGGGCAAGAATTAAAAAAAAAAAAAATAAAAAATACATGGCGATTAATTTACCATTGGCAGCTTCGGTACTACCACCGGCAGCGTCGGTGCCCAACGGACTCGTTTGGATCTTCAACACGCCGTATTGTCCCTTAGTGGGATCTCCGGTTTGATCCAGCGGATCCATCTGTAAAAAAAAAAGCAAGTGTCGACTGTGACCATTTATGATATAATAATCCTGTATTATTGATGAAAAGTAATTCTCGCACCAGGCCCACGTCTTCCGTCGGTTCCAGAATAATCCTGTTTCGTTCCTGGCACAGATTTACGTAGAACTGCACGAATTCCGTTTTACGGACGATCCAGTGAAGCACCGAACACATGACGATCGTCATTATCGACAGCGAGAAGAATAGCGACGTGTTTCCGCGCTCGTCGTTCACCAGCGACTTTGTCAGGATACGATTCACGGAGACCCAGAAGCCCGCCGCACCTGAAATCAATTTATCGAAAATAATCGAGTTTTGCGTTTTTCACAAAAATAAATAAATAAATAAATAATTAAATAAATCTCACATTTCGAAATTCTGAAATTTAAAAAATAAGCTTACTCTCTCCTGCCATAACAGCTTGTGTGTAACGACTTGGTAGCATTGATGTGTATCCATAGAAGCTCGATTGTTGAACTGAAATGAACGATACAGTGGATTGAGTGAAATGTGCATCAATGTAAAACGTTGAGACTGACAGACTAAACAGACCGGTGCATCCAACAGCGACAACTGCAACGCAGATCAGATTGATGGTGTAGGAAGTCGCAACACCAAAGACTTGCCACCAGATTTCGGACATGACAACGAAGTTCAGCGTGATTACCGACACCAGATATCCTGTCATTAAAAAAAAACAGAGAATGAGAAAAATATTGTCAAACGAACATTTTAAGGAAATTAAGAATATTTTCAGTGCATCTGTTCACCGAAAGTGATGCGTTTGTTCAGCGAGACCGTCTCGACGAGGATGTTGTTAGCAAAAACAGCAAAAAACGCCATCGTCACGTAGACTATCGACATGTCGAAGATCACCGTTGTCCCTGGGTATCTGTCCTTGAAATAATCCACGGCCATCATGAAGCTGCAAACAGGACAAAAAAAATTCCAGTGAATAGAATAGAATATTTCCTAGCTCATTGCAACTAGGACCAGCTGGACCTGTAGGCAACTCCACAATTAAATTTTTATTAACAGTAGTCATAAACTTTTGTGTATGGAAAAAATATAGTTTACACACGGAGGGTTTTTAAATAATAATAATAATAATAATAATAACAATAATAATAATGAATAAGAAGGAGATGCGTTGACAGCGTCGCGACGTGTTACCTGTTGTATGGCATGAGAAATCCGACCCCGGCGAGAACGAGCGCGAGGTAGATGAAGTTGCACTTGTCGACGGGCGGCGATAGATGATTGAACCCATTGCTTATCTTGAAGTCGTTCATGCCCCTCGCCTTGCCGAGCTGCACGTAGCCCCTGCTCAAATTCTCGTCCATGTCGAGCCGAACGAACGATATATATCGCGATCGGTGTTCACCCCCTCTTATTCCGCGGCTCGCGACTACCTCCTCATCCTCGACGGCAGACGCGGCGGTCAACTGTTCGGCGGCGCGCGGTTCACCCAACTGCTGCGAGAATCTCCTCGAAAACTGCTCGCAAGGTCCAATTTATATCATATGTATGATTATTTTGTTTCTCACGCCTATCGTATGGTCTAATCCTATTTACGAGCCCTTAATTTATTAGAACTGCGCACGAGTGCCACACGCACCGCCGCTCGACGCCCCCGGAATTCTCTTTCCCGTCTCCGTCGACGCGTTCGATGCGCCTTTTGCCGTTCTCCACTCGCGCGGGGCGCATGCTTTGAAAAATCTCCCTCGCATTGATTTCTCCGCGCGCACGCGCATTGGACTCGCGGGTTTCTGTGAGCGAGACGTGTGTTGGAAAATTCACCCTTAATTCGACCTCCGATTGGTCGTTTGGGACCAACGGCGGTTCGTTGTTTATAATACCGCGAAATTTTTCGTTTGTCAGAATAATAATTTTTTTTTTTTACCAAAAAACGCAAGTTTCCTCCTACACTGTTCCTAGTTCAATGTAAAATTTGCTTCGGTTCGTGTAAAATAATCTCATTTATTAATTTGAATAGATTGATGAGTTAATATATACATTTTTATGTGGCCAATAATGGTACAGTGGCCACAAATGGTGCGTCTTACCTAAGCTAGGAAACTTTACACGGTTTATAATGGCTAATCGCGTCATTGTTCTATAGTAACGTAATTTTTTTTTCGGCGCATTTGTTTTTACAATTCAAACGTTTTCGGTGGATCGCGCAAAGTATACTTGGAAATACATTGTAAATATAATCATAGGTCGTACGAGATTTTACAGGAGAGAAATAAAAACTCGTACGCGAATACTGTTGATGATGCCGATTGCGAATCGCGACTCTCGCGATCATCGCAATTTCGCTGTGCAAGGTTGTTGCACGAAATTGAGGCAGAAGCCTCGGTTTCCAACGTCGTTGGGCGCCTCGATGCTGTCCGTGTGGAAATACAGTCTGAACGGCTTTACCGTACCTGAAACGTGCGTTAAGAACATATTTTTTAATTCGTTATTTTTTTCTACGGGAAATTGAAAGAGAATTCGGGCAGCTACTGACTGACGACGGAGGTGGAATTTAAATTCTGGCTCTCGGCGTTGAAGGTACCGCCGCACAGCCGATCGACGCACTGAATTCCGCCGGCGGCGACGACCCTTCCGAGATTTGATGCGCAGGGTATCATCAAATAATCCGTCTGACAAGCCGCACCGGTCATCGATGCTATTTGCGTCGCCTGAGTGTTGCCGGTGAGCGTAAAAGCATTGCTTCTCCGCGGTCCCTGCTGTTGCATCTGATTGGTCAGTAATTCTGGAAGAAACGCAGAGTCGTAAACGATTTTTCAACGCACTCTCTCTCTGTCTAAAAAAAAAAATAATTCTTTACCTTCCTCGAGACACGGCATGTATTGAACCCCGCAGAAATTTCTCTCCATCCTTATGCAGATACTGTAGTCCTGATTGGACAGCTGCAGACCGGTCGTCGGATTGTAATTGAACGACTTCACTTGGCCGGATACACCGGTGAAAAATTGTAGGCAGCCCTCCGAGGCTCGGTAAATAGTGCTGCACGGAATTTGCGCTATGCGGATCTTGAAATTTCGCCCGAACGACGAACCGCTGGTTACGACCGTCAGTGTTATGGGATTCGTTTGACCGACACCCGCGTCCACGTACACTGTTTTTTTTTAACAACGAATTGATCAATTTAGTCAATCGGTGAAGTATAACAAAATTTAATACATTAGGAAAGTAATGCATTAATTATTTCTTCTCTTTTTTTGCAGTATTTCTTCCATGGAAAAATTAGTATTTTTTTCAGCTATTAAAATGTTTACGATTATTTAATATAGTGAATAGTGAATACACTCACTGTGATTTCCGTCGTTATTGCCGCAAATCGTGGGCACGGGAGTCGCTCCTGAAACGATGAACTGATCGTACGTACAAACGTGATTCGTCGTCTCCGGCCCTCTTATGTTGAATTGCACGAAATCTAATCTGCAAAATGTACGACAAGTTTGTGGACCAGTTTGAGTTGATTATTTTGTTATTGATATATTTGCGAGATTCATGTGGAAAAATATAATTACCTGAATTGACATACATCCGGATGAGACTTGAGAAGCGTCAATTGACAAGACTCGGTGCCATCGTATGTCGACGGATAGTTGGTGTTCACGAAGTAGGTATTGTTGTCACTGGTAGACTGACCACAGGTCACTGTTACTGCAATTTTAACATAACGTGCATTTTTTTTTTCCGACAAAAAAATTTATTCAATTATTGTCAAAACTCACCGGTACAGCAAACGCCATAGCCATTGGCGCACAATCCGTTGGCTATTCCACGTTTTTGAGTGCACTCCGCAGGTGACAAACACGTTCCATTCTCGCCATTCGCATCAGTACAAAGATTGTTCTCAAATTTAACGACAGTGAACAGCGAAAGTACTGCAACCCAATTGCAAAAATAGAAGAGACGAAAAACAACTATATTCATATTTTTTATCTCGATTCAATTGCTTACGTCTTTTCTCTCGCGAATTGTTCCGAATCGTTCGACGTTGCGAACCGATCTGCCGATTGTCGGTGAAATTTCCGTTGTCTCCGTCAGATCGAAGCGATCGCCGATCACCGAAGTATCGCCAGAGCCGCCGATCGTCCGCCGATCGCGAGTCCCAATTTCTTCGACGACTCGCGCGTCGATCGGTTTCATCGGAATTCACGAAAACGACGAGAGACGCGATTACTACGACGACAGTCACGATCGGACTGTGCATTATATGCGTTTCGTTCAGCGCGATCGCTGTGTATTTTCAATCGAGAGATCTTCAATCCTTCTTCTGATACAGTCCAATATTTTGTCAACGAAACGACGGAAAAACACGTCCAGAGTTGTCGCCGTCCGACTATTCGAGGAGAAGTAGAGCGACGAATTTAAATAGCCGAAGAAAAAGAAAACGCGAGAGGGGGAATCCCCGAGTCCGCTGATAATCGCGGGAGCGTTAAATGGACGCGCTTTGCGCATGCGCGCGCTTTTGCGCGGCGGTACTCTCAAACGCACTGAGCCCAGGAATGCGAGAGGAAAACGCTGTGAAATTTAATTGAGAAGTAAGCGCGACGTTTTCATTGTTCCTGATTTTTCGAGCAGAGCCGCAGAGACAGATCTCACTTTTCACGGTGTCGCGCGCCGCCTCCGGTCGCTCATGCGCGTCTCTCTTCGCCTAAAAGCAAACAATCAGCGCTAACGTTGAGTGTCTTGTGAGCGACTTTCCATCTCGTACGCAGAGCACCAAAACGTTCCGCGAACCGAGAGACGATACGCCGCACAGTCGGAGGCACAATGAGGCGACATTTACTCCACTAAATTTGACGTGACGACGCTCAACGTTATTTGCGACGTCGCGCGGTCGACAATTCTCAGCGACGCTTTGCTTCGCGCTGCAAATCCAACAATTATTCAACACCCATTTCGAACGAGAAAATTATGAAGTTTGCATCGTTGGAATGCAACGAAAAAAAAAAAACATTATTCCAATGATTCTAAAATTATTCTAATTATAAATCAACCCATCAATCTACGAAATTTTTCGATTTTGTAAAAAAAAAGAAAATGTATCAATGCTTTGATTTTTTTTTATTGAAAATACCAATATTTTTTGTTCAGTGTACAGTGTCTGCCAGTCGTAAGGAAACTACGTGTGTACGTCGATAGGTAATAATTTCTACAGAAGTCGATGATACATGTCGTCGATATATTGCGTGTTGTCTCACTCACGAAAGTATCATCGAAGCTGAATGCGTCGAACAGGCGATTATTATCGCGGTGCATTGCAAACGCAATTACGGCGCTCGTCGATCAGTCGCAACACTGAAACCGACGTCTGTACATCCTCGAATCTATGTCCGCAGCACTTAATCGTTTAATAAATAAGACGACAACTTTTTTCGCTAAAGGTATTTCTCCCCCTTAACACACAGTGACACAGTGCGTTCCGAACAGTTGGTACGTGTACCGACGGAAAGATTTACAAAGTAATCTGAGTAAAAGTTTATAATCGTTATTAATAATAACCCGACAATTTTATCATGTTTGACGCATAAACACCGATCGCTCGATGGTTGCCTGCGCCTTATCGCACATTCTATTAAAAAAAAAAAAAAAAAATACACAAAGTCTTTACGACGAAAGAGAACTTATTGTACACAATAATAAAGGGATTAATTACATGACCGTCCGAAGATCGTCGATTCGCTTCAACGATAGAAGAAAGAGGCGAGAGGCGAATGTGCGCTGTGAACAAAGTGCGGAAAAAGCCATTTGAGTGGACGATCGGTTCTCAGCGGTGCCTTTGTAAAAACTTCGAGGGATGCGCGATTGGCTCGATGATTTTTAATTCGTACCTCGGAGTACGTTTCGTCCCGAATAACGAAATTTGCTGTGGGAGGGGAGGTCGCACATCCCAGAAACTATTCCCGAAGCGGAAAGCTCGGTGTAAGCGAAATTTCGGGGGGAATTATATCGTCGCTCACGACTCGGTCATGTCGGCACTGTCCTCGTCCCATTCGTCCGCCAAGTCCCTTCCTTCCGTTTGCACCACGTTGTTGGCCTGCTGCTGCTGCTTCTGCTGTTGCTGCTGCTCCTGTTGCTCCTCCTGCTGCTGTTGCTGCTGCTGCTGCTGCTCCTCCACCTCTTCTCGATGGATCTCCATCGTCTCTTCGCCCTCCACGTGCTCCTCTTCCTCCTCCTCTTCCTCCTCGATTATCATCATCGACTCCTGCTGCTGCCTATTGTCCATAGCAACGCCGCTCGCAGCGCCGCCGCCGCTCTGACTATTGCTCTCGTCGTACTCGACGATCTCCGTCTCCTCCTCGACGTACTGTATCACCTCCTCGATGTGCTGCTCGCCGTTCGCGTGCTCGATTATCTGCTGCTCGTTCATGAGCACAGTTTCCTCCTCGTTCATCTGACTCTCGTCCACGAGCTCCTCCTCCACCTCCTCCACCACCTCCTCGACGATCTCCTCGCTCTCCTGGCCACCGATCTCCACCGTCTGATACGTCTCGTACGTCTGACGATCGTTCTGACCGGCGTCGCCGTGAATGTAGACGATCATTCCCGTCTCCGTGCCCTGCATCACTATCTGCTCGTCGCCTGATATTTCCAATTGGTGAGGCTGATGCTGAGCCGCCGCTGCTGCCACCGCAGCTGCGGTCTCCTCGTCCAGCTGATGTTGCTGCAGCACGTGCTGTGTCTCCAGTACGTGCTGCTGTTGCTGCTGTTGCTCGTTTTGATCGTGTTGCTGCTGCTGTTGCTGCTGATAAGCCTCGCCGTCGATGAGCATTATCATTTGCTGGCCCTCCACTAATTCGTGTCCGTTGTAAGCTCCATCCTGTAAGATAAACACACAACAATAATATCGAAAAAAAAAAAAAAAAAAATGGATTATGAAATTATTACAAAACAAATTGTATTGTACACTCTAATGAATTAATGTGAATTTACAACTCTGGATAAAATCGACCGGAAAAAATATCAGCGAAAACCGAAGGAAAACAAAAAAAAAAAAAAAACGACGTACCATATTATTCAGGTGAATCTCCGTATTGCATATTGGAAACGTATTGTCGGAAGCGACGACGATGTCCTGATGATCGGCTGCAATAGCGTCGCAGCCGACGCCGAGGGAGGCGGCAATGCCGCTGACGACGTGACTCAACGCTTCCGCCTCGGACGACGGTTCGAGTGCGATCGCCGGCGAGTGTTGGGCCGCCAGCAACTCTGCGCGATGCTCCGCTTCGCGAATATCTTTGTGCGCGCAGTCCAAGTGAACCTGTAGATTGGTCACGCGCACGAAGACTTTGCCGCAGTGCGGGCAACGATTGCCCTTGTCCTTGCCGTCCGCGGAATTTCCGTGGCCAGTGTTGATCTCGTGGCTCGCGAGCTCGTTCACATCTTTGAACGTCTGCGAGCAAGTGAGACACTGAACCTCGTCGGCGGCGGACGACTGGACTCGCGTCTGCGGCCGATGATTGTGATTGATCTGATGACGCACCAGAAGCGTCTCGGAAAGCGCTACGTAGCTGCAAGCGTGGCACTTCGGGAAGCACATGCTTTTCGGCGGCGGAACGTTGTGCTTAGTGTACAAATGATACATCAGAATGTTGCGCTTCGTCGCTTTGTAGCCGCAGTGCTCGCAAACGCGAGGATCGAATTTTTCCTCGTGGACGTCCTGCATGTGCCGCCTGTACATGTAATAGTTGGTGTATTCCTCCTCGAGATCGCACTTGTTGCACTTCCACGGACCGGTCTCGCCGCCGCCGTCGCTCGTGCTCGTCGCCGTTTTAGCCGCATCGCCGCTCGAAAGGCTGTTGCTCATCAGATGATCGGATTTGAGCACCACGTAAGATACTTTTGTCTTTCCGCCACCGCTCGGCTCCGACGATTTCGATTCTTTTTGCATTATCTTCAGACGTATGTTCTTGTTGTTTTTCACGAGATGAGGATATTTTTTTAGTACCTCGCGAATTATTTTCGCGTGATTGTTTATCGCGTCGTCGGAGCTCGAGTCGTTTTTCACCTTCTCGAGATTCTCCTTTTCCTCGAGCTCGAAGCGAACTCGCTTCGACGGCGTTGCCTCCACCTCCTGGCCTCGCAGGATTGGCTTGGGACCCGCCCATTCGTCGTCCGAGTTTTCCCACTTGTCGTCGGATCCGCGGGATTGGGAATTGTTGTCCGGCAGTGATCTGTGCATCTCCTCGTCCTCGTCTTCCGTTGTGTCGTTTTTTCCGGATCTTTCAGAATCCAGGGACGAACGGTTTCCGCCGCTGGAATTCGCGCCGCCGGAATTTACATAGCGATCGGGCGCTTGAACGATCGGCTTTGTGTTGTACGTGATGTCGTCGAACGAGGAGAATACACCGAGCGCGAAATCGTCGACTTCCGGGAGATCGAATCTCGACGGTCCCGGCGTCGTTTCCGGTTGTCTCTGACTCGATCCGTGATAAGAACCGACCTCGTAGTTCGATGATGGATGGGAATCCAGTTTTCTCTTCCAAATTGGTAATCTGAAAATAATAAAGATTGATTTAATATTATACTTTAATTATTAATACAAGAGCGAACCGATCGATGGATTAATTACGTACTTTCTGCCGGGTAACGGTTGCGCAGGCAGAGATCCTAAGTGATTATTGCCGCTCAGAACTTTTTTCGTCGGACTCGATTGCTTTTGCGGCACTATTATCGGTTGAACGTTGCTCTTCGCCGGCGTCGTCGGACTGGATTGCAGGGCGCTTGTGTTGAACTGAGCGTCCAACAATTTCGTCAGGACAGTCATATTCATCTTTTGAGCCGTGCGATACAGAGCATTTTGCTCAGAGGTCCAATACTCCAGTTGTCCGGTATACATAAAACTTTGGGAAATAAAAAAACAGTAAAGTAACAAAGGGACGCATAATATTTTAGGTAAGTCACAAAATTGATGTTTTACCTTATAATGGATTTGACACACTCGTAAGGCATATCGGGTGGCATTATGAGGACTCCGTCGAAATTGTCATCCTTTTCTTTTTGCTGACGTTCCAGATGCATAAAATAGTCTGTACACGTTGTGATGACTAGTCGATGAGCCTGCGAGAAGAAAAGTTTCATTTTTATTATTATCATTCCGATCGATTGGTAAAAAATAAGAGCGTCGAATAATAACCTGAACCGTAATGTCGCTGGTCGGAAATTTAATAGTGAGGTCCAATAGTTCCTCTTCAAAGTAGAGTTGCTGCAGTCTCTGTAGAAAAAAGGTTCCCCAATTGTCGACTTTGACCTGCTTCAGCCCCCTCGAAGGAGGCTGCTGCTTACTTTGATTCCCCCCAGACTGCATCGCTGCTCGCAGATCTATCGACGGCAAACAAATAAATTCACATTTAAACAACTGTACGCAAGAGTAAAGACGGGCGACGATGACAAAAAAAAATCGATGTTACAAGAATCACTTTATGACAAATCGAATCGAGTTCCTAAACCATCATCAAAAGATAAATTATATTTTTTTCTTATTCTTAGAAAAAAAAACCTGTCCTCGATTAATCGACAAACATCGCCCATCCCTACCTTTGAGCTCTTTGGAGGTTAGGGTCGACGAATTTCAGACTAAAAAAACAAAAGTAGTCCCGAGCAACGTAGATCCGATCAGCTTTCCTGGACCCTTACAGCAGATGCGTAAAATGCACAAATGACACCAATCCGGCGATGTTAGCCCTCAGTTTTCGACGAGCGTAATTCGAGCGGACGAAAAAAAAAAACAGCGCTGGTAAACGCGAGCCGCCGCCGCCGCACACACGAAGGGGGGAGGGGAGCGGAGGGGGGTCAACGACGACGAAACTGTGCTGGAAAGTGGCGATTAATCGGCGTACGTGGGTTTCCGATTTCCGGTAGGTAATATCGTCCCACCGCAGCGGCGGTTTCGGCGGCGAGCGAACGTAAATACGAAGCGGGGCGGTGATCGAGGCGCGCGGATGCGACGCGAGAGGATAGCGACGACGGAGTCGGCTGCCGGGAAACGTGCGAGGAAACGTCGCGCGGCCCCCGCCACCGCCATTTATTCCGCGGGGTCTCCGCGGGTCAACGGCGACGAGGCGGACGAGAGCCTCGTCGAGCGAAGCCGCTCAATTCGCGTACTTCGCGCGGGCGACGGCGGCCTTTGCGCGTTGTTCTTTCGCCCAACGCGGCGACGGCCGTTCAAACTTTGACTTGGCTTACGTACCTTTTCGGAATCTCGACTATTCTCCGCTCAGCTCCATCTCTCACGGATTTCGTTCAGTAGCCGAAGGATATCGAGCTTCCCGACCGTATGGCGTCACTCACAGATGGAGCTGTTTCTACTGACCCCCCCCCTCCCCCCCCACCCCTCGTCGTCCCGCCCCCTCGTCTTATCGCGTACGTCGCGTTATCCAAATGATGACAATCCGGTATTCAATGTCCGGATAAAAGATGTCTCAAAGTTGTCACATGGCCGAAAGTTACCTTTTAGACGTCGGATATCTTATAGTTATCATTCGGACGGACATTGGACACACGATTGTCGTCATTTGGATAACTCAAAAAAGTTTTGTGCTGCCTGAGTAGCGTACTTGCATCGACAGCCAATGGGACGTCGCCCGAGCCGAATAGCGGCTTCGCGATTGGTCAGCGCCAGTTACGCGCCACATACGCAGCGCCTAATGCGCCGCGCATGCGCGGATCAACGACGATCTATGGCGGGTAAATCATTGCGGCGTCATGACCTACCTCACGTCCAATCGTATCGTTAGTTTTGAGTTTTGGGAAGAAGAATAGGCGGAGGCGGCGTATGTCTACCAAAATTATTGGACGAGTATATTTACGCCAGATCTATTCTTTTTCTTCGGTTTGACCGAATACCTGGCAAGATTCAACGACTGATAACCGATACCCGCCCCCCCACCCCCACCCCGCCGCCGCCACGTAACAGAGCTCTTCTTTACCGACAGACGAAAGTCGCCCGCGCGCAAAAGCTTCTCACGATCGCCGCAAGATGGCCGACGAACCCACTGCCGCTGCTGCTGGGCTCGCCGTGTGTGACCAAAGCAAGCTAGTAGCAGCAGCCGCAGGCAGCACCAGTACTCAATTTCGCTGCTATATTGATCAACTTAGATTTTATAAATACGCGGGCTGATAAAATCTCTCATTATCATCGGTACTCGTCGGTGGTTTGCGCGGAAACGTTTTCTCGGTGGGGCCAAGTTCGTCGCACGCTGCGTGTGTGGTGTCCCGCGTGTGTGCGTGTGTGTGATGCTCGGGACTCGGGAGGGAACGACAAAACAGTAGGTACCGCAGATACGACCGTAACAATAACACAGCAGTGCAGCCAGGCGACCGAGGTGGCTTCGCGAGAACGTTCCGCACGCTCCGAGAGCGAACACACACAACGCGGACGGCGAACGAATCTCGCGGAGTCAATTCCGCGTCACCTTCGACAATAATTGTTGACCCACCGATGCCCACCTCCCTCCCCTCCGCCCCCTCCCGCGCGTCCCTCGTCACTGATATTCTTATCAAGCGCGAGACGGCGACGGCATAAAACTCGAAACGTAATAGCTCCGCGGTGTCTTGTGACGTCACTCGGGAACCCGAGGATCGGGGCAATTACACAAGCGTCATCGGTCAGTATAGCCGTCGGTGATGCTCGTGCCGAAAACATGACGTCTAACCGCCGACTCCCGGGGAGACTGATTTTTTTTTTTTTTTTTTTCACGTGAATATGGAAATTGTGAACATCCGAAAATTCACGTCTTGATATATTGAAAAAAGAAAAAAAAAATTTGGAGAAACAAGCTGATTGGATGGAACAGGACAAGACGTTTGTTTATAACGAACAAACAACATTTTGTAGTGCTTGTTTATAAAAAATATTTTGTAACAACATTAGTAACATATTTATGGATCTGCAATGTGTTTGGTTGCGAAATATTAACATAAGAGAGTTGTGTATATTTTATTATAAACTTTTTTTTTGAATATACCAAAACTTATTAAAAAGTCTATATATTTTGTTGCAGTTGAAGTAAAACGGGTTTTTCCTTTCCACCGCCGCAATGTCGATGCAACAGTTCTGCTTGCGATGGAACAATCATCAGCCAAACTTCATATCCGTCTTCTCGTCGCTGCTGAACAACGAGACTCTGGTGGACGTGACGCTGGCTGCGGAGGGACGTCATCTCCAGGCCCACAAAGTTGTTCTCTCCGCTTGCAGCACATACTTTCAGTCTCTCTTCACCGTCAACCCCTGCCAACATCCGATCGTCATTCTCAAAGATGTTAAATTTTCCGATCTTAAAATCATGGTGGATTTCATGTACTACGGCGAAGTCAACGTTTCGCAGGATCAGTTGCCGTCGATAATTAAGGTAAGTCGTGTACTCGAATATTTAACTACAATTAAATTTCCAGTATTTTTAAAACACATTGTATCGCACATTCGACTCTGATGAAAAACTTGAATGATATTGCAAATCTAAAACAACACATTATTGTATTGTATTGCGCACAACGTTATATTGATCAAAAAATATTTGTGCCGCGAGCGGATAATCAGCTTAGCGTTCGATGTTTCCATTCCCATCTGCGAAATTGCGAGAGTATAACGAGAAAAAATGCACTTGCAGACCGCGGAAAGCTTGAAGATCAAAGGTCTGGCCGAGATGCATCCGGCCTCATTGACAAAGTGGCCGAGCGGGAGCAGCGAGCCCGGCGGGGGGGATCGCGGCGAGTCCTGCTCGCCGACCCCTTCGCCTCTGTCGCCGTCTTTTCGAAGGAAGCGCCTGCGGAAGACGTCGACCGGCTCGACGTCGGCCGGATCGGCCGACAAACCCGAGGAGATGAATGAAATCACACTGGTCGCCACGAATATCGTTAAACCCGAGCCGCACATCGTTTCGCAAGAGGGTAACGAAAATCTCAGACGTCCGATGAACACCGCCACTGAGTCGCAAGGCAGTATCGACGAGGATCAAATATCGATTGTAAGTTTCTACTTTTCCGTCCGAAATTGCCCGTTACATTTCAATCGACAACGAAACGAAATCGTGACGAAATATTCCGTATTGTTTGTTCAAGATGAGTAACATGGAAAGCAGCGCGGCGACGACACCGGCTCAGAGCGAAGGTTCCTTGCAAGAAGTGAGCCAACAATCCGGTGGAAACATAGGCCAGAGTTCCGTCTCTTCGCATCCGCCTTCGCATCACCAAGGTAAGCGCACTCTGGTCATACCTAATGCATCTTTTTTTAGACGAGATTCGGGAAACTAGTGTCATGGCGATAGTCATCATCAAAATAATGTAAAACGTCCAGTCGTTCAGAAAAAAAAACTGTCTGTACGAATGTGCAACGCGTAAGTGTAAAGAATGAAAAAAGCAGACGCTGTAAATGCGGTTACGATCTACGCAAGAAGATAAAATCATAAAAGTTCGCTTTCACTGCTATGAATACAAATACAAATCGTCTGCGTTTTCATTTTCTTTACAAGAAAAAATATTGTAATTGCGAATTATTTTTCACCAACGACAAAAAACGTTGTTGACAGTAATGCGCACCAATTGCAAAACAAAAAATGAAAAAAAAACTTTAACTAATGTATTCGGCGATTATTATGATTATTGTTATTTATCGTTGTTATTATTATTGCTGTTATTACTATTATTATCATTGTTATTACGTTTATTATTATTACGGATAAATACTGCATGCCAAAGAATGAAATCTCAGTTGTGCGAATAATTGCGATATAGTACACAACAGAAGGAAGTTATTGTAATAATGCTGGCACAGATGCGTTCAAGTATTTTGCACGAGCGAATCCACAGACGTTTGACATGATAATAGAGCGAAAACTGAGATCGTGAATGATGATTTGAGAAAAAAGAAAAATGGAAAATAACGAAATTCCCAGAAAACCTAATCAAAAGGACAACAGCAACAACAGCATACACGAGATCAATATGTGTTAAACTAATCAGTCAATCAATCAATCTTTATTAATTACATTTAAAAAAACGATGATATAATGGCACACAGATACATAGCACACATTGACAGAAGAAATTTGAAAAAAAAAAAAAAAAAAAAAAAAAAAAAAAAAAAACGCATTATTCATTATTTTCAAGGGCAGAACCTGAAAATTGGCCATTTGCTTTTGAGTGTATGTGTGTGTCCTCGTTTCCGGCCATTTGCTTAAATGAATAATGACATGTAAAGTTAAAAGTAAAGCTAAACTCTCCGACACGTTTGATTCTCATAATTCAACCGATGCTGTGCTTGAATATGTATCTGTGCCATGCCAGACATTTTATTTTATTACATTTTTTTTATTTTTTTATTTATTTATCGCGTAAATCAGTGTCAAGTATTTTTTTTTTGCTGCCAAAGGCAAGCGAACTGACTTTTTACACAATTGGACGGTTTAGTTGAAAGTAACGAGAAACAATTAAGACTCGACGAAAACGTAGAAGCGATAGTTGAACCCTTTTCACATTTCTGTGTGAATGAATTTTAGTTGAACTTTCCGATAGTCGTGACCAACGTCAATGATAAAAACTCAGCATGGTTCTTAAGAGTTGCTCCGGAGATGTTTCAATTTTGTTTTCAGCTGTTTGCCAAATATTCTTGACACAACTTTTATATAATAATACGGTATTACAATGCTATATGGCAAATGTGTACAAAAAGTGTCCTTAAGCAGTTCCCAAATCTTGATAACGATACTCAATTATAATTGACTATTCCCGTAGCCTCATTGCGACCTTAACTTCAGACATTGACAATTTCAAACCAAATCCGTTTCACTTTGGACCCCAAAAAAAAAGTATCATAGTTCTTTGCCTAGGCATTCTTACACTCTTGACACGAAAAAGTTACGCAATGATTGGCTGATGATATATTGTGATCGTAAAAAAAAAACACAAGAAAACTGTTGCCATGTAAACTCTTCTGACCAAAGGATGAATTGGTCTGTTCTACAGGATTGCAATGGACAATAATGGAGCATACGTATCCACGTTTCGCTCTGTCCTCGTGTCAAACGAATCTGTCGATCCAAGCCTCGTCGGCGTTCACGACGCCCGAAATAACAGCGACTTCGAGCATCAGCGAGCACCAGTACCAGTCGGCCGGCGGCTCGAGCACGACGACCGCGTCGAGTTGCGCCCTGACGAGCTACCCGAATTCATCGTCCCACGGACCTCTCCAGCACACGACAAACTCCGGCGGAGGCGGCGGCGGCGGCGGCGGCGGAGGTGGCGGCCCCGGAAGTGGCGGAAGCAGCGGCAACTCCGGCGGCGGCGGCAACGGCAACGGTAACAACGCCGGAAACGGAAACAACGGTGGTAACAATGGTCAGGGAGGTCCGTCGCCGGGCTCGACGCAATGTCCGAGCAATTGTCAGAGTCCGTGCGCCAGTCCTCAGACGACGATTAAGAGGAAACGATCGACGAATCCGCAGGCCGACGAGAATTTTATCCGAGCCCTCGAGGCCGTTCGCTACGGCGGTATCGGCTTCTGCAAAGCCGCTCGCATGTTCGGAGTCAACAATCGAACGCTCTGGCTCGAGTACAAGAAACGCGGCTATCCGAACAATCGGCCGAGTCTGAAGTCTCGCGTGAAGCAGGAAGTGAACGCGTCTCCGCCGCCGGCGCCGTCCTCGCAGCCCGTCAACTCGCAGAGCCCGACTCCCATGGGTCCGCCCACGACACCGCACAGCACACACAACACTCATCCGACACACACGATGCTCACCGCTCACACGCCACACACGATGCTCTCCGGTTATATCGACAGCAGGCACACGGATTACTCGCTTCCGAGCACGACAATGCCGATCAATCTACACGGCGTCAATTACAACTCCATGTGAGCTGAGCTCAGGACCTCGGATTATTAATTGTAACCACCGATGGAACCCAGAGGCTCGGTCAACTATAATCGCGTCTTATTATTTGTCGCTGAGACGCGCGAAACACACTCGACGAGCGAGGATTAACGTTCGGTTTAGACTAATCAAGGTGCCACTTTTTAGTTGCGGATTTGGAATTATTTCGGTGGGTATTACAATGCCAGGATCCGAAGCTAAGGGCTTCACTACGGTCTTAACACTTACAGTGACTCTCGCATGATACAGAAATTCATGCGTCTTTTTTTTAGATTTTTTTTTTTTCGTTTTGTAGATAGATGGTATTGCTGAAGAGCAACATCTCGCTTTGAAGGGTTAAACATCGGCGGCAAACGCGCGAAAGATTGCCGGGGGCTATTCGAATTACTAGCTTTACTCATGTACCACAGTATTCCTTGCGTTTTTATTCCTAAGATACCGCGCTCCGCCCATTTTTGGTGCAACGACGTCTTGGTCTTCGGGCGGAGTTGTAAATTCCTATTAATTCGTATATCACGAATCAATGGGGCTTTACGACTCTGGTCTTGGGTAGGCCGAGCTACCGGAATAGTTGCCGAACAACTGTTTGAAACTTTGATCATTGACGTCTAATAAGTACGCAAATCCGACGATAGTTCATTTCTTTTTGGGTAAATCTGCGCAATTTACGCGAATACTGCAGAATTTACCTATCGAAAGATTTTTCAGTCGTACGCGTATTTTTTTTTATCGCACGTTGGCTCTCAACGTGTCAATTAATTTTAACGAATGTCTTCAAGAGCTGATTAAGCTCCGTCTTGTTTTTTACTCCACGTTGATTCTCAACGTGTCCTTTAATTTTAACGACCGTCTTCGCGAAAATACGGATTCCAGATCTACAGCCTCGAAGACCAAAAGTTCTTTGAGTACCGAGTAAAAAAAAATCAATTAATGTAATGAATTTAAACGGTTTACTCGAGCGTTTATTAGGGCTGAGCTTCGAGTGAGCTGCCTGCAGTCGAATATGGTCTATCCTCGTGTACTTATTAATTCTGAAGGGAAATTGTACAAAAATCGTCGTCAGATTGGAAGATAAAAAAAAAAGTTAAATCGTTATTCGGAGATACGAACGACGCGATTTATAATACCGTTCATCGTATGTAAACTACATAATTGTCATCGTAATAGATGGAAATTCTTAAAACATGATTACTTATGTCTATTGTACACAACAAGAAGAAAAAAATGTCGCCAGCGCGGATTGGCGCGGCTGGAACTCAACCTGTTTTGTATGTATTTCTATCCGACAGCCGATTCAATGTATATAGTTGCATAAAATATAAATCGCTGATGTAATTGTTTAACGCTGAGCGATTATTCCCGTAATATTTTATAACGAGAATAGTCGGTAATCCTTGAGAAAGATTAATTGAAAAATATTTCGTTGTTAGATAAAGAGAAGAAAAAAAATAACAAAACAAAACAAAAAACTACTAGACTACCGAATATAGTCGAAAAGGAATGAGATACTTGTTCAATAAGAATTGTTTATGTGAAATGTTAGTTATTCGTAACACCGACGTTGTATATCAATGGTAGATACATAAGATACTAGATTTGGTACCGTATATACACATAGTGTGTACCATATATCTTAACATTCTTATAAAAAAAAATACTCGACAACTCAAACTTATACGATCCTTTTCTTTTGTTTCTATAGACGAGAATAAAAGGAAAATATTTAAAAATAATGTTGCCCTTGTACATGAAAAGCTTTTGATCGAACCTGTTAATATTAATCGCCCCTATTAATATTAAGAGGACTGTGGAATAGGATAAACGTGTGAACCGATACATTAATTTTATTCGCTTTTTTAGCTTCTCATCAGTCGAAACAAGTGGGAACGAAGCGCGGACGATTGTTGATGCGACAGCCACGAGTGAAAAAAGAATCGGAGCCAGGTCAGCGAGCTTCGCCGGAAAGTGAACCCGGCTCGCCGCGCATCGTTCCATCCTCGTACTCGTCGTCGTCGTCCTCCTCCGTCGCGCATCCAGTCACACCGACGTTGAACCTTCCGCTTTCGCGCGACCACAGTTGGGAGGATCCAGAAACGTGTTCCCCGAGCCCGAATACCGCTCTGCTCGCCGGAACCGCGCCGACGAATCTCCTGACCGTTCCTCAGCCGTCGTACCTGGTTAAACAGCACTCGCATCCACTCTTGCCCAGTCAGCAAGCACCGTCGCCGGGAAATTATTGGATACAGAGGCAACACTCCAATCCCGAGTGTCCCGGAAGGACCTCCAGTCCTAAGGTCAACGACCCGATACCCCTGATTAAAATCGAGGAAGGAGGCAGCCGCCAGGAGAGCAAATCGTCGTCGAGAGACGTCGCAGCCGCGTCGAGCAACTCCGGCAACAGCGGACTCAGAATTATACCTGCGGAATTGCTGAGAAGCTCGTCCACGCCTCAGGTGAGACGACGGACTTCATTTCAGGGATCATCACATTTTTTTATCGATTTTTTTTAGCATTATTCTGTTAAAAAAGAAATAAGGCCGAGTGGCTTATTGTAACGAAATTTTTTTTAAGTTTGGAATGTTATCAGAAAAATGGGTAGGTTTTGAAGGGTCGAACGATTTTTTTCAGTCGAGTAGCAGCGGCAGCGGAACCTCGGAATCGAGGACACTGACGCGAGAAGGATCGAGCGATCAGCGATTAGGTCATTGTCCGGTTCAACGTCCGGGCCCGGCGCTGGGATGCAACCACTGTTGGAATACTATAGACACCCACGGTCGTATATTGAGAAGAAAAACGAAATATCATTGCCCCGAGTGTCAGATTAATTTGTGCATAGTACCGTGTTTCCAAGAATTCCACGAACGCCCCCGAGAAGTCTCGACTCTAAGGCCTTTACCAAAAACTAGCTCTATATAAAATCATTATCGAATTATTATCCATTATTATTATTTATTCAATGGTTGTATAAATGATATGCTTTATAGTACATATCAGTCGTGGCTACGTGTAAAAATATAAATTTTAAAATTTTAATTTTTTATCTTACGCCTCCGTTGTTGATTCTTTTAAAATCATTTTCCAGAATCTCGTTGATGCGCCTTTGAATATCTCAGCCGGTATAGATTAGGTAAGAGGCAAGTATGAAAATGATACCTTACAAAATAATATATTTCTGAGAAAATTACATCATTAATAATTCTCCAGTTTTGTGTAATTCAAGCTTCACAAAGACAAATACTTTCTGCCATACAATTGAGCCTTCTTTTCAAAGCCCACAGAATGTATCGGCGTATTTGGCTGGTAGAAAGGATTCATTGAATACTGAAAGAAACATTCGACGTATCATCAAACTGGAAATTCTCAACCGGCTCAAAGTGAGAGTCGTTAAAAACCAAAAACCTCATAAATTTACCTTTATGTAAGCTTCGTACATCTCGCTGAAGAAACTTTTGATACCATCCTCATTTTTATTGTCGTGAACCATAAGGAAGCGAATATGCGTAGCGGTGACGAAAGCACTGACGAACCACTGATTGAATTTGTCCACGACTTTCAAGTGCATATTTGTGGTCTTCCATTTGTGCTCGTCCACCAAATCGAGAGCAGCGTGAGCGATAAACTGGTTCAGATGAGCGTGATCCTCTTTCTGTCAAAACGATGGCAAACAAAATGGTCGCTTGCGATAAACAGCAAAAGAAATAAGGAATATTTCCATTTTGTTCTACGTACCTTGATGTCTTTGTTCGCATTGTTAAATTCGATTTCGTACAACGGATTGTCGGCGTGTCCCACAATCACAAAATAATATGACATTTTTCTAACCTCTTTATCGTCGATGCGAGAAATTTGAATATCTCATTTGCAGCGAACTTTTCACGTATCGCTGACTTCAAATATTTCTAATGCTAGTATTTTTAATAATATCTACGAGAATTTTTTTCACTCAACGCAACAACGAAAATACACCGAATTTTAGTGTTTCCATAACCTGCCACTTGTTTACGCGCGAGTGACAGCCAACATATATATGCTTCTGTCAGCAGAAGCAAAATGGAGGCTAGACAGAAAAGGCGTATTTCTGATAACGATCAATAGCTATCATTTACAAACAGATCAGATACAATTTCTGACGGCTGCTCGATCGATGACGTCGCGAGTGCGTCAAGTGACCGACTGACCGTCCTTCCAGAATATGCCTTCCAGAACATTACCGTAATTTTCCATCGCCGCCCCCGTAGCTTTTATACGGGACACCGGTGTCCTTCATTTGCACAAGCAGCTGAAATGGATCTGGATCTCGATTATGAGGTAGAAGAATTATAAGTTTACTAAATCGTCTTGTCGGATACACCTGAGCCTTACAATCTATGCATTGCTAATAACACAGCTGACAATCGCGAGAAGCTTCTGTAGCTGCTTTGCATCGGCACCGTTCTAATATATAATTCTAGTAAAGTACATGCAACATGATTTTTCCAAGCGCATAACATGTTTATATTTTCTACGGTATACAACATTTCGAGCTGCAGATTACGAAATTTTTCCTTTTCGACCCGAAACACGAACATATTCGTTGCGGTGTTTTAGGTTATGGTTCGCGTCGCAGTGACGTTTGTAAGGGTCATCATCCCCCCTCCCCCCAAATTTTGTTGGCCCGGAAGTAAACAATGCGCAGTAAGGTGACGAAAAAGATGTTTTCACGCGCACGTGCCGCCTTAATTCGATTTTCAAAGAAATAAAAAAAATATATTGTCGTTATTGGAACGAAAGTCGTTAGTTGCGCGAGTCCCAAAAATTGGCCGAAAAATGAGATGAAAAGTCGGTCGGAATTAATACCAGATTTGTATATTGTTCCTTTTCTGCGCCTTCTTGAGCATCGCACTTTACTTATATCTGCGCGGTAGCTGTACACTATATATATTGATATGTGCGAAATACACAAGACGCTCGCGCATCTTAGTGACCTTTACTACTTTAGAGGTCAATCCGTGCGCGCGGTGAAGAATCGTCGAATTCGTCGCGAGCTGTAACAAAACTTACGGAACAATGTTGACCGTCGACGATAGACAGGTAATTTTATCCATAATTAAATTACAACGTCGCGAATATATTGTGTTTGTCTGAATATCGCGAAAAACGTAAGTCTTATCGTAACACAGTCGGCTTATCAGTGCATCTCAAGTGTTACCGTGTTTAATTTTTTTTTCTGAACTCGTCTCGACGCCGACGATTTTCATCGCAGGATTTGATAATCAAATGTCACGTCCAAGTAGCGTGAATAACAAATTTTCCACATGCACTATTATTGTGCAGGTTATGTTGACTAAAACAATTTTACACATTTGCTCAGAATTTGTTTTTATTCTATTTTTCACTGCTGCGACATTGTTAAGGAGATATTTTTTATATTTGACGGTGGTGGATCATTTTCCCAAATGATATAAAATAAACTGTTAACTACCAATCGGATAGAATACAATGAAAAAAAATATTTATAGTATATGATAATGAAACATTTTTTTTTACAGATTCAGCTAATAAAAAATTGAAATGCACTAGTCAGCGAATCCATAATAAAGATTTGGAATAATGCGAATGCTAATAGTTTGTCTTATCGCACTGGACTGGACGGAGCGAATATTTGGCATGTTTGCCACCGTATTAAGGACTATCGCAGCTTGGTGTAGGACTTGGAATTCAATTTAGTCATAATATTCGTACCAATGCTTCGCCTCTCGCTTCTGCGATAAGAAATATATTCAACGACGAGGAATATATTCATTATTTTAGACCAGAGTTCAATTCATGAGACATAGTACAATTAATTTTTTAATTATCATTTCATAATAATGAAACGAATGGCACAAGTCAGTGTCTTCCCAATTGAAGGAAATCCTTGTGTCGGATATCGCCGCGAACGCCGCTTCCTCGATAAGCCGCGATAACCCCTTTGAACCCTATATTAGTCGAGTTGTGGAAACGCATTATGTATTACGATAACCAGAGAATGCGCCTCAAAGCAAAACTGTGTCATTCGCAAATTAATTTCGACTCTGTTCTGCGCGACCCTAAATCCGCGACAATATCGGCGAATTACTGAAAGAATTCATCTATCAATTGAATACAACGACGCGGTTTTTTATAAGTTCGATGAGCGTCGAGCAGTACTTTAATATGACGCAATGACGAACAAGCCGCGGGTTTGAATGACTGCGCGAGTTGTCAGCGCGGATAGGCTGAGGAGGAAAATTGTGCGTGTGTCGCTGATAGAGTCCACGGAAGAGTCTCGTGTATTCCGAAATTGAATGACTGGTTAAGCGCCTCCATCGCCGTCGCCGCCGCTGGTCGCTCGACTGATACAGGCGACGACGATAAGAGCCAAAGACTCGTAATAGTTACAAACAGTGCGTTATTCTCGTTCATCGAGAGCAGTACGTTCCGCGGACAGCGCTTTCCTCCTGTTTTGATTCGCTGGAGGCAGCGCGTTACTTGACCGTGAAACTTCAACTCGTCGCACGTGCCCCGATTGTCTATTTCGCTCTCGGCCGATCACCTACGCTTGCAACCACTGTCACTCGGCGGTAAAACGTCGACGTTTCGCACATGGAATACCTTCTTAGAGTGAGTGTCATGCATTGACCTCAAAAGATTTTTTTTTGCGTTTTTCGGATCATTTTATTTCGCTATTCGCAGTTACTTTTGAATCTCTGACAGTAAAATTGGTGGGAAATATTTGGATGTCCGGTTTTGATAACAATGCCCAAAGATAACACGAACGTTGCTCCACTTAAAAATAAATTTTTTAAATTTGCGTTGCTCCTATTAAAAATAAAATGTAGGCCATCCGTGATAATGCAGTTATCTCTGAACCGACGAAAATAATATCACTGCCCGCGAGAGATTATCCCTCGCGAATAATATCAATCGAACGATTGATCTGTCGAAATTCCGACTAGAATTTAATTTTGATTACTTAAAATAAAAATGATCAATATAAATATAAATTGGAAAATAAGATCGATGAATTTTCGATATTTATAAGATAAGCGAAGAATTTAAATCTCACTGCTGCAGCCGTCACACGTCGCAGATGCGATAAGAGTCTGTCGCGCGTATCGTAGTTCAATATCACGTCTAGCGACGCATATAACATTCCGTCACTCGCTGGTCTCTATTCTCTCGATAATTACGAGCTTATGTAATCATGTGTTTTCTCGTCTCACGCGATACTCGTGGAATAAACCGCGCGGACGTTTCAGATCACTTATGAAATAAGCAGAGCGTCCAGTCGCGTAGTAAACACGACTATAGTATTCTCGAATACAGCGAATTGACAATCATGTATTTTGCTCCAAATTGGTACCACAATTCGACGTAAATGATTTTTATTTATGCATTGAGTACTGTTCGTAAATTCTATTTTTTTTTCGTCCATGCGACGTCAGACAACCCAAAAGAACTACCTTAATTAACGATTCGGTTCGTAAAACGGACTCCTATCTTTTTACGTCCACGCAAAGTCATTCCGATTTTTTTTTCTAATGCTAAAATGTGCGATTAGAGGACCGAAATAATTACCTTAAATTTTCGACGTACACATTTGACGGTAGTATTTTAACTTTCAGATGTAAAATGTATGTCGTACATCTACGCTAAGGACGTTTTGTGTCATATGCAAATGACGCATGTTTTAACATGGTAAATCACTGTGCTTTGGTTTTTTTTCCAGGCGAAAGGCCATCACAGGCAGCCGTCGGACTCGCAGGTGTTCCGCGAAAAGACGAAACGAGATGCCGAAATAGATCTTCAGTTCGAGCTCGACAGGCTCGACGCGACGGCACCGCCTCATCTTCGAGCAGGTGTGAAGAAGGAATTCGATGGATTTGCCAGGCTTTTCAAACGGTTCCTCCAGGATCAGGGACCATCGGTGGAATGGGAACGCATCCAAAAGCTGCCGGACAGTTCGGTACTTTCCGCTTCTATACCTGCTCAATGATATTTTCTTTCCATTGCATCTTTGTAACGAGCATTTTTTTTTCTTTCTTGCAGATTCGAGATTACAATTCGTTGCCGGAACCAGGTGCGCAAGAGATCAAAACCATGTTGAACAAATTGGTGGTTGTGAAGTTGAACGGTGGTCTCGGAACCAGCATGGGTTGTCACGGTCCAAAATCCGTCATCACTGTGCGCAGTGACTTCACTTTTCTGGATCTGACGGTGCAACAAATTGAGGTGATAATCGGCTTTCAAATCGCTGCTCAAATGCTGCTGCTTGAAAAATAAAAAAAATATTATTGCAGTACCTGAACCGAACGTATAACGCCGATGTGCCGCTAATACTGATGAACTCCTTCAATACCGATGCCGACACGAAACGTATTATCAGAAAATACAAGGGTGTCGGTGTGACGATACACACCTTTAATCAGAGCTGTTACCCACGCATAAGCAGAGAATCTTTCCTCCCGATCGCCAAGAATTGCGACGTCAGCGAAGATTTGGAAGCGTGAGTGGAAAGCTATTCGATTTTTATAATCACTGACTCGCGCTTCTGATAATTCGGGTTTCCGATAATCGATTGTCAATCGTTTCAAAAAACTTGAGACACCTGTCGAAAAATACAGATGGCATTCCAACGATATTTTTATTTTTATTTCAGGTGGTACCCACCTGGTCACGGAGACTTTTACGAAAGTTTTCATAACTCCGGATTGTTGAAGGAATTTATCGATGGGGTAAGTCTCGGTAATTGCTCGCAAATAATGCGACATAAACGTCGTATCAGACGAATTGTGACGGAAAGGATGCGTTTGTGGTAGGGTCGGGAATATTGCTTCATCTCGAATATCGATAATCTGGGAGCGACGGTGGATCTGAAAATCTTGAAGATGTTTATGACCGCTCAGGAGCTCGGTCCCCTCGAGTTTGTTATGGAAGTCACGGACAAAACGAAGGCCGACGTTAAGGTAATAAAAAAATAAAAATAAAACGCTGAAAAAACAAACAAACCAAAATCTGCGCAGATAAAAATTGACTCATTTGTTAAATCGCTCTTAGGGTGGTACGTTGATGCAATACGAGAACAAACTGCGTCTCCTCGAAATAGCCCAAGTTCCCAAAGAACACGTCGATGACTTTAAATCCGTAAAGACGTTCAAGTTTTTCAATACGAATAACTTGTGGGTCAAACTGGGAGGTTCGTTCCAAACGTCAAATAAATTCTTGCTTTCTGAAAGACAGTGCAATGGATTTAACGCTATAATTAATTTTCCAGCTATTCAACGACTCGTCACGGAGAAAAGTTTGGATTTGGAAATAATCGTAAATCCAAAAACATGCGAGAACGGAATGAACGTTATCCAGTTGGAAACGGCCGTCGGAGCTGCGATGAAACTCTTCGATGGTAGTTTAGGTATCAACGTACCGCGCAGCAGATTTTTGCCGGTGAAAAAGACGTCCGACTTGATGCTGGTTATGAGCAATCTCTACAATTTGCGAAACGGCTCTTTGCTGATGAGTCCCACGAGAATGTTTCCGACAACGCCGCACATCAAACTCGGTGACAATCATTTCTCCAAGGTAATTATACCGCTTCTTGCTGTTTCCACTAAAAAAATTATTTAAAAAAAATTCTATCGTTACAAATCTATCATTGTTCGACGATTTCAGGTCGAAGAATTCCTGCGACGATTCGCAACGATTCCGGATATCCTGGAACTGGATCATCTCACTGTTTCCGGCGACGTTACTTTCGGACGCGGAGTTTCGCTCAAGGGAACCGTTATTATAATCGCAAATCACGGCGACCGCATAGATCTTCCGTCGGGAACGACTCTTGAGAATAAAATAGTCTCGGGAAATCTGCGTATATTAGATCACTAGTGGCTTGACGCCTGGCGCAAAATATAATGTTTCTGGCCTCTGAAAGTCAATTAATAGAATTATTTATCGCTGGCTCGAATGTTTCAACAATGCAACACTTGTATCGTCGTAGAAATTCGGCTGTGTCGTCCGAATTGAGATATCGCTCACCGCGATATCATTTCATAGTGTCATTTCTATCTGGGAAGAGCAACACGCACTCCATACGTGTATCGGAATGTACAACGTATGATTTGTTAAACCTATCTATTTTTTGTGCATAAATTTCGAAGTATTCATAAGAAACGTTTGCGTTTTTATTTTCCTTTACATTTATCCACTTGTATTTTCCACTATATATCCATACAAGCAACAAAGCTTCCACTCTTGTGGCCAATAAGCACAGACATTCAAAATGCGCGCGATTGACGTTTGACATTACGAAATCGATTTTGAATATTGAAGCCGCTGCCGACCAATCAGAACGCTTGGTTAGTGAGAATTCCCCCACCCCTTTCCCTGGAGTAGCTTTCGCCGCCTTTTTTACCGACAGGTCGGTAAGAAAATCTACTCCAGCAGCATCCCCTTAAGGGCCTTAAGGGTGTCCGCGCGTACACTTGCCGCGCACTTGCCCGAGTGTAAACGAGCCTTTTCCCAGCGTTCTCAGGGATTCAGTGATGGATCAGTAACCGATCCGCGAAGGTCCCTAACTCATGTATCCCCGTTTTTTCCCCATCTCTCCGTCTCTCTCTCGCGCGCGCGCGCGCGATGTGCAGCCCCCGTCGGAGAGAGCTTGATTGAATCCTGAAGTCGCTCAACCCTGATCCTCGCGCGAAATATCCGTCATAATGGTTGTGACGAGCGAAACGACGAAAACCGCGACGACGGAGATGACGAACGCGACGACGACGACGACGAAGACGGTGACCAGGACGACGATGCGCTGCTTCGCGTCGGGCCGGCTTGACGTTCACGATTAAGAGGCTCGCTCGATGCTGATTGACTGACTGCTGACTGAGTGCAACACGTCGGTAAGCCAACCGAATCGAGGAAACGAAAATACAGCAGTATCAACGCCGATTAATAGAGGCATATGCGAGGCACAAACGGCGGAGAGACGTTTGCGTCGGCGATTCTCATTCATCGTGACTTGTCCACTCGTCGTTGATATATCTCCGCGTGTGTGTGTCGCACTCTCCGAAGCTCGTCGCGCGTCTCAACGCGAGGTCTCACCTCGGTTATCTACGATGCGCCAGGGGATCGTCGCGATCGCGAGACCAACTCGAAGAAAACGTGATCGACGAGTGACAATGGTAGATTAGAGTACCTCGTCGGTTGCCTCTCTCGATCCTCTCGCTTGTAATTATCGACGGCATTCTCGGTTGTAACTGACGGTTGTTACGACCCACAACGCGCGCGTGTTGCTTGCCTCTCTGTTGTTGTTGGCTTGTCAACAAACCCGTCGTGATTTGCGATTCGATAATAGACGTTGATGGAACGCTCCTGACAGATAAAGGTTCGACACGTTTTTATCGTTACATTGATATTTGCATCGTTGGAAAGCGAGGAAAGTAAAAGAAAAGATTATTCTAACGATCTCAAAGGATTGGGTATGAAAAATTATTACAATCGTTAGAATACTTTTTTTTTTTTCTCCGATGCATTCCGACGATGCAAAATTCGACGTCATTTTTTATCGACTGTGATTTTGTTGGGTGTTTATTGAATATTGATTTTGTGTGTGTTTTGTCGGTGTTTATAGTTGAGCCTGAAATGGGTAGTTCTTGGTGGCAGTGCACCGCATGCCTGAGAGCTCAGGAAGAGGATATATGCGAACTGCAGTTGAATCACTGTAATCTGTACGATGTACCACCGGACGTGTTCATCTACGAAAGAACATTGGAGAAGCTGTATCTAGACGCTAATAGAGTAAATATCTTTCGACATAAGTAGCGTCATTCATCAGCGAGGAGGAACAAGTATAACGATTTGTGTTTTTGTTTTCCTATACAGATAAAGGACTTGCCGAGGCCGTTATTTCAATGTCACGAACTTCGCGTTCTATCGCTTAGCGACAATGAAGTTACAACGTTACCACCCGCCATAGCATCTCTAATTAATCTAGAACATCTCGATCTCAGTAAAAACAGTCAGTATTTTTTTTCGGCATTAAAAAGAATTATACAATAATTTGTATCAATGCCACTCAATTTGTTATTTTCAATTTACAGGTATAAAGGAATTGCCGGATAGTATAAAGGAATGCAAGAACCTCCGTTCGATCGACATCAGCGTGAATCCGTTCGAGCGATTTCCGGACGCGATAACGCACATAGCGGGACTCCGAGAATTGTACATAAACGACGCTTACATAGAATATTTGCCGGCTAACTTTGGGCGTTTGTCGGCGCTCCGAACGCTGGAGCTTCGCGAGAACAACATGATGACGCTTCCGAAGAGCATGAGTCGATTGGTCAACTTGCAGAGGTTGGACATCGGTAATAACGACTTCACTGAGTTGGTACGTAAAATATCAGACGTAAAGAAGCAATGTGGAACGAAGGCTCGATCGTTGTTTTTCTCAAAATGATTTTAGCCCGAGGTCGTCGGCGATCTGACGAATCTTACGGAACTGTGGATAGACGGGAACGACATACGTCGAATACCGGTGAACATAGAGCAGCTCTATCGTCTGAATCACTTCGATTGCACGATGAACGCGGTGCATCTTGTGCCGGCGGAGATTCAAGGCTGGCGCGACATATCGATCATGAATTTTTCGTCGAACGAGATCTATCAGCTGCCGGACTCGCTGTGCTATCTGCGCACGATAGTCACACTGAAGATCGACGACAATCAATTGAACTCACTGCCAGTCGACATCGGACAGATGTCAAGCTTGGAGGAGCTTATAGTTACTAAGAATTTTCTTGAGTACCTGCCATCCTCTATTGGACTGCTGCGCAAGCTGCACTGCTTGAACGCCGACAATAATTATCTACGCTGCCTTCCGCCCGAAATCGGAAGCTGCACCGCCCTATCGCTCTTATCGTTGCGTTCGAACAATCTATCCGGTGTACCGCCGGAATTGGGTCACCTGTCGTCGCTCAGAGTTCTCAATCTCGTCAACAATTGCATACAATTCTTGCCGGTATCGATGCTGAATCTCACCAATCTCAAGGCACTCTGGCTCAGCGACAATCAGAGCCAGCCTCTCGTTCCTCTTCAGCAGGAGTTCAACACTGAGGAGGACATGATGGTTCTCAGTTGTTTTATGCTACCGCAGAAGCAGCGCCAGGAACTTGAACGTAAGTTTAACGCTGCTTTTTGTCCTCTCTTAAATCACAATTTATTTTTCGAGCCCCTCGACTACCGGAATGTGTCTTAATTGTCATTGGTCCGCTATTATTGGAAGAAATTAAACTGTGTTATTGTTGCGACACCTCGGGTAGTCGAGGGGGGCTAAGTTAATTGATTAACGCAATAATCGCGAACGCTATTCGATAAACAATTGAATTACCGTGCCGTGTGTGCTCTTCTCACGCTGCGTAGTGGAGAACGAGGAGGAGGAGGACGAGGAATGAAATGGTAACGTAGATCTCTCGGCGAAGCGCCGAGTCCGTGTCGACGCATAATGTTATTATAGTAATCGAATTGGTAGACGAAAGCATAACACATCGCGCGCGCCTCAACCGCAGCGATCAATAATGAAACGTGTGTGTGTGTGTGTGTGTCCGATGGGTGTTTAGAAATGGAGCAGGCAGTGGGTCCCATTTCCGGCTCGATAGTTGGAACTGGAAGGAGAATATGTTTTGCCGCTGAAGTGGAATCCGAAGTACCCAGACAACTCCATCGTGCACCAACCCCGTATCCTAAAGAGCTGCGAAACCTCGCCAGACACGCCCGCAACCTTCATCATCAGACTGCGCACGATCAGAGGGTTCGTTAATTGATTGGCATTCATTCTTCCGGTAAAAAGGGCACACGCTGAAAGAACCGAACAAAAAATCGTGACCGCGCGCCACCCTCGCCCTCTCGCAACATTGTTTCAGGTCCAAGCGGAACGTGAGACTATGATTAAAGAAGCTGTTGTCGCGAAAGCGACACCTATTCTCGGCGTTGCCTCGATCACCGGGACCGGCTCGCCGCAAGCTACAAGCAATAAGGTGGGTAAAATCGCACCTTCTGAATTCACAACACTTTCTTTACCCGAATTCAATAATACGATTTTTGATTTTTTTGTTAATAAAATACTTGGTTTGTTCGCAGAACTCTTCCTACATATCTTCCACGACTGCCGATAATCATCCGGAAAAATGTTACAACAACAACAGCAACCACGGGCCGGAAGCCGAAGCCGCCTCCGACGCCGAGACGTCGAACGACGACGCGAATCGCACGGTTATCGCGAAAGAAATGAGCCCGGAGATTCGCGAGGCCAAGTGCGTCAGGAATCCAACGGCGGAATATCTGACGAGGCCACCGACGATCGCGGACTACGTGAATTCCACGTGGAAGCCCGATGAGTATTCGAAAACGAACACGGCGAAAATCGTTGAGTCGGAGAAACTCGCCGAACCGTATAAAAACGCTTCGCCGAACGCGAAATTGTCGGACAGGAGCAGCGGCATCCTCACCAGCAAGGTCAACGAAGTTCCGCTGGCGCCGCCGCCTTATCACATCGCCGCGGCTTTCTCGAAAAAAGCCGCTCTCTTCCAGCAATTCAATCACGGTGAGATAATCAATAGGACTATTAAAATCACAATTTAAAAACGAGGAGACAACTATTTACGTTTTGCGAGCTCTCTTTCCAGTTCCGCGACCGGACAATCCAACGTCGCCGTCTCCTGCAGCCAATCGCAACGTCTCGCATCCGCATTTGCAGACGACAAAGCCGACATCGCCGCCGTGCGCGCCGAACGAAAAGTCTTCCCGCGCCTCGGCGACCAACGATCGCGAGATTCTACAGCGAAATTCTCTCGACAACGGAAGCCGCGCGTCCTTCGATACGATGGACACGAGCAGTCGCACTTTCACGCCGACGGAGACGACGCTGATCGGGTCCGAAGTGCTGATCCTCGACGGCGGCGATCGTCTGTCGAAGCCGAGCAGGATACCGATTCTTCGGGCGAAGAATCTCGAAGGCTCGAGCTCGGACAACGATTCGACGGACAAGTGGCACGACGATTACGAGCGTTCGCGTCAGCTCAGCCCGGCGAACATACCAACGTCGCCGATCACCGGAAAAAAATATCGCAGCCCTTTGTCGCTGCAGCCGCGACTATCCGATCGCTCGATAAAACGTCCGACGACGACGACGGCGAACAATGGAAATTTGCCGTGCGACGATTCGCGTAACAGTCCGAACGGATCGATCGACTCGTACAGCTCGTCGATGATGAAAACGGTGGGTAACGACGATTGCCCCGAGAGTTCGCATGGAAACGTTTTGTTGCCCGTTTTTAAGAATTCCGTGATAATGCAAAACGAGTGCAACTCTGCGAGAAGCGCGAGCGTCGATACGTCGGTCGTTAAAAACGCCGTTGAAATCGCGAAATTCGATAGTTCCGCGTCGAGCGACAATGGCAATTCGGAGGGAAAGCCCAGAATCAAATGGATGTTCGGACAGCACAAAAACGTGAACGTGGTACGTCATTGACAACACTTGACTCGACTATATAGACAACGAAAAATTTGACTGTCCGATCGTCGATCGGCTATTGATCTTTCGTTTTTAGCACTGCTGTTGCCCCTTTTTCTCGTCGAGCCGACTCATCTCGTCTCGTTATCATAAAGTCGCGCACATCGTAAGCTAATTAATTAACCTGCGGATTTTATTAACGTGTGACGGTGGCTTTTGTGATACAGCTTTTACGCTTGACGCTGCGACAATTGAAATCTCTTAACACATATTAATGTTTCAAATGCTGACAAATTAAGTATTAACTTAAGTATTAATTTGTGTCGTTATGTTTTAATCGTTAATTGGTTTTGTTCACACAGCTGCCAGTGATAGTTCGAAAAAATCCAGGCCTCGGATTCAGCATCGCCGGTGGAATAGCGGGCGCCGAAACGGTAAATATTTCTTCGGTCGAGAGGAATTTGTTGATTTTTACACTGAAACAATGTGACTGATGTGACTTTTATCGACAGGGAATCATCGTGACGAAGGTGAATCCTGACGGACCGGCGCAGGGGACACTTCGCCCGGGCGACAAAATACTCGAGGTCGATGGAATAGATTTCACAAAGTCCGATCACAACAACGCGGTGGCCGTTTTACGGGCGACCGGGGCGGTCGTGTCGATGATGATAAGCCGGCATCAGTGATACCTGAAATTCCTGGGCAAGCCGTCTCTCTCCTCCATTCTCCAGACTCACCGAATGCATAATGCGCACGAGCACGAACCGCACCACCTCCTCATTCTAGACTGAGTAGAATACTTTCGTTGGATCTTGCTATTCCAGTGGGCGTACGCGAAGAAAGCACAAATCATTGTACCTTTGAGTGGCGCCTCGGGAAGAGAGATCGAATCCTATTTTTAATACGTCCGATCCACGACCAATAAGGCAGCGGATAAATCGTTTAAATATTCTTGTCGTAAAACGTATACGAGCTTCTGCTAAACTTGTTCCGACGTTGTTTGTTGATACACTTAACATTTTTGGCTAGAGAGAAAAAAAAAGAATAATGTCCGTTAATCGTTAGAGAAGATTGTTTTCATTGTTAGCCTCTTCAGTTCGAATGAAGTACGCACATTGCTCCTCTTCCTACGCACAAATTGCGTGTAAAACAAAGCAAAGCTAAGAACAAGAAGATAAGAAAAAAAAATGTACGTCAATTGACGTGAAAAACTGGTTCGTTCTCTTTGACCGTGCTAGCTGACAATGTGCCAGAAACAAAATAATATTTATTAACAATATACATGCATATTAACAAAACAAAAAAAAAACAAAAAATACAAAATATATTATACATATATTATACACACAAAAAATTTATATGATATAGTTATTCGATTAAGACGTAGAACAAAAAAGGAAAAAAAAAAACAAATATTCTTCTATGTGCCGTACTTTTACTGAATATAATGTACACGTATCGCACTGTTATCAACGGTATAGATACTTTATGACTGGTTACAATAATTTAGAGACTCACAAATATTATAGCTTTGAAGTTTTTCGTTTGCTCAATATCATAGGTTTTTTTTCTTCGTTCTTTTCTTACTTTTATATGTTTATCTTTGCTTATTCTGTTATCAATGGTTGTTTCGCGATTTAAACAAATATTATATATTAGTTAACGTTAATCTTTATTTAACTTATCATTAAGACACACAGACACACTTTTTGTATTTATATCTCGTCGCATATCGTTGCACTCGAAACTGAACGCATTTATCAAGCATTTCTCAAGGAGACGTATGGAAATGTTAGACTACTTGCATGAGGATCGTAGACGATTGCGTAAACTGCCATTAAAAATTGACGACTCTTTTCTTCCGTTACCGTCTATTTTTCGATCGAATATTTGCCTCTTTTTTTTTCATTGAATATATGTATATATTTTTGTTCACTCTTAGGCAGCAAATTCGCATTCGTCGGATGAATAATAAGTGCACTATAAGTATCGCACCGTCTCCTTCCTCCCGGTAACGCAATAGACAACTCACTGTAGATCTCTCTATTACGGCGGTACCTAAATATTTTCAATGTCGCTCGGATCAAAAGGCGAGCGATGGCAAAGCTATAAGACTAATATTGATGAAATTCTTACGCTTCTCTTCGGAATAAACTTTACATTGTAATGTGACCATGTTAGCCTGAATTAGCGCTGTTGCGGTTCGACGGATTCACTGCTGCGTGAAGTTATATTCTTCCATCGTCTCGCAACTCTGTACAATTTTCCCTTAGTCGTGATTGGAATTCGCGAATGAAATATTTTTTTATTTCCGCTCTCAGTATAAACTTTGTACATTTTTCTCGTAATCTAGGAGGGTCGAACGTTTAAATGCAATTTTCGTCGGCGTTTCTATCGATTTACAAGATCAGTCTCATTGCGAAATTGGCGCAATTCTCATAAAGACACGTTTAAACGGGAATAAGATCTGGAAGAGACTCCGGTGGATCGGATTAAATATCAAGAATATCCTAATCAGGAATAATTGCGATTCGACGCTGCAGCAGTGAAACTGTTGACGATAAACCACACAACAGTTTGATACATAGTAACGATAATTTTTGAACGTGCCGTTTTTTCCATGAAAACTTATTCTCTAGCACCTATGGTTAAAATGTAAGATAACGTCGAGTGATATAGAGACACGAATGAACAATGTAATCGTCGTTATATACTATATAAATGGACAGGAACAGAGACAGCAGCGACAGATAAGGAAGATGAATAATTTTGCCCTCGGAAAGACAATTAAAGTTAAGACTACGAGAATAAGATAGGAATCGATAAAGCAATAGACAAAATCGCGTTAACGTTGGAGTCGCTGGTTACCGCGACTCCCCTCCCCCCTCGCGAATTGATGATGATTCTAATGTTCAATTTAGATCCCTAGTCATACATGGAAAGAGATTGCGAGTGAGAATGCTTTAACATTTATATGGAGTCCGACTGTATGTGTATTACGTATATTTATTAATTGTATTGTGTATTCTCTTTACCATTAATGCGAGAATGCTCGGTGATATTTTCTTCGTTAAAGTTCGATTAGTTAATCGTACATGTGTATTAAAGCGATGATGCTTTGCGCAGCTGCTGCGTGTATAAAATTCGGTCGAAGGCACCAAAAGAGAAAAAAATAACACAAGCGCTGTACACTTTTGAAATTTGGAAATTTACGATATTTCGACGATAGCCGCGAGAAAGCAAAGCGAGGTACGATTGAAAAATGAATTAAAAAAAAAAGAGAACAAAAGAGAAAAATGTACATACATATAATATCGACGGACCACGTATCAAAGTACGTTGTTTCTACTTCTACTCCAACTAAACAGACTGACTATACGTTTTCAATGATTTGTATATCTAATAATTAAAGTAATTAAACGTAGTAAACGTGTTCAGTGGACAACCGATACACACACAGAGAGAAACAGAAATGAGCAAAACACACGCAGACACTAATTCCACTCGCAAATCAATGTTGCGATTGGACACAAAAAATACAAATGAATATAAGTGTAAATAAATAAGCAGGTGAAAGAAAAAGACACTGTTTTGCCATTCTTTTTAAATAGAAAACATTTTATTGTTCCTCAATGAAAATCGCAAATCAGGTGGAATATGAAAGCTCTCGTTTTTTGCTTCACAGGACCAGATAGGACGGATTCTCGACGAAGAATTTCCAGCGATTCGAGAACTTCGCCATCGTAACTCCGTCCACGACTCGATGATCAGCTGCCCAACTCACGGAGAGAATATCCGCGGCGATGACATTCTGATTGGCGTCGAAACGCGGCAGCTTTTGGCTTTTGCCGACCGCACCGATGACTATTTGCGGGGGTAGGATCACAGGTTTCATGTAAGTTCCACCAATCTGTAAATTGCAATTATTTTTAATATTTTCGAAAAACATTTCAATTTCCCTGTAACTACAATTTAAAAAAACATATGCTCACCACTCCAATATTCGAAAGTGAAAACGTTCCTCCGGTTATGTCGTTCAGTGGTATCGATGCCTTTTTCCCAAGTTCCTGAAGTCTGTTCAGTTCCTTCGCAATCTCCACGACGCTCAGATTCTGAACGTTCTTGATATTCGGCACGACCAGACCGTCCGGTGTATCCATTGCCAGACTAATGTTGTGCTGCTCGAATACCTGCAGGCTCTGATTTTCCTCGTCGATCCAGGCGTTCAATCGTGGAAATTCGTGGAGCGCCTTGGAAGCCGCTTTTATGAAGAAAGGCATGAAGGTCATCGCGACTCCCTGTTCCTTCAGGAAATCTCGCACTTCGCTTCGATACGCGACGAGCTTGGAAATATCGCAGTCGTCGCTATACACAAAGTGAGGTATGCTCTGAAAATAAAAAACAAATAATAATGTATCGAGGAAAAAAATATCCATCATTTTTGAAAAGAGAAAAATGTTATTTCTTACGAGCGATTGAGTCATTGACTTCCACATGTGTTTTTGGTATCCCTTCAACGGCACAATTTGGCTGCCACTGCCAATCGCTGCTTTGTCTTTGGCGACATTGGCTCCTTGCGAAACTGCAGCAGTCTTTTGACCAACTGATTTCTCTTCCAGATGGGCCAATATATCTTCCTTGAGAACTCGTCCGGCTTTTCCGGTGGCCCGGACGTTCCTGAGATCGATATTATTCTCCCAAGCTATTCTTCGCACCGCCGGAGTCGTCAGGATCTTTCCCGTCGATTCACCGTCGATCTTCGTCCCGTGCCTGAAGATCTCGTGATCGAGATGCAAATTCGGCGCCGTCGCCGCGGCCAAATTCTCACCGGCTTCCGCTCGTATCTGATTGTCCGTCGTGACCCCGGGGACATCATCGTCGAGCTCGATGTCCACAAGCGCGTCGCCCACCAACGCAGTGTCGTCAACTTTGTAGTGAAGGCTCCTTACGTGACCGTCGTAACGACTGGTGATCGTCACCGACGCTTTGTCGCTCTGCACCTCGCATATTTGGTCGAACTGAGCTACTTTGTCACCCGGTGAGACGAACCTGCAAGTATTTACCGATCGTTAGTACACGGACATTAAAAAAAACTCGAAAGAAAAAAAAGAAAATTGTTTATCTCAATGAAATAATTCACTTTTGAAATAATAAAATAATCGAAGATTTTCTTATGGTTACAATTCTCATTTCGTCGAAATGATATTTCGAAAATAGGTCGAATTTTTAATTATTAAAGGGTTCGATATTACAGATGCGTGGATAACGTCGCGTATTAATTGAAAAAGTTGGTTCAATTGACTTGCCATTCTTTGACGGTGACCTCTCGTATGCCCTCGCCGATATCCGACAGCTTGAACGGGACAATCGTTCCGCTCCGTATGGAACTGAAGGATAGAAACCGATGGCTCGGTGTACAGACACCTTTACCCTGACGGCAGATAAAATGAGCTGCTCGAATGAAGAGCACGTTTCTTGGGATGAGTCGGGGGCCGAGTGGCTTCGATCACTCGCCCGACCTTTGCGTCTCTCTCTCTCTATTCTTATCCTACGTTATTCGAGTATACCAGTATTGAAACATTTGAGTATCGGTAATTACCAGTCGCGCGATCGCCGAGAGCCGTAGCGTCAGAGCCATCTTCACTTTTATTGCACTCGACGAATTCTCGACGTATAATCAACAGGTTCCCTCTCCTCTCTCTCCGCTCTGCCAATTCACTTGCGGCTCACTCCACGATTAATTAATTTTAACGAATCGCTATTTTTACGATTAATTTGTGTGTTTAATTGAGAGCGCGGGAGAAAAGTAACGGAGCACGTAAAATATCGTCCGCACGTCGTTCGGCCATGTGTGCGACCGTTTTTTCAGCGAACATTCGTGACGCTAACGGCGCTGGTTTATTCAAGAATCGAGAGTATTATAATATTCCGTCGTGAAATTCATTCTTACGCAACGCACAGCGGCTTCGTGTGTCAATAACACCCGATAAGAGCGGCAGGCGGCGGCCGCACTGAGCGATGCTTTAAACTCGGAAACACTTGGAGCGCCTGGACGCGAGACTTTCGGTTAGCGCGCGGGGAGACTCTTATCACCAGTAGTCTCGGTCTCGCAGCGTTACCGAGCTCGACTTTCTTCCACGTTGCTTCAATTATTATTACGGCGATCGGAGATCTTTTCGACGCTCGAACGGATCGGCTTCCGGCGGTGGGGCATTCGACGAAACACCAATGTTATACATACAACTTGTGTTCGACGCATCTATCAGTCGGGGGTCGTGACCTCGTTGGCCAATTTATAATTCGATGTAACAGCCGATATGGGAACGCCCATTTCTCGCGTTTTTCTCCTCGAATTTTCGATTGTTCGGGCAAATACCCATGATTTTTGGAATCAGCGGGAAATTTCCTATCGGATAGGGTGTTGTAAATTCGTTAAATCGAAAAAAAAATTTTTCGCCAAAAAAACAGCAAGTCTACAGTCTTGCTGTTTTTTCGATTCATGAGGGTCAACTTAAAAAATTTGCAAAAAATTAAGGAATCGTGATATCGCGTTCTGCCAGGCCTCATTCTCTTCCTTGAAGAGTTATCTTTCGAGTGGAAAAAGAAAATCTAGATTCCATCCATCCAAATCGAAATGACATCGATTCTAGTGAAGCGTTAAAATTCGACAAAAGTGATGAACATTTTTCGCATTTTTCTCCTCGAAATTTTTATTTCTCGGGCAAATAACTGTTATTTTTGGAATCAGCGGAAAATTTCCCATCGGATAGGGTCTTAAAGCTTCGTTAAATCGAAAAAAAAATTTTTCGCCAAAAAATCGGCAAGGCTAACCCCTTGCCAAAATTTCGATTCATGAGGGTCAACTTTAAAAATTTGCAAAAAATTAAGGAATCGTGATATCGCGTTCTGCCAGGCCTCATTCTCTTCCTTGAAGAGTTATCTTTCGAGTGGAAAAAGAAAATCTAGATTCCATCCATCGAAATCGAAATTACATCGATTCTAGTGAAGCGTTAAAATTCGACAAAAGTGAAGAACATTTTTCGCATTTTTCTCCTCGAAATTTTTATTTTTCGGGCAAATAACTGTTATTTTTGGAATCAGCGGAAAATTTCCCATCGGATAGGGTCTTAAAGCTTCGTTAAATCGAAAAAAAAATTTTTCGCCAAAAAATCGGCAAGGCTAACCCCTTGCCAAAATTTCGATTCATAAGGGTCAACTTTAAAAATTTGCAAAAAATTAAAGAATCATGATATCGCGTTCTGCCAGGCGTCATTCTCTTCGTTGAAGAGTTATCTTTCGAGTGGAAAAAGAAAATCTAGATTCCATCCATCCAAATCGAAATTACATCGATTCTAGCGAAGCGTTAAAATTCGACAAAAGTGAAGAATATTTTTCGCATTTTTCTCCTCGAAATTTTTATTTCTCGGGCAAATAACTGTTATTTTTGGAATCAGCGGAAAATTTCCCATCGGATAGGGTCTTAAAGCTTCGTTAAATCGAAAAAAAAATTTTTCGCCAAAAAAACAGCAAGGCTAACCCCTTGCCAAAATTTCGATTCATGAGGGTCAACTTTAAAAATTTGCAAAAAATTAAGGAATCATGATATCGCGTTCTGCCAGGCGTCATTCTCTTCGTTAAAGAGTTATCTTTCGAGTGGAAAAAGAAAATCTAGATTCCATTGATCCAAATCGAAATTACATCGATTCTAGCAAAGCGTTAAAATTCGACAAAAGTGAAGAACATTTTTCGCATTTTTCTCCTCGAAATTTTTATTTCTCGGGCAAATACCAGTCATATTTGGAATCAGCGGAAAAATTCCCATCGGATAGGGTTTTGAAAATTCGTTAAATCGAAAAAAAAAATTTTTCGCTAAAAATCGCAAGGTTCCTCCTATGCTGGATATTTCCTGTCGGCGCGCGTGAACGCGACTCATTGTTCCTAGTCCGCGATAAAAAAAATGTGTCGGTCGAAATGAGTAGGGATATGAATTTGTGGCACAGAATTGCAGACAGGAATGCGCAAAGGATTCAATCAATAATCACATCTCGAGGTCAATATGTGTTATATCTGTTGTATTCGTCAATCCTCTTATGCTTCGATATACCTTCCAATTTTATTCAACGTTCGAGTATAATAACAAGCATCTCTGTGATAACGATATTAATTATAATAAGATCGCAACAGTGGTGATGTCGGTATTGCGCTTGTCGAACTTAAATAACTTCTCCGTCGTGATATACGCAACGAGCAAAATTTTCCAATATTTAGTACATCCAGTATACCGTTCTTTTTTTTAGTACGTATTGTTTTTTCCACTCTCGCTTCGCGTTTGGTACACAACAACCGGGGCCGATGATAATTATGGGGAGCGTCACACGATTATGATTGCACAGAGTTCAGTGGTCGAAATAAAAAGATGGAGATATCTCGCGGCGATCGGTGTACATCGACCAGGTAAAAATATCCGCGACAGCTTGGCTGCTGGCTCACCCGGAAATTCGGCAAATAATCTTTTCGTCAACGAAAAGCAACGCATTAAAAACAATTCTCTACATAACGATGAATCATATATCTATATGTGATACGTCTCGATCATTTTTGTTTTTTTTTTTTTTTTTCATTATTATTACATATACACGATTAACGTGTGCGCTTTTTTTTTTTCGTCGATTCTCAAAATATAATACACGGTCATTCGTTAATCGACTATTACGTGCTCGTCGATAATATTCCCGTAGGCCCTTGGAGATCATATTTAATATGAGATATTGTATCGCCTCTTCGGTTAGGAGGCCCCCTCGATCCCCGACGATTTTTTTGTTGCATCCTGCGAATGCGGGGAGAACCCGTGAAATATCTTATTTAGGTCGTGCGTGCAGTCTATGTAATAATCCACGTTCACAACACATGTACATGTTCAACAGTAACAATAGGCAACGACAATAATGACGACGGTGATCGACTGGTGGGGCTTTGCGTGTGTATGTGTGTTTGTGTGTGTGTGTGTGTGTGCGCGCGCGCGAGTGTTGTATGTGTGTCTGTGTATGAGTGTGTGATATCGATAGTGCGCGAACGATGTGGCCGATATAGACAGTTGCTATAACACTTTTTGTTTGCTTGTTTTTTTTTTCTTCGTCTCGAGTCAGGACATCGACAGCTCTCTAATAATCGTACATACACCTACATTCTTCTCTCAATGTTCATCTAGTCAACATAAATAATTCGTTTACTCGCATACATTTTCTCCATTAGTCCGTCCACTGTTATGATACAAATGAGATTTTGTCCTCTCAGTTTCTCGGTTACAGTGTCACTCGCGCGGTTTTTGTACACGGCGAACTCGTCGAGATTCGCAATTCCTCGCGACGGTAATATATTAATATTCTCGTTCGTCTCTTCTTTGGAGTTCGGCTATCGACACATTCGCCGATCGACTGTGCGAAGGAACTGGTGCAAATAAATAATGAATGAGAATCGGATCCGTGTTGAATTACGAGTATCTCAAAATTTGTAGCCCGACTCTTTTGTATGTATGTACAACGAAAATAGAAATTAGAAACATGAAAAATCTTAGAGAGTATTTTTTTTTCATTGGTCGATCTTTGGTAGACAATTTTTAAGTTCCAGCAACTTTGGACGTTAGCACGACCAATATTGACGTTCCAATGAAGAAAGTCGAAAGTTCGATTGCGCGCGGACAATGAAAATACGATGTTTTATGCACACGCGTCCCATGCATTGTACATCAGTTCCTTCGTCGACGGCAGACGAGTCAGTTTCCATGAATTTTTAAACGACAAATTCACGTGGTCTTCGGCTCATTTTTCTTTCATCGAGTTCATCAAAGATCCACGGTGCATCGAATGTGCACCGCCGGCGACAAATTGCCGACGACTCTCGGGGCGCAGAGAGAGATTCTAGAGTTGGGCAATTTGCTCGTTGTTCGTTTGGTTCGACGTGTTGGAAGCTATCGAGATCTCGGTGACGCCGACCGACGTTTGTACTACAGCGCAAAGGGCACTTCGCAGCGGCACGTGTTCGCTCCCGGTCTCGCATCCAGTATCTGTAACACGAATAGTACTCGTTAATTATGCACCGATTCAACGTCTCGCCGCGTTAGGCAAACCAAAGACCTCAATCTTGACCTAGCCACGTTTTACACATCTATTTTAGTTTGAAAGTTTACGTGATTTAAAAAAAAATAGAAATATAAAAATAAAGAAAACGTACTGATTGTGACATTTCTAATCCGACGTGAACGTCACTGTATCGTGTCGAAGAATGCGCCGGTCGCACGCGATTTAACACTAAAGTGTGAAAAACCACTGGGCAAGAAATGAGAGCTTATTAGCACCTGCAATTTCTGATGTTTGTACGGAGAAATCGTGACAGCGATACTTTTATTGTTATTGAAGTGCGAGGTGCGCGATGCGCACGGTATTTGCACGAGACAAGGGCGAGGAGGGGCAGGGAGAGGCGTCGATCGTGATATAGCCAAACGAGGTCAGGGTTGTCAATGTCAAAGGGCCATCGCGAGATGACCCACGAGTCACGGCCAGGATCCACAAGGCCTTTAAGGCTTTTCGAATGAAATCAATAGGTAATAATAGAGGCGAGGATGATCGATCGGCCACCGGCGTTGCCCTCGCTCTCGAACCTAGTCCAGGAAATAGCTAAAACACCTTTGAAATTTTTTGTTTTGCAAATTGCAGTAGTATCGTCAACAGTAACCAATAAAGAATAAAATTCTATAAGAAAAAAAATGTATTCAATCAATACTATATTTATCAGTAACTGGGAAATATTCAATACGACTTAAAATGTTCCCCGACATAGCAAATATCCTGACTTGTCGATTAAAGGGTCAACATTGCGGAGCAATCGACACGCGGCTTGTAATTGAAAAACTTAATTCAATTAACTTCGCTATTCCGCGACTGTCGAGTGCCGTATTAACCTCGACGATATCGGACAGCTCGGACGATACAGAACCGAAGAACAGAAAACGACGTCTCTCAGTGTACACAGACATTTTTTTCCTTTTCTTTTCTTTTTCGTGCGAATTGCTGTAGCAACGGAACTGAGCAGCATTTCGCGATCTGTCGCCGCACCCTTCGAGATCCCTACATCATTATCCGCGAGCTTTCTCGCGCAGGGAGTACAACGCAATAGCGTTTGGACTATATAGTGATAGACGGTGGCTCGCCACGTGGCCGGATATTCGCGAAGAAACACGCGAACAGTCGGTATATAGATATATGCGAGAGGGCCCGGGGCGATGTTACAGCGGTATCGAGTAATAACTGAGTGTCGTAACTTCTCACGTCCATCACTCATCAAGCTTTATATCGAACGTGAATCTGATAACGGTTCGCTACATGCGCGAGAACACGCGATCAATTGTGTTGTACCTGGCAATCCGCGACTCGTCTCGCGGTGAGAAAAATGTCGCATTTTGCCTCCAGAATTGAGCCGTACGACGTCGTTACGAGAAATTCGTCGCGTCGGGATAAATTTGTCCCGCACGTTCTAATATCTTACGCGCCACTTGGACGACATGATTTAAGCGCGAAAGTTTCACACGGAAATGCTTATCAGAAATTCCTAACTAACGCGAGTTCACGGGGTCCTCGGAATTTCGAAGAATAGCCCAGCTCCCTCGTTTTGCCTCGTGAATTCAGGTCGTTTGGGTCACGAAGTCGCCTTCCCATCCTTCGCTACGGTTCTGTGTTGAAAAATGTGTTCGCCGCGCCCTTTCGCACATTAACGAGGGTGCTTCGCGTGCCAGACGCGCGAATGCAAAATGTTTACGATCATTTTCCCGCAAAGTGCAAGTAACGCATCCAGCTTGAATAATGCTAATTCGTTTGCATTTTTAACGTGGGCTGATTTATTCTCGTTGTTGAAAATAAAAATAAAAAAAATAAAAACGACCACGAGCGAAGTGACAAAGAATGGTTTCGCACTCACACTTGGTAACGGACGACGTGCCGACGCTGCTGCCCTGCTTCTTGAACGTGCTACCGCCCATCGTGACCTTGCCACGAATATTCTTGTCCGGTTGGAAGACGATAATGTAGACTTTCGGTGAGTATAGGCACACGAGGGTCACCGACGCGCTCAGGCTTATAGCGACGCACAGTGTCGTTATCTGCGTCTCGTGAGCGTTACCAGTGCCGAAATAAATCGGCACGAACGCGAGCCATATTATGCACGTCGTGTACATCGTGAAACCGATGAATTTGCTCTCGTTAAAGTTTTCCGGTATTTTGCGCGTTTTCACCGCGTATATAGTCGATATCGCGATCAAACTCGCGTTGTACAGCTGCGAGAAGAGAAAACTCATGTCCTGGATGTTGCACTTGAGGATGACCTGCTGACGATCGGGATAGAAGTGACGAGTGCCCGGCGGCTCGACGATCATCCAGACGAGGGTGAGCACGACCTGGAAGGCGATTAGGGCCGCTGCTATGCACACCTGCGACGTTGGGCTTATGTAACGAGGCCGGACCGCCGAACGCGATGCGGAGTCGAAGATCCTGGCTATCCTGTTGGTCTTGGTGAGGAGGGCGCCGTAGACGGCGCTGAAACTCACGCCGACGCCGAAACGCTGGAGAACGCAGGTTACGGTCGTCGGTCGCGCCAGGAGGACGAACGTGTTGAGGTAACAGACGAGTACGCCGGCCAGGAGGATGATCGTGAGCTCGCGACCCGATGCACGGACGACCGGGGTGTCGCGATGCTGGAACAGGAGACCCGCGACCGCCAGGGTCGCGACGATTCCGAGGCACGAGATGACCGCGGGAGCGACCGCGAACGCGCTCGTCCATCTTATGTGCTTCACCGGCAGGGCGTAGCAGCCGCGCTTGTCCGGGTGCGGCCAGTGGCCCGGATCGCACTCCCTGCACGTCTTCTCGTCGTACACGTACTCGTACTCCTCGCAACGGTCGCATACCCAGCAACAGGTGTCACCCTGTTGCTTTTGAATCATTCCCGGCTCGCACGGCAGTGAGCACGCCGAAATCGGAATCTCGTCCGCCCCCTTGGCCCATATGAGCTCGTCCGCGTTCAGATCCAGACGGTTGTACCACTTGCCGACCACCTGGAACGTCGAACCAAGCGGAGATTAATTTTTTGGTTTTTTCGCAGGTCATTTTTCGAATGATTGAAATGAGTTTAATTAATTGAGGGAGGGCTGTATTAGCAATTGGAGAATTTTTAGAGATTATTGGAAAGTAAAAAAAGTAATTTATGGATGTTAATGAAGAACGAGTCGGATTATCGGAAGAAAGTGGCAAATGATAGGTATTCTTCGCTCCCTCGACGTCGGGTTGACTAAATCAAACGTCCGTCGAATTGGAGCATCTGACCTTTCGAGCAGCTGCGGCGACGTCGTCACCAGACGCTGAAGAGAACTCACCCGGTAATAGTATCCGTTGGTGCCGCTCTGATTTGCCTTTCGGAAATTGAGGATCTCGTAGCGCGCCAAGCCGTCGCCGTGCTCGTCGAACTTCACCTCGCTTCCGGCTGCATCTGCGTTTGGGAACATTAAAAGAAATAATTAGTGTCGACAAGTCCGCTGGTGAACTTTTTCGTATAAGAAAACCTTCGGAAAATCGCTCGTAAAAAAATTATTTTCATTACTCCCGCAAAAAAAATATCTGACAAAAAAAAATTCTCCCGATAAAGAGCGGACGAAGTAAAACAGAGGGAATTCGTGATTAAACCGAGCGAAAGGCGCCGAGTCGGGGACATCCACGTGCATACGATTAACGCGAACCGCGTCCTCTTCGAATTTTGCCCTGTGGCTGCGCTTCGAACTTTTCGCGCGCGCCACGAGTGTTAGAAATTATTTTGGTAACCGCGCTCGCGGGGCGACCTCGTTTCCGATCGCCTGCAGCGTATAAACTATTATCGGGGGGCGCTTGCTCGGATCGCTCGGAAAATTGGAAGTGCAAAAATACGTATACAGATATACGCCCTTCGTCCTTATATTATCACGCAATCGGCTCACGGTGCTCATTGTCACTCGAGCCTGTCCGTCCGTCTGTGCTCTGCACGTGCAATATATTTCCGGCAATATTTCCGCGGTCCTTTCTTATCGTCTCGGTTTTCAGGCTTCTGTCGAAGCGAGCGTACGAAATAATTGATTGTAAAGACCGGTGACGTCACGAGGAGGCTAGGGGGGGGGGGGGGGGGCAGAGCCTGGGGGGGGGGGTACAGAGATGGATCCCCCCTCCCCCCAAAGACGTCTCGTCTGGCAGACAGCAATTTGCGCGGAGCGAATAATAAACCCGCGGAGATGATGCGAACCCGTCGAGGAGAGTGCGCGAAAATCGATATCCTCTTTGGATATTGACGAGCGTGCTCACTATCTGTAATATAAGGGCGAGCTCGCTCTCCTCCCTCTGCGTCGCTCACGACTCTTTTCTCTCGCTCGCCCTCGCGCAAAGTGCACGCCACAAACATTCTCCGCTTTCACACGCAAAGTCGTTGAGTGCTGCTGCTGCTGCTGCTGCTGCTGCTGCTGCTGGTGGCGAGCTTTTTCTCCGCAGGGCGCAGGGACAGTTCTGTACACAGGGCTACGGACGTGTTTTCACCGCGGCTCAGCCACCGCGAATGATATATCGTCTCGGGGGCGAAGAAATGTGTCATTCGCTACGCGAATGAATAATCCGACGCGGCGGGCGAACAGCGACCCTTTTACACGGCAAGATAAGGACCTCCACTCGTGCCTATCGGTTGTCATTGTTGTCAATTTTCACGGGGACGTGGTTGATTAATTTTCGGACGTGCTGAGGATTTTTTGTTTGCCCTTCGGGGTCGAATATCGCGAATGGTATTTTTTTTTTCCGAAGAAAAGTGTCGTCGTTTCCGACGCGAATAAATAATCGAGTGAGATTCCGATTGTGTATGCTTCTCGTTATCATTCGTCGCCTGTTGCGCGAGGGACGTCGGAAATGGGTGCGTTTGGAACCGCCGCTTACCCGTGAAAGACACGTTGAGCAGGTACTTCTTGTAGAACGTGCCCTTGTCGTAATTAATCATCGCCGGACAGAGGGACTCGCTTTTGCCGCACAAATCCCGCTGTAGATTGTGAAGCGCCAGGGCGAACGCGTAGACGGCGTCGACGACGAACTGGACCTTCGACTCCTGCTCGTAACTGCTCGCCGACGTGAGCCGGAGCTTCGGCGAGCAAACGTTCAGGGATTTGTTCGTAACGAGCGGCACGTTCGAGCGTAACGTGCAGCCGAACACCTCCTCCCAGTACTCGCCGAACCACGGATTCCGTCGGTTAGTCTCCGGCGTGAGGGACACCATGTAATCGTCGAAACCCGGGATATTCTCCGACTGTAATTCCACGGTTATCGCGCCCTCGGCCTCGTCCTCCAGACCCTCGACGAGCTTGTTCTGACGACCCCAACCGTCGCTCGCGATCCACTGAAACGGCTGGCTCAGATTCGACCGTCTCGCCGCCTCCAATATTCTCCTCGCGTCCTCGGCTCGCGTGAACAGTACCACCGCACGGGCGTTCGGCTTCTTCGACAGACGCTGAATTATACTGTCGAACACTTTGTCGTCCGCGGCGCTCGGCACTTTTTCCGCCGCGGCGATGCACACGTTTCGCTCCGTCGCCTGCCTCGTGAATACCTGCGGACAATAAATGTTCGATTGCCAAAAGCGCCGGTTTTTTTCTCGCATAATCGATTTTTTTTTGTTGCGTACCTCGATTCCGTACTCGCCGTAAGATCCTTCGGAATAGACAGTCGACACGTACGACCAGTTGGCGCTCTTGACGACGTCGACGAGGGCGGTCGATTGGAAGGTGTCGGGCGGCACGGTTCTCGCGAAGTAATCGAATCGCGTTTTGTCGCTGAGCGCCTTCGCGGTCGAGGCCGGCGAGATCTGCGGTATGTGAAACAGCCGCAGCAGATTGGCCACCTGAAAAACGATTAAAAATTTCGAAAGTTTCGTTATAGGGCGTTTGTAAAATCAATTTGACGAAATTAAACAGTGGAACGTGTGCATGTTTATTTTTTCACCCCCCGCGACGAAGAAGCGTAAATTCTGCAGACGCGATATAGCGAACGACAGTGGAACGTGCGCTTTCCACGTGGAATCCGCGTCGAGCTTATCTGCACGCTGATTTTGGAGTCTAGCCAATTTTTATCCCCGGACGAGGTCGCCTCGTCGGTATCGAGCACAAAGTTGACTGCGTCGAGTCGTGAGATTCAGTCGTGAGATTCAGTCGTGTTTGTTGCACTAAAACGCACACGCAACGGTCGAGACTTTGGATTGGCCGGCAGCCAGTGATGTCCTTTGGTTTTGTGAATGGAGCGCGGCTGCTGCTGCTGCTGCCTCGCAGCTCGAAAGCTTTCGCCGTATGAATTACATTCGTGGCCTTGAATTGCAAGCTCGAGAAACCAGTGCGCGAACGACGTCTGGCCTTGCTTTTCCATTAATTCCCCGAATAATCCGGCGGCGATTCTCGTCGATGATCGGAACAACCTTCGTCTCGATTCTCGGCGCCGTTTCTCAAATGCGTTTCAGATATTTCGTTGCACATCGCGCGAAGTTTCGTTGCTTGTGGGTCGAATGAATTTATCTTCGAACCGTCGCGAATTAAATTCCGCTTCGTCGTGGGAGGAAAAAAAAATGAAAAATATATCAGTATTAAAATAAAAAATAAATAAAAAATAAATGAGTACAGATCGAAAAATTAAATATTGCCGAGGAAGCGAGAGGCTCGATTTACCTGAAGAGAAACCGAGCTATACGATCCACCGATGACCCCGAAAATAGGCCCAGCGCTCGCGGTCTTCCTGACCCGCGGGGTCGATCTGTCGGCGCACTCGAGGATGTCCTTGTCGACGTTCGACAGCGACGCCCTGACGAAGTGCAGACTCTGGTTGAGAGCGTAAGTGTCGCGGCTGCAGGTGTCGAGTATGTGAACGCCCAGCGTGACGCCGGGCAGTATTTTGTTCTCGCGGTTTATCTGATCGACGGCGAAGAGCATCGCCTCGAGTCGCTGAACGCCGCGATTGTACACCTTCGGGCCGCACGTCGAGCCGCCCTTCTCGTGGACCGGGAACAGACCGCCGAGGACGATGTCGCCGGCGATGAGGATCGCCTCGCGCTCGACCGGCAGTTTGCTCGACTCCACGAGAAAACCGGAGCCGCCCGGACGGTGATGAGTCATCTCGAACGTTAGAAGGAGATTCACGAAGGGTATTATGAGGCACGAGGCGCGAGTCATCTTAGCGGACGCTCGAGTCCAGTTCGGATAACCGATGATCCAGTCCGGGTAACCGATGATTCAGTTCAGGTAATCGACAGTCCAGCCCAGGTAACCGAAGGTCCAGCCCAGGTCACCTTCGATGTTTCGTCGATGCCTCCTCGTCTGTCTTATACCTCGTCCTCGACCCCCGGGAGCGGAAATCAATTTCCCCGATTTTTCCTCCCGACTGCGGATGACGCTGACCGACGATCCAGTCAAAGCTCGGTTATGGCTCTTAAAGGCGCAGCTTTGTCAAGCCCTCCGAGCGACCTCGATTGTCCTTCGATCCGTGCGGAGGCATCGATGGGCTTTTTCCTCCTCTCCCTCCACGTTTTTCCCCCTCTCTGTATTTACAGTCGTACGTTAAACGTAATTCCACAGACGCTGATATCGAATTTCAATCTTCGCTTCTCATTCGCTCGGACATGAACGTGAGTACTTTTATTTATTTATTTTAATTTTATTATATCTTGGTTTTTTATATTATTCTATTATTCTCCGATCTGCGGAGATTTGGTTGCCTTTTGCGTGATTCTTCTTATGATTAATAATCGAACTTGGAGACAGGTGGACAAAAGCGATTGCCGCTCGGTGTTTTATTCCTCATCTGGATTCGCGCCCGGATCGCTGACGATCAGTGGCGGAGAATTTTCGGCTGAACCGACGACGCTCGAACTTTCTCGTCGTCGTCTTCATCGTCGGCGTCGTCGTCGTCGTCGTCGCAGTTATCGCCGACGCCGGCGTCGCTCGAACCGGCGAATTCTTCTCGTGACCCGTGAGGCGGATTCTCGCGCTTCGGCGATGCTGCGTCCGGAGTGGCATTAGCCCCGGCGAGATGTCACCCTAATCCCATCCGTGCTCTTATCAGTTTAACGTCCTTCCTCGTTATCATCGTATCAGTAGCTGCCAGTCGCATCGACGTAAACCTGTTGGCAAAAAAAAATACAGAATTAATACTTGAATTAATATTCCAGCGAAGCTCTTAATTCGTATTAATTCGTATTAATAATTCTATTAAAATGGACAAACTAAAACGAGATATTTTTCTTTTACCACCAAATTTTGCCTCCCGAATATTGTACCCTAAAAATAAATCTGAAAAAAAAAGTCTGAATGCGAACAATTAAAAAGTGGCGTTTCCGCGCGCTCGGACCGCGCGAGAAAATGAGCTATTGATTCGCTCTCGCCGCTCGGGGGCGCTGCGATCGAAAACCAGGAGAGAGAGGAAAAAAAACCGTTCGTATTTATACCCTCTTTTTGCTCGACGCCCCGCGCGTAACGCGCGATGACGAGGCGAGAAGAAATATATAGAGAAATATAGAGCGAGCGGAGTGAGAAACAAAAAAAAAATAAAGCGCCTCGGTGTAGGACGTAAACGGGAAAGCGGGCGAGATAGTGGAAACTCTCGAGGGTTGGAAAGCACATCACACGCGCGGCCAGCGTTGTACATGCTGAATCGCCCTGCTGAAACTCTCACTCTTCTCGGCAGAAGCAGAAGCAACGGCAGAGGCAAAAGCATCACGAAGCAGCAGCAGCAGCGGACATCAACCACCCGTCAGACTCCCAGACGCTTAATGGCCGAGCGGCCGACCGGTGTATCGGAAACTCCGAAGCGTCGAAGCCTTCCGCAGCCTTCGCATCAGCAGCCGACCGACCCTGATGTCGGGGGCGACCCTCCGGTGTCACCGTGTCCGCCGGATTCGCACCAGCGCCAAATGCGAAGCTGCATATTGACCCCTCGGGACCTCCACCACGCTCGGCTCGATCACTAGATTTTTCCCCGGGGAAATAAAATAACTTTTCCGTCTTTGCTTGTGTTTTTCTTTTTTTTTTTTTTTTTTTTATTGGACATCGATTTCACCGAAAATTGGCTTAGGGACGGGATCGGGGGACGCGATCGAGCGAATAGAATGAAATTGTTTATTTCGGGAACCCGAAGCGGCTTAAGAACTGACGTCAGGGTAAATACGAAGGATTTTCCGTAATGCGAGAAACGCGCGTAAAATGTATTTGCCCGGTTTATCGCCGAAACAGTTGCGTCGAATATTATTTTTCGGTTTTACGATTGGGGTAGGCGATACATTTTTAATACTATTTTCGTGTACAGTTTGTTTGCTTTTTATTCGCGAATTATCGCGGCTAATTAATCTGCAAACAAAGGGAAATCCCGGCGCCGCGACAAATATTCAGGCTGTTTTCGAGGTAAATCGATATTCACGAATGAATTAACGCTCAGGAATTCGCTGCCCCGCAAAGTCGATGAACGCCGAAATTGCTTCGTCGCGATAAAAGCAGTTTCCTAAAATAAAATTGATAGAAAAAAAAAATGATGAGCCAGGAATTTCCGCGGTACGAAAAATGTTTTTCGCCGTCGTTGTTTATTCGATTTTACACGAGATTGAATTTTTTTTTTTCGCTGCATCCCCAACCAATATAACGCTGCGTTATTATATTTCGTCGTCGTCGTCGTCGTCGTCGTTTTCACCTCGCCTCGCGCTCAGCCAACGAGCAACTTTGAATCGATAACGCACGCTGCTTTTCCTTTCCCGCTTTAATATCCTCCGACGCGCAAAACTCCAGCGCAATTGTCGTCGTCGTCGTCGTCGTCGTCGTCGTCGTCGTCCTGACTCTCGTTATCGTCGTCGCGTCGTAAGTCGAGCTCGGCGAATTAGCCGTCCAGGTGGCGGCGCCTAATAACGACGATACTGTAATTCACCGAGAGCTCCGAAGTTTAAAGAAGCACCGAGAGGGAGTTAAACAGCCGGAAGCCGCGAGGGTAAAATGGAATTACGCGCGTCCGAGGGCCGAGAAACGTGGAAACGGTTCGCCGCCGCCGCGCGGTGAACTTGGATAACTGAAAATTCCATGATGAGATTGCGATCCGATTATTCAACGAGTTTCTGGGTCTCCTCCGGACGAAAGGGGAGCGCGCTCGGGGGTTGGGCTAAGGAGATGGAAGAACCGGGGTAAATAAATAGGTCTTGTTTTGGTGGTGGAGCTGAGAATCGATGAACTTGGGGAGGAAAATAAAAAGAAAAAAAAAATCAAACCAGGTTACACTAGACGAGGAAGAAGCGATGACAATAATTGTCGAGTCGGGACGACTGGGGGAAGGGGCATGAAATATACTAATATGGAGCTGAGAATCGATGAACTTGGTCAGAAGAGAAAGAAAAAAAATCAAACCGGGTTACATGCGGCAGACGAGGAAGAAGCGATCGCAATAATTGTCGTACAGCTGGAGAGGGAGGGGGGGAGGGGGATGAAATATACATATATACATATTTATGTATATTTCGCGAATCCCCGAGAGTCTCGCGCTCGGTGGGTAATGGAGCGCGACGCGGTTTACGATGTTTTGGGTCGACCGTGATTTTTCCGTCATTCCCAGTGGCGACGAATGCTGACGACGGTTTTTCCGCATCTCAAATGTCCCGACGGGAGAGCGACGCGAGCGGTTTGAGAACCTCTGGCCGAACGAGGTAGCAACGCGACGACGACGACGACGACGACGTCGACGTCGACGTCGGGTTCCGTCGCACCGGAATTTGTGAGGAGGTTCCTAACGATTTTGGCCTCGAGAAGAAAGAAAAACCGTCATCACTCTCTCCCTCGTTCCCTAATACACGATCGACCTCACGTTTTTTTTTTCTTTTTCTTTTTTTACCTTCCCGCTCTTTTTTCTCCTTTTTTTCTGTTCAAGAAGCTCAGCCCCAGCGAGTCGAGAGCCTCTCGAACGGAGAATCCAGTATTTTACCGGAGGGAGGGGAAACAAAAATGTAATTGAGGCAACGTCGATTAGTCATTTTTTTTTTAACTCTCTTAATCGCTAGGAACTTTACTTTTTTCTTTTGCTTCATTAATTTTAGTCGGAGGATTTTACTTGGGATTAAAAGCTGCGCAGCGTTGAGCTGTCACGACTCGGGCGCCCTTGGCGCCCTTGGCTCGTGCCTTATCGAGCGTCGAACAAGACGAACAGCGGTGGATCATTCTTTTTTTTTTCTTTGCCCTCTGGCGAGTTTTCTAGTAGCCGGAAATTGGTCCACTTTTGGCCCTTGACACTTGTGGCAAGTCGAAAAAAAAAAATCCCGAGACGTTCCTACCCGCGCTTTCTTACACCTTGTGTATAATTTTTCGCATAAGTTTCGCGAGCGCGCGGCTGGTATATTTAATCCAGCGAGCCTTAAGGGTGGACGTTAAAACGTTGTCGTATGTCCAAGTAGCTCGTACTTGTGCTCTCATTTGGTGTCCACGTACACACGCACATTCACTCTCACTCTCTCTCACACACACATCTATACACACGTGTGTACGTGGAAGGAGGGATACGTGACGCTGGTTGTAGCGGAGCTATTCGGTTTCAGGACGAGTCTCCAGTTTCCGCTGTACCGTAGATGCGAAGGGAAAATGGTCGATACTCTGGTTCGGTTACCCGGCGTCACTCCCTTTCTCCGAAAGGGGTGGCGGAGATAGTCAGCGAATGAGCAGAGACAGATAGATATAGTCCGACGATATAGGTATATATATTATACTATATATGTGGAACAAGTCACAGTAAATCCTTTCGCGTTGCTGCTTCTCAGATATATATATATGTATATGTATGTATATATATATTGCCTTAGACACAGATAGGGACACACACACACTCAGTCATAGTCACTCACTCACACACCTGGCCTTCTCACGAGGTTCAGATCGAAACTCCACCGGGGCTTTTCCCGTCTCCCTCGCTCTTGGCCTCCCCCTCCCCCTCCCCCCCCTCCCCCGCACCGTCTCTTCGGCAAAATTGATGGCCTCGAAACTTCCAGCAGCGTGACCGAGAGAACGTCGAGTTCGCTCAGTGTGTTGAACGCTCCGACGCGATGCGTTCTAAGTTACATGAAAGCATCCGGCCCCCTCGAGTTTGATCCACTATTTGGAAAACGTTCTCGTTCGTTCGCCGAGTTTGCGGAGCTGCCGCTTCCAGCAGCAGCGAGAAAAATTCTCCTTCGTTTCGCGCGAAGCTCGTTGCATTTACTCCTCGACGTTCGTTCTTCATTCGGTTTTTTTTTTTCGCTCGCTCTCTTTCCCCGCATTGTTTTGCTGCCTGCAACGGAGCTTTCAGACTTGAAAAGGTCGACAGCGAAAAATCGTTGCGCACCTTCGGTGAGACTGAAGCTTTCTGATTTTGTAAGACGAACCGTAGACCCGTTGAGATCGCTTTTGAGGTCCGTCGACGAAGTCCGGATCCTTGTGTCATGTTTAAAACCAAAAGTTACGAATCATGAATATCTGGGAAAAAAAAAAGAATCGAGCTTTCACGTTGGATGCTCCGCCGCGAATTGTCGTAACTTTCGTCAGACGTCAAGCGCTTAATGCGGAAGCGGCACTCCGAGCGCGCATGCTCCGTTAATTCCGGCGTGTGCCGTTTCGTGACGCATTTGTGCCGTCACCCCGGCTGCGATAGGATGTTATTTCCCTCCCCGCGCGCGCGCGTCTGTCTGTCCGTCTGTCTTGCCTGTCCGTCCCGTCTGTCTCTGGGGCGAAACGTCGAGGCCACTAATTCGCGGAAGCTCAACCATCTATTTCCTTCGGTTCTCCACGTTCTCATTGGCTAACAACGTGGAAACTCCCTACAATATCCGGCGGAACAGTCGTTGAAACTCTTGGCGCTATCTCATCCAGCTGCTTTTTTTTTTTGCGATGAGCTTTGTAGCCCGTAAAGCCAGCTCAAATGTTGAGGGTCCTCCTCTGTTCTTTAGTTCCCATCGTGTTCTCGGTTAAACTTGAGCGCAGGTCCGGCGATCGCCCTCGTCCCTTTCTTTCGCACGGGCGACTCCGACGGATCGGTTGAACCGGACGAAAATTCAACTTGTTACGGTTGGAGAGAAAAAAAAAAAAAAAGCGAGACAAAAAGTCCTTTGGAAGGATACACGAGGGACTGTAACTAACTAGTCCAGAAGCACCGGTAGAAAAACGCCTCGGTTCACTCTCCTTTCCTCCTGGTCCTTGTCAGGAAGGACGGTCAAGCATCCTCGACAGGCATTCCAGTCTTCGCTCTCTTCTTTTCCGCCTCTGGTAACGATGCTCTCCCGAACCTCCTCGTTTCTTTCGTTCGCATTCGCGAATCCCCCGCACGAACATTCCGCCCAAGCCGCACGTACACCACCGTTACACGTGTTCGGACGCTTTGAGGAGCTCTTGCTGGCCGAAGGGATTCGCATCCTTTGCCCCACGGCCGAGGATATAGAACTGGTGAACCGAAATGCTTCCACCCGCTTATCAAAAGCGAAGCCCGAAACGCTTAAACTGTATCTGTGAGCCTCGTCCGTACATTTGTGTCTGTGTTCGTTCACTGATTTATCGACGAAACCGAAGGTGTGTTTTTTTTTTCCTACTGTTTTATTCCTCGTCTATCGTTCGCTTTCGATTACTGCGATGGATAAATGCAAATCCTACCGAGATTTGTATCTACGGCTTTGACTTCGGATCGACACCTTTGACACGACGGGTTCCTCGTTTTCTTTCGAAAATTCCGGGCGGGTATCTGTTTCCACCGCTTTTGTTTCGCCGGAAATGTATCCAGGTCGTTTTTCTTTTTTTTTTTCTTTTGGTTCTTGGGTAGACTCATGGCAAATGCTTTCAGGTCGAGAGACGTCGGCCTGACGGAGCTTTCGATACACGCTGACGAATGTTCCCGACACACATACATAATCGTCCGTCTTGGTCGTTGAATTCATCGGGAAATAAACGTTTTCACCGGGAATGCGCGATCGGAGGGGGAGACGAGAAACGCGCCGGTGTGACATTATTAGAGGCCTCTTCGATTATCGACGGTGTTTCCTGTAATCACAGACCGGATGCCAGTTGCGCTCTCCTCTCTCGCTCGGGCAACTTGCGAAATCAATAATCAGAGCTTTCCAGGGTCCACGAGGAATGCGACGTCGATGTTTATCCTGCGAAGCTTTTCTCCCTCGTCCAGATGCCTCCCCTGAAAAAATATTTCATTTATCAATCACTCGTCCCATAATCGTTTTCAGTTCGAAAAAGGTTTACTCGCCGTCTCAATGTTATTACTTCCGTCGGTAAGAATTTCATAACGTATTGTTCGAACGAATGCATCGCAAATTGAATTTCTTTACGTACGTAACCATAGCCACTTGGGAAAAACCGTATTTCATTTGTGATACCGCGTAATATTGGCTCGGCACGTGAGCTTGTTTTATTTTTCATACGTGATTTCCCTCGCTGACTTTCACCAGTCTCTCTCTCATATTGTCATTTTATCTTTTATTTTCCTATGTTATCGCGAGTTCCTGGAAAAAAAAAATTGTAATTTTTCCACGCAGCACTTTGTGTTTTCAATTCTCGTCGTACGATCGACATCGAGCTTATTTGCCAGAACGGGTTCGCTTTTTTTTTTTTGTAGCTTCCGGTTTTTCTCTCGTGGGAAATGAGCGAATGTCGCATGTCGTAAAAAAGTTAAATCTTCCGGGACGTAAAAAAAAAGATATCAGGTCGATCTCATAGGGCCAATTGCAATCGCTGTGGCGGTTGATGGGCCACTGATGTTTCCGAGTTCATTTTCGTTGCCGAGGTTAATTCACGAAATTGCCAATCCCAGCAGGTTTTGCGGGTCGGTCTCTCGTCTTGCCGGGTTTATCGGAGCAGACGCGGCTCGCGCCACTATCAGTCATTTCATTCTTCTCGCTTCGGATCGAATCGGGGGGCTCGAATCGCAGCAGCGCCCTCAGCTATTATTCTTCCTTGGCTCGCAGAGGCCTCTTGTCTTTGCTTCCAGGCTCAAAGGAATTATACACCCACTTTTATTAATCAATCTCGTTCGTCGAAAACGTTTATTCATCCGCCACCTGCGTTTCTTCCCATTGGGAGGGGGGATTTCTTTTCTTCTTCCACCCCTCTCCCTTTCACCTTTTTTCCGTCCGCTGATGAAAGGAACCGGAGCCTCGAGGCCGGCGAAATCAAACGTGGCATCCCTCGAGGATCCCCTTCACAGTCACTCGAAAAAAAAAAAAAAAAAAAAAAGTACTTCGCAACTCTGAATCGACGAAGCACCAACTGTAGAAGAAGTATTCAAATTTCGCCAGCGATACGCGCGCGCCTCAAGCTGCTGCGCAAGCGGCGCAGCGATGAAGAAATTGGCGTAAATACGGAAACGTCATTACGCCCTCGGCAAGCAAGTCGGCCAGATTGAAGGAGTCCGCTCCCCCCGCGAGACTCTTTTAACCAGACGATGCTTTATTTTCTAGCTAATAAGATATCATTATTTTTATTCCCCGTCAGCGGTTCGATTTGATAAGTTTCACAAGTAACTCACCCACTGAGCCTATAAATTTCGAATCGCAATTTCGTCGCTCAGCAAAATATTTTTTACTTTCGTTTTTTTATGTATTTTAAACATACTAGGAACAATGATGCGCGCTTACGCGCGCAGTCAGAGGTTAGCCAGCGTAGAGAAGACCCTGGGATTATCGGCGAAAAAAAAAAGTTCGATTTAACGAAGTTTTAAAACCCTATCCGATGGGAAATTTTCCGCTGATTCCAAATATGACCGATATTTGCCCGAAAAATAAAAATTTCGAGGAGAAAAACGCGAAAAACGATTTTTCACTTTTGTCGAATTTTAACGTTTCACTAGAATCGATGTAATTTTTTTTTGAATGGATGGAATCTAGATTTTCTTTTTGCATTCGAAAGAAGACTCTTCAACGAAGAGAATTCCGTCAGGCGGAACGCGATATCCCGATTTTTCGATTTTTTGTAGATTTTCAAAGTTGACCCTCAAAAACCGCAAATTTTTTGAAGGGGTACCCCTTGCCGTTTTTTTGGCGAAAAAAAAAATTTTCGATTTAACGAAGTTTTAAAACCCTATCCGATGGGAAATTTTCCGCTGATTCCAAATATGACCGGTTTTTGCCCGAAAAATAAAAATTTCGAGGAGAAAAACGCGAAAAATTATTTTTCACTTTTTTCGGATTTCAGCACTTCACTAAAATCGGTGTCATTTTTCTTTGGATCAAGATAATCGGGATTTTCTTTTTGCATTCGAAAGAAGACTCTTCAAGGAAGAGAATTCCGCCAGGCGGAACGCGATATCTCGATTTTTCGATTTTTTGCAGATTTTCAAAGATGACCCTCAAAAATCGCAAATTTTTTGAAGGGGTACCCCTTGCCATTTTTGCAAAATTTGACGAAAAAAAAATGTTCGATTTCGCCAAGTTTAAAAACCCTATCCGATGGGAAATTTTCCGCTGATTCCAAAAATGACGGGTGTTTGCCCGAAAAATAAAAAATTTTAGAAGAAAAACGCGAAAAACGATTTTTTATTGTTTCTCGAATTTTGACGCTTCACTAGAATCGATGTAATTTTTATTTGGATGAATGGAATCTGGATTTTCTTTTTGCATTCGAAAGATAACTCTTCAAGGAAGAGAAGAGGGTGCTGATTTATGTAATCAGGACGAGCGATAATCGGCGTAAACCGTGACGCATAGGCGGGATAACACGATATAAAAGTAGACACGTGGCACGCGCGGCTGATAACCGAAAAGTCCGAGTGTCTCATATTTACTCCATTTTCTCCCTTGTGCCTCGCGTGTCTGCATATAAAGTGCGACGGGGGGGGGGGAGTGAAAAAGACGAGGAACAGGCGAGGCGAGGAATCATTTATGCCATCTACTCTCGCCTTGTGTTTTTGTCCCGCGTCGCTATTTCAATCTTGCCGCGACCCCTCGAGACACACTCGCTCACACCCCTCCGGGCGAACCTTCGAGGCTCTCGTGAATGCCTCGCGGAGCCCTAAACACTCGCGCGCGCGTTTAACACTTTGCCAAACGAGATGCTCTAATTCACACCCGACCGTTCACGGTCCCATTCGAAATAGATCCCTCGTTTGGCTTGCGGTCGCCCCGCGCGCGCAGAAATGGCCGGAATACTCGGAGTCGGTGGTTACAAACGAGAAGTGCTGTCAACGGTGGTCCGTTCCACAGCTTCAGACTCGCCGTGTAATTCACTAACTTACTATTAATTTAACTTGACTTAAAAACAAAATTTAAGTGGAAAAACCGAGAGTCGATATTCCTTTATTTTTTCGGACATTGTCCACCGTTCCAAATGTCAGCCCTCTCGGCCTCTGTGACGAATTCTTGGTTACATTAGCCAGCAGCCATTTTCTATTTTCCGTTCTCTCTCCCTCTCTCCCTGGTGCAGCACAATATTCCACTGCAGTGCTCGTATATAGCGCTCGTTGTTCATTTGAAAATTGCACCTCTGATTAAACGCCCTCCAGGGCGCAAGGCTGGAAGGGGTTCAAGAGTAATATAAGAAGTCTAAGAAATTCCGCGCACCGGCCCTCAAAACCCACTTCGGTGTATTATAACCACCGCCACCAGCAGCAGCAACTGCAGCAGCAGGAGCAGCAGCAGCAGCAGTGATGACAGTTATAGCTAAGCAGTGAATGCTACGTAGCAGCGAAAAAAACGAGGCCAGCATTATATTCTCACTTTCGTCCCGACGGTTTTCAAGCGTCGTGTTAAATGCTGCGGTATAGTTGATTGTTGGAAGGGTTCACGACTCGGGCCTAGGATATAGCGGGAAACACTAGGATACAGTGGCAAAAGGGTGGAAACGACTTCCGGACGATTGGACCCGGTTTCTTTTTTTTTCTCTCTCTCGCTCTCTCCGATTCGTCGCTCTTTAATACCTCTCTCGACGGTTCGTTCGCGGGGGGAGAATGAAAAATCCCCTGGCCGATCGTTCAGGTGCACCGCTTACGACTCCCGTGATCTCCTTCGCTAGCTAATAGTTTCGTAAAGCGTGATTTAAACGACCGACGGAACAAAAGGGAAGAACAAGCTTTTAACGAGCGAATCATTTTCCCCAACGAATTTACTGTCGCACGGCCGAGTTTGCGATACTTTGAGAATCAAAACTTTCGAACCCTTCGGCGCGCGCGTGGGTAAATTTCACTCTGCGCGTCCGGAAGGCTTTTACACAGCCTCCGGTGAAAAACACATCCACCGAAGGGGAGGAAAAAAAGATGCAGACAAGTAAACACGTTTTTCGTGGTTACGGTGGAAACTTTAGAGTTACAAAAACAGGATACATCGCGCGGAAAGAAAGAACACACTTTTTTTCCATCTTCCTTTTGACCTAATTTTTTTTTATCATGTTTCACCTGGAGAACTTTGTTATCTGTGGCTAGAAATAATGTTTCTCACCACCTTCCGCAATTCGTTCCATCGAGCTCTCTCTCCGCACCTCTCGTTGCCATTTTTAGAGCGACTCGGGTAAATATTATCAGCCGCGCGGGATTCGTCAGCGAAATCTCGGATGCTCGAGGAGGCTAGGCGAATACTTGTTTATCCACGGGAATTGTAACGTCCAATGACGCGTTTGTGCATACAGCGGCTGCGTTGTTTCACGCGAATTGAGATGCTGGAGAGGAGACGTTGATATTCGTTGAGCCGATGGATATTTCGGGATCACCGTTGGACCCTCTCGACGAGGCCCTCAGGGTCCGACTTTATACTGCAAAAAGGCTGACAATTCGGTTGTTTTGCAGTAGGACAAAAATCGAATTTTTCCTGTGACTCGAGCGCGAAATTTCAGAGCGTCGCAGTGACATTTCTGTTCACGAATCTCCGAGAGTCGTCTCGACGCTCTCGGAAATATTTTTGCCACGACCAGTGGGTCTGTGGGTAACGAAAACAAATCGATAGACATCTTTGTCACGCGGGGAAGAGAGCGTAGTAGCATCGGAGTGATACACTTGACGATACAATTTCAACAGCCACGACACTCGTCACCGAACTCCATTCGATACGTCAAATATGTATGTAACATTGACACACGCAATATTGACAACCCTGCGAAAATTCTACCCATAAATTTGCCGCCTATGGCAATAACGCTCGCTCTTAATAATTAATAAAAATTGTAAATTCATCATAGTACCGGGAATACGTTTCGAGTACTCTATTTACGCGAAGCCCTAATTATCGCGAGACCACCAATTATATCCGGAAACGCGATCTCGCGCTATTAATAAATTTACGATCGGTACTTGTTTAATCCCTGGAGTCCAATTGTCCCCAATTCCATGGAATTTCTCTTCCCACGGGGATCTCGACGAATTTCGAGATACTGACGCTCCCCCAAAACGCCGCTTCGTAAATTAGCGATATCATCGATTAGGGCGGTCGTTGTTTAGTGGCCTTTATTCACAAATTGGGTGCGAAGCGCGCGCAGCGCCTGCTTCCCACTGTTTCGCGATCAACGCGTGCTCGCGATCCGTGCGCTTTGCCCCACGCGCGGAAATACAGGTAAACGATCGGACGAATCAGATGTAACCTCGGTGATAAGGTGCGCGAAGCACGCAACGTGCGTCTCGGCAGGATTTTTATCACCGCGACACGCGAGACTCTTTGCTTACCCAGAGACGATCGTGGGTAAGCAAAGAGCCGAGCTGTCGTCTCTGCGTGTCGCACGTTTATTTAACCGAATTTCTTCCATTGTTTGCTCGACGTGTTTGCGAGCATCGGCGAATCGACGATGAGGGACGCTGCTAAATGAGATTGTTTTAAAGGCTTTTCGTGCCACCGAGTTCGACCTCTTGGCGCGACTCTCGGTGATCCCCTTGGCTGGCGTGTCTCGGCACCGGAGACCCCCGGTGATTTCGAACCCTCGACGACTTCCTCCTTTCCGACCGCCACCGCCGCCTCCACCGCCGACAACCACCGAGAGAGATCCATTAAGTGTCTTGTAACTCTCGCAAACTTTCCGTCTCGACACTTTTTCTCCGCACGCGACTTTTCCCGCGGTTTCGGCTTCGCGCTCACCGCTCGGCCACGTGAATCATCGGATTATTTTCATCGTCCGTCTCTTCGCGACTCAACTAATTTTTTTATCGATAGGTCAACGTCCGTTTTTGCAATTTCTATTATTTATTTCCCAGAAATAAACAATTGTTTATAAAATCGTTTTATTTTGTCGCAGTTTTTTTTTCGGCTCAGCGTCAGCGACGAATCGCTGGGAATCCACAGCGTATAGCTCGCTCCCGTTTAATTTTACCATTCGTCGAATGGAGCACTTTGTTCCCCGGGCGATTTTGCGTTTCCACCGAATCGGACGAGTGTATTATAAAAAAGCTGCCTAGTGCGAATGGCAACAACGTCGGGGCCGGAGAGAGGGGAAAGAGGGTGGAGGAGGAGGGGGGAGGAGGGGGGAGTGGGGGACGTGCAACACCGGTCGGCGAGTACGTACGTACCCAGCATCAGCGAAGCATCACTTAGGAAAATTGCAGTCCGCCAGGCGGTCCGGAATCTCTCGAGCGAGTGTGAGCCCTTTTTCCATAGAAAAGGACACGAGTATTCGTGCTGCTGCTGCTGCTGCTGCTGCTGCTGCTGCTGCTGCTGCTGCTCGCCTGTTTCGTTGTACACTCGGTGCGCCCGCGAGGAAACGAGAAAACGCTGCTCGACGAGGAAAGCAAAACGAAAAAAAAAAAAAAAAAAAAAAAAAATGAAAAATTAAATTTCACCGTCGAAAAAAAATGTCTCGGTCCTCTCGACGCGCTCGCAATTTCGCCGAAGCCGAGTGTCTCGTCCTCGACTGTCCAGAGCCGTTTAAATATTTAACAAGGCTTTATGCGAATTAGTATGCAAAACTTTGGGTGGCTGCTGCGGCTTCTGCTTCTGCTGCTGCTGCTTCTGCCTCGCCGCACAGTCACTCGAAACACGGCACAGAAACCAACGAACGCGTTCTCAGTTCGCACTACTCACTTTTCGTCGTCGTCTCGTCGAAGCCGAAACAATTCGCAGGAACATAGCGCGTCGAGGAGCAGTCGAGCGCAGCACGTCGAGAAGATATCGTTGCTAATATTGAATCGATAACCCAACTCGCTGGCCTCGTCTCGCTTCTCCCCCTCTGCGTCTCCTTCAGCCACTCTGCGCTGCTTATTCCTGGCCTTATTACCGAAAAACAATTACCCGGTTACGTTGGCGGTGTTGCTGTGTGCGTCGACGATTTTCTTCCGGCGCGGTTGGCGGGCGATTTCAGCCGAATCGCCGACGGCGACGAGCGAGACAATGAGGGCACACCGTGTCTCCTCGATAGTGCCGCCCGTTATCAGTCGCCCAGTTCACCGGGCGCACGAGTCTCTCTCTCTCGCGCGAGCGGCGGGGGCGACGAGCTCACCGTGTACAAACACTATTAACTTCCGGTTACCCGGATGAATAGAATTAACTCGATCTATTAAAGCGGATATGCCGCCCGCGTTGCGCGGAAGCGCGCGCGCGGCACCCGCGCCGCGGCGTCGACGTCGCGCAAAACTTGTTACATCTCCTCTCCGACGGTCCCCTTTTTTGCCTCAACCGCCCCGCGCACTTTTCAGTCAATCGTCCTTCGCCGTCATTCGCGACGATACTTCAAGACACATTTTATCGCGCGCGATTTTTTTTATATATTTTTTTTTATTCGCGTTTACCGATCGAATTTTCCGACTCTCCTCCGTTGTTGTCGTTTGGCGTATCTCGCCGAGTGGAGGGATTATCGAGGAAGCGGCTCGGCGGTTAAGAATCGCGAGGCGAGGATGACCCGCCGGCGGGCAGGGGATCCGGTGTTTGCCAACATCGCGCGGAAAACGTGCTGCTGCTGCTGCTGGGGCGCCCCCCGAGAGTGACGGGCGGCGGCGGCGGCGGTGAAGGGGAGGGGGTGGTGATGGTCGACGGGGGTCGAGAGAGAGAGAGAGAGGGCGGCCAAGTAGCAGGCAACGACAGCGCCGCCGAAGAACAGCAGCCCGAGAGTCGTTGCCGCCGCGAGCACGACTGGCTGGCCGGCCGGCCACCCGTGGAACTACCCTCTCTCTCGCGCGCGCGCTCCGTCGTCGCTGCTCTATCCCCTCTCCTCGTCGTCGCCGCGCCGATAGTCCGTAGGATCTCCACCGTTCCGCTTCTATGTGCAGGTGTGTGTGTGTGTGTGTGTGTGTGTGTGTGTATATGCACTTGTGCTTGCGTTTGTGCACCGATAGTCTGTAGGATCTCTCCCTTTCCGCTCCTATGTGCACGTGTGTGTGTATATGCGCGCGCCGTTTGCGTGTGTGTGTGCGCCGATAGTCAGTAGGATCTCCCATCCCGTCTCTGTGTGTGTGTCTGTGTGCTCTCCTTGTGAGCTGTGTGCGTGTGTGTATATATATATATATATTATATATATAAGCGCCGTGTGTGTTTGCGTATCTGTGTGCGCCGATAGTCCGTACACTAAGAAAAATGTATAGTCGCCTCAGACAACAACAATGATGCTTTTATGATTCCCGCAACTATAAATAATTAAAGCTGCCAAATAATGATGCTCGTGACTATTTATATAGTAAAACACACTATATTTGACATTGTTATCCCCTACATTTTTCTAAATGTAGGATCTCCAGTCCCGTCTCTCTCTGTGTGTGTGTCTGTGTGAGCCTGTGTGTATGTGTGTGTGTATGTGTGTGTGTTTGCGTCGTGTGCACGTCCTTCCCACCGACGCGCGCGCGCGCGCCGCCGTCGTTACGGTTAGGCAGCTCTTGCTCTCGAGCCCTCTCGATTTCTCTCTCTGTGTCCCCCTCGCCCTCGCCCTCGCAACCCTCATAAACGCGTCTGCCTTCGGCTCGCGCAGACTCCGCGATCCCGTCGCGCTTCTCTCTCTCTCTCTCGCTCGCGCGTCCGAAAAGCTCGATTCCCTCCCTCCCCCCTTCCTACACCCCCGCCCCCACCGCGTGGCCACCGGCAACAGCCAGCCTCCCACCAGAGCTTTTCCTCGACTCCTCCATTTCGGTCACTACCCGGACGCCTTTCCCTCGCCGCGAGGCGCGCGAGTCGGTCACGCGTGACCGACGAAAGCGCGCGCGGAACGTGACGGAAATATTCGATGCGAGATGCAACGGTGATATTGATAAAATGTTCTCGCCTCATTTTTGGGTATTTTTTATTTTATCGCTCGGTAGACGAATTATGAATTGTTCAGTTTTGGACTTTTTTTTTTTTTCTTTTTTTTTTGTCTGCAAGTCGAGGAAGCGTCGCGCAACCGACGAGCGTGTGAGGGCTCTCGCGGAACACTTGACGCCGGGGCCTGAATATGTAGACGCCGGAGCAGCGCTCATTTAACTTTTAACTGGCCACCCACCGAGAGAGACCCAACCCCGACCGTTGAAGAGGAACGAGGGAGAGAAAGAGCGACCGTCGAGAGGAAAACGAGAGAAGAACGTGATTAGAACTTTCAGCTGTCCCTCGTCACACAAATACGATTTATGCGTCGATGCTTTCAAAATAATTTTTCGAACGTTCAATATTGGATTTGATTCCCGAATAAAATTCTACCCAAATTAAATCCACTAGACAGGGTTCTTTTGTTCGAGTGTTCGATAAGGGATTTGGGTACCGAAAAAAATTCTACCCAAAATAAAACCGCTAGACATTGTTCTTTTGTTCGAATGTTCGATAAGGGATTTGATTTCCGAAAAAAATAAGGGTGTTGATGAGCGACGGAACGAATTGAACGTAACCTGTCCCGCCTTGACTCACCAATAGCCACCGACAACGTTCTCTCTCTGCGCATCCTCGCAATCGCAGAAACGCGCGGCCGGCTGTGCCCTCTCACCCCCCACCCCCCTTTGACCGCGCTCTCGCCTCGCGCACTAAAGCTCGGTAAACGCGCGCGCGTTCAACCTCTTCCCCGTCGACGCGCGCGCTAGAGTTCGGGTTAAACGCCGCGTGCGCCGCGAGCAGAGGAGAGCAGCAGCAGCAGCAGCAGCCCGTCGCCTCGGCGACCCCTGCGGCCTCTTCGTCTCCCTCGCTTCGTCCTCCTACTCCGGCGAGAGGAGTGGGAGGGGGACTCAATGCTTCCCCTCCCCCCACTCCGCCTCTCCTCATCGCGCAACCGTCTTTTCATACTCTGTATGCCTGAAACTATGTGAGAAAGCACATACAGAGAGCTCGCACACGTAGCTCAGGGAATTTGCGCAGATATAGAACGAACGGGTCGGGCGAGAGAAGAGGATCGCTCTGCTGTTGGTTCTCTCTCTCTCTCTCTCTCGTTTCGCAGCACGTGCCGAACGCTCTCGGGGGGTATCATTTCGTATAGACGCGCACAGGTCGCGGACACTGGGGAGGGGAGAGGGTTACGAGGCAAATTCGGTTGAATGCTCCCGGGATTATTCATGCGTGTCACGATATCCTTCTAGACTGTGAGCGGAGCCAGAAGGAAACACCGGAGAAGCGCTCGCGGTAATCCTTAATACGATTTCGGTGTTCTGTGTATACCGGCTGTTGGCTGGAGATCGGAGGACGCGTGCGGTTGTCGCAAGGGGGGGGGGGGGGGCGAATTTTTTTTTTCGATTTAACGAAGTTTTAAAAGCCTATCCGATGGGAAATTTTCCGCTGATTCCAAATATGACCGGTATTTACCCGAAAAATAAAAATTTCGAGGAGAAAAACGCGAAAAATGTTCTTCACTTTTGTCAAATTTTAATGCTTCACTAGAATCGATGTAATTTTGATTTGGATGGATGGAATCTAGATTTTCTTTTTCCATTCGAAAGATAACTCTTCAAGGAAGAAAATGCCGCCAGGCAGAACGCGATATCTCGATTTTTAAATTTTTTGCAGATTTTTAAAGTTGACCCTCATGAATCGACATTTTTTGCAAGGGGTTAGCCTTGCCGTTTTTTTGGCGAAAATTTTTTTTTTCGATTTAACGAATTTTTAAAACCCTATCCGATGGGAAATTCTCCGCTGATTCCAAATATGACCGGTATTTGCCCGAAAAATAAAAATTTCGAGGAGAAAAATGCGAAAAATGTTCTTCACTTTTTGTCGAATTTTAACGCTTCACTAGAATCGATGTAATTTCGATTTGGATGGATGGAATCTAGATTTTCTTTTTCCATTCGAAAGATAGCTCTTCAAGGAAGAGAATGCGGCCTGGCAGGACGCGATATCTCGATTCCTTAATTTTTTGCAGATTTTTAAAGTTGACCCTCATGAATCGAAATTTTTGCAAGGGGTTAGCCTTGCCGTTTTTTTGGCGAAAAATTTTTTTTTCGATTTAACGAATTTTTAAAACCCTATCCGATGGGAAATTTTCCGCTGATTCCAAATATGACCGGTATTTGCCCGAAAAATAAAAATTTCGAGGAGAAAAATGCGAAAAATGTTCTTCACTTTTTGTCGAATTTTAACGCTTCACTAGAATCGATGTAATTTCGATTTGGATGGATGGAATCTAGATTTTCTTTTTCCATTCGAAAGATAACTGTTCAAGGAAGAGAATGCGGCCTGGCAGGACGCGATATCTCGATTCCTTAATTTTTTGCAAATTTTTAAAGTTGACCCTCATGAATCGAAATTTTTGCAAGGGGTTAGCCTTGCCGTTTTTTTGGCGAAACATTTTTTTTTCGATTTAACGAATTTTTAAAACCCTATCCGATGGGAAATTTTCCGCTGATTCCAAATATGACCGGTATTTGCCCGAAAAATAAAAATTTCGAGGAGAAAAATGCGAAAAATGTTCTTCACTTTTTGTCGAATTTTAACGCTTCACTAGAATCGATGTAATTTTGATTTGGATGGATGGAATCTAGATTTTCTTTTGCCATTCGAAAGATAACTCTTCAAGGAAGAGAATGCCGCCTGGCAGGACGCGATATCTCGATTCCTTAATTTTTTGCAAATTTTTAAAGTTGACCCTCATGAATCGACATTTTTTGCAAGGGGTACCCCTTGCGGGAAAATAAGCCTTAATTCCCGTCGAGTCCTTTATTTTTATTTTCACTAGACAACACTGAGGAGATTGTTTATTTTCGGTATGGGCGATGTCCGAGAGGCGGGAGAATATCGTGAATAGGCGTCGCCATCGGCGTCGGCATCGAGCCGGCGACGTTCTCTCTATACGTGTCCCTTCGTTTCCTTTTCATACGAAATTTTAGCACTCGGCCTATTGACTCTGAGCAGCGAGGCGGATATATCTCGCCGAGTCTCTCGGGTCAGGACGGCCGCGTCAACAAGCAAACCGGCTTATCGTCTCCTCTCTCTCGACGTTGACTCGCAACGTCGACTGTAACGAACCGAATCGCTTCGTGTGTAACGCGACACGAGACAAAAGGTTGCTGCTGTTGCTGCACCAGTTACGGACTGTGTGCTCGAGCTATCGATGTATTTATATACGTTTTCGATGCTACCCAAGCTGACACTGAATCGCAGTGTTACCTGTGGATTGCGATTGGCAGAACTGGTTAACCTATAATAAGCAGCTTCGTCTCGATAAATAGATAGATGACAGTTCATTAAGCTCCCTTTCCGTTCTCGAATGAAATGTGGCGTAAAGCAAAATACGCGGGAAGCGTAGAAATGATTATTAGCGACCCCAGAATTTTTTTTTTTTTTTTTGTCTATTTTCTATTTAAGATTTTCGATGTTCGGCGAACCAAATTTGAAGAGTAAAATGATAAAAATGGCTACAATCGGTACAGTGGACACTAACGACACGTCTACCCTAATAAAGTCATGTCTGACCTGCGCTACGTTTAATCCTCCGTTGGTGTGAGCAATATGAACAATACCGGACAGTTAATTGACTCTCTTTTGCGAAAATTAACGATCTTTTGTCCCCGCTGCAACGCGCGATACATCCGAGCGCGCGGCGTGTGCAGTACGCGTCGACGGCAGCGGCAAAATGTTATTGGAAATTCGTCATCGGGGAAATAGTGTCTAATAGCTAGTTGGCGGCGAGGGGGCTGTTGCTGCTGCTGATTGTGGAGGCGTGGTGGCTCGATATATCGACGCGACGCCCGGCGTAATGCCTTAACGCAGCGGTGCACGCGGACAGTGTCGTTATAAAATATTGTACGTACATCTGCCTGTAAACCTTAGTGTTAACTCTATTTCCCTCTCGCGCCTCGCTTCTCGTCGTTCTCACATTTTAATCGCCACTTTCCACGGGCCACGCGGTTGGGGGGAGGGGGTTACCAACACGCACGTGATTCCCCGTGGCATCAACCGACCGACGGTCGGTTGATGTAGGTGACTGATATCAAAGTTCGTCGTGTGTGTCGTCGCCCGACGTACACGGCCAACTTTTAATTGTGCGCTTTCGATTTTGCCCGACACGAAACGCCGCTCGGCGAGGAACGAACGCGACGTCACCGATTCGCCGGCGAGACTCCTGCGTTTCGTCGCGGTTAATATTTTAGTCCAGGACTCTCCGCGCGTAGTACTCTGTATTTGTGGCTTATTGATATCTGACCTCGTTCCCGCGTGAAAATCAATATTCATCAATACATTTTTCGACAGACTCATCGCGCGCGCGTCCTTCGGGGGCGGACAATTTTTTTTTTTTTTTTTTCGTAGTCCTGGGAAATTGCTGTGTGATCACTGTTAATTGGCAGTCGTTGCGAATGTTTGTCGTGGTTACGTTGATGCGTCAATAGTCGATGCTAACGTCCTGTGGGAAAGTCTCGGAGTTGTCGCAGCAGCGGTGGAATAATTCATGGAAATTGATAGTTACTGATGGCAGCAGCCAGGACAAACAAGATTATGTACGATTCTCTTTGCGTGTATAATTACATCGCGTTGCTGTATTAACGCTGAAACATAAATCAATTGTAACCCGTGTTGAGTTGTGGCTAACGACGGTTGCTACGGGTTTTACGGAAACTGCGAAATTTTTTCACGCTCCGAGCTGCGATAAATTTCAATGGAAATTCATTCGTCGAGCCCTCTGATTGCATTACCAGTTTCCCGTGGTTAGAATTTAACTGCAATTGCTTTTGGTTTCGTCTCGCAGGAGACAGGCGAGTGGCGCCCCCGCTACGATCGGTCGGTAAGTACGGCATCTGTCTCATCCCGAGAAATCCAATATATCCCAAAATCCCTGCCTTTCTCTCACTCGGTCCAATTACCCTCGTGGTAAGGAAGCGTCCTGCTTTACCAGCATCCAATATGACACAAAACTTAGCTAAACAAGTACCCTTTCACTAGTTTAGCTAAGTCCAGCCAAGACTTAACGATACAATGACGACAATGTCTACATATCAAAGCTCCCAAATCCTAAAAAAAAAAAAAATTAATTACTGTAAAACAAATAGCCGGTTTAACGAGTACGTTAATTACAGGACTCGGGTCTCTGCCCCTTCGACTGCACATCGGTTAACTAAACAAATTTCGTTTTCATTCGGGACCCGCGAACCCTGCAACCCCCCCGCGCACGATCAACCCCAGCGGCCGCAGGGTCGTCAGTGGCCCTTCCCACCCCCTCCACCCCCACCACTTCACGAAGCTCACGCGACGGTCGCGTGTGAGGCCGGACTCGAAGTGATTCCCACGCGTTTGACACTCCAAAGGATTAACACTACCCCCACCCTTCGGAAGCTCAGCGAGCTAGCGCACACGGCCGAAAGTTCCTGGGTATTCGTGAGGGGGGCGCTCGTAGTGCTCGTAGCTGTCGCACCGGGCGCCACCGCTCGGCTCTCGTCCCGTTCGGCAGAGGCCAAAGCCAAAGACCGGCTCTCCACTCAGACTTGAGCAAATACAAACCACCGACTGTCCTCCCGCATTATTAAACAGACGTCGCTACGCACGCGTAGATATAGATATAGATGTATATATTATGTACACATCTCGTTCGAGAGTTTCCCGAGAGAGAGAGAAAAAAAGAGCCCCCAAGAGAAACTCGCTGACTCTTTGACTCGGAGATTAATAATGATAATATGGGAACAGAGGAAACTTGAGGTTGATTATTATATGTGGTGTGATTATTATGTGTCGAACGAAAATACCGTCTTGGCAATTAGGACGAATATTAGGAATGCCCGAAATTAGCGCGTGAGACGAGACTGAATGGCTCGGCTTAGGAAATTTTGTCGCAGTCGTTAGCCAAATTGTCGAATATTCGTTTTACGTGCCGATCACAAGATCGACGGTTTTAGGTACAAACATTTTGCGGGACTTTTGTGACGAGCGTCGCCCGGTGACACGAATTTTTGGGTCGCCGATACAGAGGGTGAAAATCCAGACGGTTTCGGGTGGGCGAAGGGACGTTATTTTTGGAATTCTCTCTCTGTCCTCGAGTCGACGTCGCAGATCGAGGGACAAGTTTGCTCGACGTTGCGTCAAGTGTCAATTACAATTAAGTAGCAATTACAATCCGAAGAGATCGAACCGATTTTTTTTTACTACAGTCAAATCTCGCTAATTCGAAAAGTTTTCCTCGACTCGAGCCGCGTCCGTCGTTTCGGTAACACGATCCAATGTGAGCGACGTTTGCAGTGTCCGATACGTTAATTAACGGTCGTCGTGGTATCGAACGTAAAGTTTCGCGGCGCGTTGTCGACTCTTTTGAAGTTTAATCTCTAATGGAACGAGGGACTCCCAACGCAATTAGGCGAGGCTTATTCTCTGTTTGAATACGTGAGTCTACACGAAGAGAGCTGAGAGCGCGTTGAAAGAGGAGAGCAGCGAATCCGCCTCGTCTATCCGCCTCCTTCGCCGCCGCCGCCGCCGCCGCCGCACGCCGGACGCGATGTTTGAACGCATTTTGGCCACGTGAACGCCACGCGCCGATCGTTACCTCGTCGCCACTGGCAATTGTTTCCCTCGAAAAATTATTAGTACCCCCATAGTGCGCACCGGCTGCGTATATATATAGTACAATGCAACATAGTTGCTTCGCTTTGCGCACATGTTCGACTTACCCACTTAGTCGAAAAAAAATGTCATGAACCAACGAAAATGAACTAATTTCACGAAATCAATGCTTTCTTCATGAACACGATTTTTATTTACTTCTACGATTTTCACGATTTTTCACAATTTTTATTTGACGAAGAATAAATCAAAGAATTATTAGTGGAAAAAGAAGATTGTGAATCTTATTCGATTTACGGACAAAGAAAATTATGTAAAAAAATGAATACGCGAGGACGATGACTCAACTCGTTAAAAGCTCTCGGACAGCGGCGTTCGCAACGAGACGAGAGGGCCCATTGTTGCGTGGCTCGTGTAGCGAGGGACACGTGCCGCGCCGATTTAGTTACTTGGGTTACCGAGCTCGGTAAAGATTAAAAAAAGGAGAAGAACAAAAAATGATAATGGTAAGACGAGGAGAAAAATGTTCTTTGTAACGTCAATTTTTTTTCTTTTCATTTAGAACCTCAATTATTCCGCGGAGCCGAACGAGCGAATTAATCGACCCCATCGAGCTGACCCCATGAGTGACCACTGTGACCGATGCATCAACCCCCTCAATCATTCGACCTCGAGAATTGAATTTTTACAATTTTTTTTTTTTTTTTTCTCGACTACGATTCGTCGTGGGTCGGCAGTGTCGTTCGGGTTTGTCGGAGGGTGTCCGGACCGTCGCGGAGTTAAAAGCGTCGCGACGTAGATTTAACGCTGGTCCATTTCGGTCGAGCGAGGGTGAAGATATTGAAGAATATTGAGAAACGGGGGTGGCTTACATTTTCTACCCTATATATGTGGTGTATAATGTATAGTACGATGCGTCGTATGCGGCTCCGGTGGAGGACGAAGTACAGCGCGGAGTGTGCCAAGGGTGATGTTATGACAATTATAAGTTTTCCGTGGGTACATGAAACGGCACGTGCTATGACCCCGCGTGGTCGCTTTTGCCTCAGTCGCCCGACGTCCGCGGCGCAGTTCCCTCTGTTCTCGCTCTGTGCATATCGAGAAGGGGCGGCGACTGAGGAGCGAGCGAGCGAGCGAGCGAGCGAGCGAGCGAGCGAACGCCGCCGCGCTCTCTCGTGACGCGTGGCGACGCGTGAGAACGGCGTCGCTCACACGCGTCACACACACGCGCCAACACGCGCGCACGTCGCGCACTGTCTGCCTCTGCCTGGAGTTACCGCGCTGTACGCACAATCATACTATACGCGTTGTACGAGCGTGACGTGGGCCCTTGCCCTTGCCGTTTTTTGGCGAAAAAATTTTTTTTCGATTTAACGAAGTTTTAAAACCCTATCCGATGGGAAATTTTCCGCTGATTTCAAATATGTCCGGTTTTTGCCCGAAAAATAAAAAATTGGAGGCGAAAAACGCGAAAAACGATTTTTCACTTTTTCCCAATTTTGGCACTTTACTAGAATCGATGTAATATTTATTTGGATGAATGGAATCTAGATTTTCTTTTTTCATTCGAAAGAAAACTATTCAACGAAGAGAAAGCCGCAAGGCGGAACGCGATATCTCGATTTTTCGATTTTTTGCAGATTTTTAAAGTTGACCCTCAAAAATCGCAAATTTTTAGAAGGGGTACCCCTTCTAAAAATCTGCGATTTTTGGCGAAAAAAAAAATTTCGATTTCGCAAAGTTTTAAACCCCTATCCGATAGGAAATTTCCCGCTGATTCTAAATATGACCGGTTTTTGGCCGAAAAATGAAAAATTGGAGGAGAAAAACGCGAAAAAAGATTTTTCACTTTTTCCGAATTTTAACGCTTCACTAGAATCGATGTCATTTTTATTTGGATGAATGGAATCTAGATTTTCTTTTTGCATTCGAAAGATAACTCTTCAAGGAAGAGAATGCTTCAAGGCGGAACGCGATATCTCGATTTTTTTTATTTTTTGCAGATTTTTAAAGTTGACCCTCAAAAATCGCTATTTTTTAGAAGGGGTACCCCTTCTAAAAATTTGCGATTTTTGGCGAAAAAAAAATTTTCGATTTAACGAAGTTTTAAAACCCTATCCGATGGGAAATTTTCCGCTGATTCCAAAAATCACGGTTATATGCCCGAAAAATAAAAAATTCGATGAGAAAATCGCGAAAAATTATTTTTTTTATTTTTTATTTTGAACCCAAATCGGGGTCACGAAATTTAAATGTCACCTGCCGCGCGGGGGCACTCGACATTTTTCGGGAAGCGTTATTTATCGGGCATCACTGTGCGCGCCCGGCGACACCGGCGGCGAATCCACAGCTGAGTGGTGGACGCGACGAAAAGTGACGGGCAACACGCGCGCGACGCGCACGACCCGCGCGACGTCCGCGTGCAGCACGCGTCGCGCACGCGACGACTCGTGCGCTTCATCGCGCGCGCGCGATTTCTCATTTTGCGGCTAAAACACTTTTGCTCTGCACCTGCGAAGTACGAACAATCGTACAGCGCTGGACACTGTTAAAAATGTTCATTGTATTTTTAAATTATTATATTTTTTTTTATAATTTTTTTATCAGTCATTAACCTTTCAAAGTCGAGGATAAAATCATTTTCCATAATCGCGGAAAAATGATTATCGGCCGAGGAGTCAATGTACTCTACTCGTTGTCTCGTAAAAAAAAAGTAACGACTCGAATCTCAGCCCCCGGAGTGGCGATAAATCAATGCCTAACGCGATTCGATTATGCATTCGTTGCGGCTGTGGTCGCCGAGTCGGCAAACTTTCCCTACATAATTCTCACGAATTATTGGCCCGACCGACGAGACCAGGATCACAATGTGTGTTCTTTTGTGATTACTGGAACAACACACATTGCGAGCGCGCGAACGATGCTGCCACGGAAAAAAGGGTCAATCGGGTGGAATGGAAAGGCACTAAATTCCCTAGCTGCTCTATTTCCCAATTCCATCGCGACCTGATCACAGTATTTGATCGTCGAAACGCCAAACACACAAATCATCCATACAATAATAATAACAACAATGATAAAAATAATCGGGTATAGTAGCAGAGAAATTGGAATCGGATGATCGATCATCGAAAACTTTGATCCGATTCGAATAATCATTTTCTCAGGATTGGCTCTCCACATTGACTCGAGTCCCAGTGGACCGACCGCTTCGCATCGTCGCTATAGACTCGAGCACTATGCGTTTATTAGGCAGGTTGCCCCCCTCTCCCCTCTCTCTTTCTCACCGACTGCGGTTCGCACCATTCCCGACACTCGCACCCGGAACGCTCCGCGATACCTACGCGCGGAACACGTGACTCTCGCCGCTCGGAGGGTGCGAGCGTCGTCCGCAGGACGTATACAGACGATTACACACATGTTCCACCCGAATATACAGATTCAGAACCGCAGAGACTCGGAGTCGATGTGTAATTCGCCCTCGATCGTCGAGACAATATCGCAAATGTGTTGCGGTCGGTGCAGGCACTCGGGAAATATTAAAGTCGGAAGGCGAAAGGGACTTTTTCTCGCCAACTATATTTAAGCGATGGCCAAACAGACAATGCAATTTTCAAACGACTACCGAAATGTTATTAAATTTCTAGAAAATTAAAAAATCCACCAAAAATCAGTTGCGCGACGTAATTTAAAAAAAAACACAGTTATTCGTCCGATAATTGAGGAAAAGAGATATAAGTAACTCGTGAAATTGTTTAGCCGAAATCAATGCTGTCTGCTCTGTCTGTATCCTGTATCGAATATTCCGCAGACATCTTCACGGCGTCGGCGTCGCTGTTTGCGGGAGGATCAGACCCTAAGCACCTGCGACGCGCTCACAAAGACAGACGATGGGTGGGCGGAGAGAGGGATCGTCTAGCCGACACGCCACGCGAGAGCCGACGTTCTACGAGACGAGAACTCTACTCCCTTTCTTATCAAAAAGATATCATATATTATAATTGCTACCTTTGATTTTTTTTCCGGTGACGAAAACCGGTGCTTCTACTCTAATTCCTGCATCGAATATTTTTCTCGTCGCTTCGTCGCGATGTGCAAAAGTTGCGAGATTTTTCGTTGTTAGCAGCGATGCTCGAGTCCCCAGGACGTATATCTCGTTTTGCCCCGGTCTTCCCCAGTCTACCGGCCCTGAGTAGCGTCGTCAGCCGCCTCGCCGCGCGCGCGGCTACAGACAGCCCAGCCAAGCCGCTCGCTCTCTCTCCACTCCACTTCCACTACTGCTATCCACCACTAACGCTGTAACTATACCTGCTACTACTACTACTACTACTACTACCACTACTATGGCGCTGGCACCGCCGCCGCCGCCGCCGCCACCACTACTACACTACGACCCCCCGGAGCCTTTTGATAAGCGCGAGCGCGCGTCGCGCGGGGGTGGGAGAAGTTATAAATGGGGGGTGCGCCAGACGTCCTGGCAGCATTACAAGTCGAGACTTCGCGGGGTGCGCATCGACTACGCCGCCAGCAGCAGCAGCAGCAGCGACAGCAGCAGAGAGAGAGAAACTAGTGGAAAGAGAGACAGAGCGACGAGACGCGATAACGTCTGAGAGAAAGAGAGTGAAAGAGAAAGAGAGAAGAGAGCCAACGGTTTTCCCACACACAGAGCAGACCGCTACTACGTCGACGTCGACGTCGCTGACGACGACGACGACCTCGAATCGATTTCCCACTACTCTCTCCGCGACCTCCTCGCGGTTATCGCAAAAACAGTCTCGCGGCATTCGCACCCCTCACACGTTTTTACGTTTTGCCTTTTTTTTCGTTCGCGAGACGAGAAATTAATAAGGATAACGATAACTCGGACGCCGCGAAAGAGAGGACAGGAGAGGAGCGGTATTATTGTTTGGCGTGCGAGGCAACGAGGCGGACGGCGTGTCACCGTCGAACACGGGGAACATGTTCAAGGAGGTGCTGACCAAGTCGGGCAGACGAATTTTGAAGGTGAGCCTTTTTATCTTTCTGTTCTTAGATCTGCCACTCTTCTCATTTGTGTCCACCGGTTCACTGGGTCAACTGACCCCGGTCACGGGACGTGGTTCATTTTTGAGGGGTTAAAGTGATTTTGTGGTGTTTTTTTTGTTACGTCGCGCGAGTGATTTTTGGTGGATTTTATTTTGCAGAGATAGAACAACATTTTCGGTAGTCGAAAATCGCACCGTCTGTTTGCACGTCGCTCGAAAATAGATCGAAAGAAAAATACGGAATTATTGATATTTTCGCGATTGGTTTTTGGATTAGTGGGGCACACTCGAGCGACTCCAGCGCAGAGTCTACGCAGCAGTCCCGGCTGCCTTTAAAGAATTATTATTAGCACCGCCACGTTTTATTGATTTGCTTTGCTATAGCTGACTATTTATTTGTCGAACTAGCTATTTACGTTTAATCGCTAATGAGACGCAAATGCGATAAATAAAGATCTGTGTCTAATTTTTTTTATTTATTTGTGTTATCAATTTTTAATGAAATGTTTTTTTGGCTTTTGGATCGTTTCAGGCGATTAAAAAGTTGTCGACGCGCAGCCGAGTGGTGAGAAAATCGCAGCAAATTTCGCACTACGAGATGAGCCCGGCGCGAACGAACAACTGGACGCCGAGTTACCCAGATCCCGATTCCGTGTCGCTCTCTTGGTCCCTACCGTCGTTGGACACTAAAAGCGTCGACACATATTTGACGTACGTGACCGAAGGCGTCGACGAGTGCTCGTCCATGTGCTGCTACTGCAGGGAACACGACGAGAATCAGAGAAACGAGAATCGCGAGAACGAGATGATAATCTAACGAGCGTCACGTCGCCCTTTCTTCTCGTTACTCAAGAAAAGACTATTATTTTTATTATTTTCGATATTGTCTATTTTATAAGCTGTAAAGTCAGTCTAGATTTTCTATCTTTCTTCTAAGAGCTAAGTTTTATTTTTTTATCGTTTGTACTTAATTTTATTGTTATCATCGGAAACGCTAGAACGTAGCTCAATGGATCTCGCGAATATCGTAGATAAATCGGACACACAGAATTATTAATCGCTAGGTTGCACTGCAATTAGCCTTTAGACACGGAGTCGAATCCGATCGTAGTCTTCCTCTGATTTTCGTAGATGAGAAATAACTTCGTTAGACGGTAGATGAGACGAGAGAAAGAAAAACAAATCAATTGGCTGCTTCGTATCGGCTTATATCGCTTGCTGACATATCGTATGCATTATCAATTTATCAGTATAGGCTCATTTAAATCTTCTTCTAATTCTTCAAATTGTTCTTCACGAATTGTATTATCGGGCTCATACGGAATTCGGACCTAATAGCCATGGGGGCGAAATGTGACGGCGACAGCTATAGCAATAAACAATGACACCATCGCGTCCAACGAAAAATAATTAACGCAATATTCATGGTTGAGAATGTCACGTTGACTTCTGTGATTGCTCGACGGATTATGCCATGAGGCGTGTGATCTTTGCTCAAACGCCTTCTCTTAAAAAAAAAAGAATGAAAAAAAAAAAAATGAAAGGAATAATGAAATACGATGGTATAAATGTGGGGAAAAAAGTATATAATAGAAAAAGAGGAATATTTATTCTTCCTATCGGACATTTGTATATAAGAGCGAACGAATCAACTTTGTAGGGTGCAGATTTCTATGTAAATAGACGATTATTCTGTAAGAACGTGTACTGTAAAGTTAAGGCTGTGAATTTGTAAGTCGCGAATGGCGCGAGTGGCACAAATAAAATCGACTCTATCAGATATAAATCTCGAGTTTGTAAATCGCTTTTTTTTAACCCTCATGATAAGTTTCGGGGAAAAGATTTTTGTTGCTGAATTATGAAGGAAAATAATTCATGCCATCGTATGAATTGAAATATATGGAAATAAGTTGAACCTTTGTCCGAGCGCAAAGCCGGTTCGATAACGATTGGAAATAGCGTCGATGGTCAAGTCCCCTCGGAATCGTAATGAGAAACGCAGGGAACGAGGTAAACGTGAAAAAAAAAAAAATAAAAAAAAAATACGCGGTGCGCATAGGGCACTTGAGAACAATAGTAGGCAGCACGTGGCTTGCGGTATTCCCTATTCACGACAAATTGGACGTCTCTCACCCCTCCGGGGTGACTCAGAGTATAACGCAAAGCGCTCTCGATTATGAGAAGAAGCGCCTAATTGGAGCCGGCTGTTGCTGTTTTGTTCACCGATGATGCGTCGCGTTTTACATTCTTTTCACGATACAAACGTGTCCCGAGGTGTAAACGAGCCAGTTTCCAACTAGTCCCGAAAAAAATAAAAAATAAAAAACCAGTTCCCGTTTCCTACAATGCAAAACTGTGCTGAAAGGATTTTGCAAAAATGTGTGAAAAGGATTTACCACTCGCAACGAGAATAAAGCTCGGCCCGAGCGACGAGTGCTGAATTATTTTAAAGGGGTTGCATCTTTTACCACAAATACTCGGCTAGACTCGTCGTCGAGCCCTGGGAAAAACCAGGGTTTGTAAAACGTAAAAAGATAAAAGGTAAAAAAATAAAAATAAGAAAACATCTTATAGTGAGCAATGTAAATTTTATTACAAAATTCGTATTGCAAAAATATCTAAACGTTCACACGTATACTTTGATATGTCGATGGCACGTTTTCTCCTTCTCCTTTTCTCAAAGTAGGAATCACATTATTTACACATAATATACCTATAATATATCTATATACAACTGTACATCGAGAGAGATCGAAGGGGGGCGCCTCGGTTCGACCCTTCGACATTCGTCTCCTCCCCTCTCTCGCCGAAAATAAGTTACGCTTTTATTCGCTATAAAATAAATACTTTTTCTTCACGCTTTTTTATAAGGTACTCGTTAATGACTATAATTCGTTTGTATCACTCGTCAAATTGTTCTCGCCTCGCCGACGATCCTCGCCAACTAGTTCGTCGATCGTTCTAATCGCAAAACTTAAGGCACAAAGTCCTTTGGAACACTCGATGCTGATATCGAGGCGCGAGTTGATTGTCCGTCTCTTCGCTTTTATCTTCAGTAGGCCAATTCGGCGCCCCAAGGTCTGTAGGGCTTTCCGTGCTGCTGCTGAGGATACTGGCCGGGATATTGACTCCAGCCGAGGGCGCTGCCGCCGAGAAGATGCGGCATGCTTCCGGGCGCGTGGCCCATTCCACCGGACACGCTACTCGCCGGCGGATCGTAGCTCGTCGCGGTCGACGATGACGTCAGCGACGAGGCCGAGGGCAGCGGTGGCGGTGCCGAGCCCGTCGGACCTCCCGCGCCGCTCGGCGGATGCTCGCGGTGGAAGCTCTGCAGGTGCGACAGGAGCCGCAATCTCAGTGGATCCCGCTCGTCGAGTCCCTCCATCGTCACGAGATAACGTCCGACCTCGGCCGCGCACTCGCCCCAACCGACCGCGTGATAGTCCATCGCCAGTTTCGTGCTGTCGTAACCTTCGGGTCCTGCAAAAAATAAAATAAAACCATCAGTACATCGATTCAATAAATTAATTAAAAATATTTTCGTAATATCTACAAACCAAAAAGCTCCAGAAATATTCTTTTCTCACACAAATAAATGCCCGTTTAATTTTGCAAATGAAATACTCGGGTGAACGCCGAGGCAGAGGAATTTCCATGATTTCTCGTGAGACGCGCGGGCAAGTGGAGAGACCGCCCCACGTTGCTGCTGCCTTCGAGTCGAGTGAGGTGAAAAGGCAGAGAGAATGAAGCGCGAAAGGGAAACCGAGTGAGAGAGGTGAGCGAGGCGATGATGCGTGCGTGGTGCATCGTATGATGGCAGAGCCAGAAGCCATCGGGTCTGCTGCCGCTGCTGCTGCTGCACACGCTACGCGCCGCCGCGGGAACGGGACAGGTAGCGTGGGAACCGTTTAGACCCCCGTAAACCCCACGTGTTTGTATGCGACCCGTCCGCACCGTATAATCCATACCTATATCCGTATATACACCACAGTCCGTATATATCCCTGTATCTGCATGTACGCGATGTCCCATAATATATTAGGCGAGTTTACCCCACCCCGGGCAATCCCTTAATACACCCTGTGTGTGTTATGGGGAGCGTTCGCGAACGCTCCCTATAATATCCGCAGTGCTGGGCGTTCGTGTGCCCAACACTGCGAACCGCTGGGTACAACTGCAGCATCAACCCCCCTTCCCCCCGGAGAATTAGAGAGATCACTGTCGAGGCTCTGCCAAACGCCGGGACTGATTAAATTATATCGGGCACTATCGCTTTGCCTAGGCTTGTAGATCTGTTTTCCATCACAGTTTGCATACTGCTTTATGAGGAATCTGGGATACTGGTGATAATTACTTTTCGTGAGACAGAAATATATATATTTTAATGAACCCAAAATATTGTAATAAAAAGTTTTTATGTCGATTGATCCTCATTAAAAAATTGAGCAACAGCTGCTGGAAAAGTAAATCAAAGTGAATTTACCGGCCCTTCTTTTTCCATCAAAGCACGATGGATATTCCGTCACAATATTTTATGTAGATCATAATCAAATCTTTTTCAAAAGCCGCATAAACGAAATTTCCCTAAACACCCATAACTCGCGTGTGTATCGCGGTCCTGATTGTGAAATACAGTGCCGAGGGTGGTCGGCAATGTATTTCACGATCCGCAGTCAATGGGCAAAAATCGAATTCCCAATAGCGGGTGAAAACAATTTAGCGGGTGAATCATACCATTCAATGCTGCTCACTTTACGCCTGAAAATATTAAATTCAATATTGCTGCGTGGCCACCCTCCTCATCCCCCCCTCTTCTTCCCTTCCCTTCCTTTTTCAATATACATATGTACATCGGTGCGGAACAATCGACGAGGCGATATCGAGGCTGGTTTCCCACAGCGTTCCACATCTGCCCCACGGGCGCCTGTAGCTCGGGAGCCCCTCTCTCTCGCTCCCGTTGGATAGCTGCGAGGGGTGCGGGACCCTCGAGGATTTTCCGTGCGTCTCACTCGCCCCCTTGGACACTCGCCAAGCAGCTTTCTTGCCTTCTCCGGCACCGAGAAACGAGGAGGGGGAAGTGTCTCACCCCCCTCGCCTTCCCTGCCAATCCTCGTCAATCGTGGGAACGCCACTCGGAACGAGTTGTTGACTTCCTGTGCGCTTCCCACAGGATCTCAGCTCCGGGGTCCAGCACCTGCTCCACCATCCACCGCTTAGCGGGTCTCGGCACTTCCCCCCTCTCTCTCTCTCTCTCTCTGCTGCTGTACTACCCACCAGCTACCCTCGCTATTTCTACAGCTTCTACAGCTTCGCTTTTACGCACACCTCGTGGCACAGAAACGTGAGACAAATCGTAAACAGCACCATCGACGCCTCGAGAAGAGTGATAACTCGGTTGTGATTTTTTTTTTAGACTATTTTCACTATTATTTCAATGGGAAATAAAACAATTTAGTTGACAAGTGAAAACTCGGTGGAGAATTTTTGTCAACACTATTTTTACTGTTGTTACAACAGGAAATTAAATAATCAAATTGACGAGTGGAAATTCGGTGGAGAATTTTTTTTAAGACTGATTTTACCATCATTGTAACAGGAAATAAAATGAAACACGCTGATGCTGATTTTACAGGTAAATTCGTGAGGAAAGATTGTCGATGGAACGAAAAATGAGGAGCAAGAGGCTGATGCTGATTTTGTGATTTCAGAGCGATCATAGTGGGGGTACACAGAGTCGTCGACTGCTCGCGCGATTGACCCGGAGAATTTCGGTGGTAAACAAGATCGCGGGACCAACGGGAGATACGGTGGACGCGCGATGGCAACAGATGGCCGTTCGGTTATTACGTTACAGTTAGTTAGGTCGGTCGTGCTGCGAGCCGCGCGCGCCACCCTTGCGGTCAACAGGTGTCTTCCGGCCGCAAAGGCGGACGACGGAAAACGAACGTGAAACGCGCGAGGCGCTTCGATGCTGCGTCGACGAAAGCAATCAACCCCGAAAATTCTGATTGGAATTGAGAAAAAAAAAAAACTCTGAAGAAAAACCGATTGAAGGAGGGAAGAAAAAAAAATACCGCAGCGATGAATCTTTTCGGATAGGTGGAAACCGAGCTTCGATTGGAATTGAATTCTGATTGGTATTGATTTAAAAAAAAAAGCCTGAGGAAAAACCGACCGAAGGAGGAAGAAAAAAATACGGAAGCGATGAATCTTTTCGGATAGGTGGAAACCGCTAACGTGTACCGTTTCGCTTTGGCCACCGCCCACTTCCGGTTCCGGATTGCGCAACGCTTCTTAGTTGGCCCTTCGTCCCTTGCCGAGGGTCTCCGTCCGAATCGAGCGACGAAATTTCAAAGAGCCGAGTGTCCCGAGGAAAACAGGATAAGAATCCATTGTGAGACTCGGAAGAGGAAGAAGACGGACTAACGGACGTCTCGGTGTTACATCCGGTTCACGCGAGAATCGCACTACCGGTGCGAACCGTTAGGAAATATTTTTCACTCCGACGAGACACGTGAAACGGTGGCATCTGCCACCATTAAATTGCATCACAAGGTTTTAAAGTTTTCCTCGGATTTTTCGCGACAAAGAATTTCCATTACGTTTTCACCAGTAACGTACCATGATGATTATTAATAAATTCATTATAAGTAATTAATAAGGTAGAGAATATCGAATAACGAGACTCACCCTTGTTTCGCAATGTCCGCAGATGCTCGACGGTGAGCTGAAGAATTTCGGCTTTCTCCAATTTCCCACTGTGAGGATCTCTCGCCGCGGCTGGCACCAATCGTCGCAGCTCGCCAAGCGACGCGTTTATCCTGTCGCGGCGCTTCTTCTCGATCATTCCCCGTCGGCGTTTCCTCGACGCGTGCTGACAAGAGTCGCCGCCCGGTGAATTGCAACTGCGGAAGAAACATGCATTTTTTATGAATGGAAGAACGTGAAGAGAGAAAAAATAAAAATAAAAACCGAGGAGCGAATGTTGTGGCGTTCAGCTGTCGCGTTACTCATACAGCGGGTTTAATTAATTCCGCGCGGCGGCTTTGCGGAGCAACGAGCGAGGGAAATCAACGGGCCGAGTCGCGAGGGTTGCAATGAAATTACAATGCCGACTTAATCAAGCTCAGTGATTGTGACCGCCGCCGCCGACATATGGGCCGAACCTCGAGGAGACCCAACGCGAGCGCGCACCTATCGCGACATTCATGAATATTCACCGTTGCAAATGAGCCAAGTCCCATAACAGGCAACGCTGTATATACGCAAGGTGCGACCAAGTTGCAGCTAAGCTGAGTTTACAACTGACAAGTGAAAATTTAGTCCCTTTGAGTTACGTTTCTCATTTACTCGACAAATGGATAATATTACAAACGTGTAAAAAAATATTTTATCCAACTCTACGGTCGCGTGGCCGACGGTTCGTGCGCCAACAAACCTGTCCCGATAGCCACGTGGTAAATATTGCAGTCTATAAAAAAGTGCGATTTCAATCGCGCACGTGATCATAAAAATCGCGTTTATCCGTCGTTAGTATTTACTCTTTGACGACAATGTCGAGTGGCGAAGCGATAAGAGCCCTGCTCTTGTCTCGATAAGAGCCAGCGGAGCGTGGGAAATTTTTCGTGTCCCGGTGAATACATTAAAAAGAGGTAACCTCTTGATTTATCGCTCAGAGATTCAAAAACAATTCCCACAAAAAAAATGGTTACAAAGCCCCAAAAAAATTCCCACTTAAAAAAAAATTCTTTAAATTGATAACAAAGCCAAAAAAAATACTCACGGTTCCTTTCCACTCTCCTCGGAAAAAACGTCGTCCCCATCGGACTCGCTCATCGCTCTCTTCAGATTCCGCTGCTGATGCTGAGTCTGCTGCTGTTGCTGTTGCTGCTGCTGCTGCTGACTTTCCCGAGTCCTGAGCTCGGCGCCGTCGATCTTCAGCTCCGGAAGCTCGTGGCTGGGTCGGAGCTCCGTCAGATCGGGTCTCATGCCCGACATGTCGGTCTGATGTCCCAGTTCCTGATGCCTCAGCTCCGAATGCTGTTGCTGCTGCTGTTGCTGCTGTTGCTGCTGCTGCCTGGTGGTCATCTCGCTCCTGATCATTTCCGGATGTCTGACCTCGACTCCCCGCATCTCCGGGTGCCTGACCTCCGGTCGCTGCATCTCCGGCTGATGAACCCGCAGATCGGCGCGCTGCATGTCGTGTCGCAGCTCGACGATCGCCGCGCCTCCCGGGTGCCTCATCTCGTGGTGATGACGCATGTCCGGATGCTGCGGTCCCGCCGTCTGATACGACGGGTGATGCGGCGGCCCCGGGGGTGGCGGCGGGGGCGGCGGGTGGTAGCCCCAGTGATGCGAGGTCGCGGGTCCCGCGAGCGTCGAGATGTGACCGCCGCCCGCGCCGCCCGGCGCTATCTCCGACGACAGCAGAGTGCTGTTCTCGTCGCTTCGCGCTACCACGACGCGCCACATTTTCTCAGTCGATTGATATCGTTGATACACACGACACACGATGAGTCCACTTGAAAATCTTCAGCCCACGGACACGATGAAATTTTCAATAAATAAATTACACACTCGTCGAATGAGCTCGAAGAATTCACGGAAAATTTGAAAATTGTCTGTCCGGCACTAATCACCAATCACTGTCATCACTCCAAACTGACTTATATCAATTTGTAATTTTTTTCTTTTTTATTAAAAAGAGATCGGTTCACAACTGGAGAACACGTGACCTTGAGACTTAAGGCGCACGTGACCCGAAGACGAAGCAAGATTCGCCCGTTAGTCCTCGCGTGTGCCGTCGCGATTCTAAGTCCCGCTCGGATTCGAGAGCACGAGCCGGAAAAAAAAACGATGGCAAAGACGGAAGTGTGCGCGACCGATGGATTTGCTGTGTGCGAGAGCGCGGGGTACCCCGGTCGCTCGGATGCGTGCGGACTGGTCGCGTGGCGGCCAACGTATGTCGTGTGCGGGAGTACGAGGACGACACACGACCTACCTACCCGCTAGTGCGGCCTCGGTGGAGGGGGACGAGCCCGCCACGTGGTGACCGCGGCGATGGTGGGGGAACCGAGCGCACGCCGTGCGTGTGTGTATTTTTCGTCCAGGCATTAAGCCCCCTACTCCTTCTCTTCGTTTTCATATTCGGCGGTGGTGGGGGCAAGGTCTCGTGGCCCCGGGAACGGGGCACCCGGAACTCGCAGGGGGGCCTCGCGCGCGCCCTGCGAGTAAAAGAGGGGGGAACCGAACGGGAATTTATATCGAAGCAAGCACCGAGGGTGATTTCGTGGGAACGCGTGTCGCTACGTGCGCGCTATATGTACTTTGCTTTAGTGCCTATGTATTATATGGCCCATGGCCCCGCGGGTATATTTCGTATATGGGAATACTCGGAGTGGACTCTCGGTACTCATTGTTTGGGGATTAATACATCGGCGCGGTCAGTGAGGATTGAGTGGGCGGATTTTGAGTATTGTGAGAAAGTTTCGACTTTTGCTGAATGCGAATTTGAATTTTTAAACTTGACGAATTTTTGGGATGGAAAAGAGACGTTTTGAAATTAAATATTCAGTTCTCAATTCGACCCGAGTTGTCACAAAGAATTGTGAATTATTCGTGCTATAGAAAATACTGTCGATATTGAAATAACGGAAGTGAAAAGAACGAGCGCGTGTCCGCGCGTGCGCCGCACGATATTTGATAGACAGCCAGACGTAAAATTCATTGCACCGAGTAATAATCCCAAGAAGATCGAAGGATAAGCTAAGATCGTAGCTCGTGATACCACCGAATGATAGGCTATGTATATTTATCTATGTAGTGCGTTATGTATCCCTATGAGGCACATATATAACACATAGACCGCACTATAGGTACTCCCACCCCCGCGTGGCCGTGTTTCACTTTATAACTCGGTTGTCCCACCGTCGCGCTGCAGTCGAGGCTCAGTCGGCGATAGCTCGAGGGTGCGACCGAGGCTCGAGAGTAAAAGCAGGGGGGGGGGGGGGGGGGGCAGTTCGAACGAGGGGGGTGGCCCGTGCACAGCTCGTCCCCGGGTCGTCGGGGGTGTATACACAATAAAATTCACACAGGAATCGGTCGTAGCACGCGCTCACACGATTATCGATACGATAGCCTGGGAACCTCGCTGCTCCCTCGGCTGACTAATCGAATTGTTAACTTTTCAACGCTGATTAACCGCTCGAGATTGCTCGGTAACTCCGCGCGCGCCATTCACCGGTCATCGTTTTTCCCATAGTCCACATCTGTTGTCATTGGTCGACAGATCTTTCGAGCTTTTCTCGCGACTTATTCGCGAGGTGAAATGCCTCCGAATTGTCATCCTAAAAATAAAAAAAATATTTATAGAGTTGGGAGAAAATCTCCAGTAGCGAAAAATGTACAAATAATTTTCCGGACTTTCACCGTTCGAATTATACAAAAAAAGGGAAATAAAAGCTGCGAGCAATTGCCAGTAAAATGTACTGAGCAATTTGTCGCGCTGTATCGAGAGATTAACAGCGGCGCAATAACCGCAAAACCACCGACGAACTCAGCCGTTTGGACAGCGCGTCAAAGGATAAAAACGCGAGCGCGTGCGCGTCGCCGACATACGTAGCCCGAATGAATGAATAAAATAAAAGTCACAGCGTGAATTCTCCGGTCAAGTATCGCGCGCCGCGAGAGAGATTCGGGGGGGGGGGGGATGCACACGTCCGGCACACGTCCAGCATCGCGGGGCGATGAAAGCGAGAGGGAGAAGGAAAAGGGAAAGAGAAGAAAAAAAAATTGGATCGCGTGTCCCGCTCCACATTTTTTTTTCTTCTTCCTCCTCCTCTCCTCGTTCGCTTCGCGTGACGTAACGCGCTGCGCATCTCGGGCAATTGGCCGCGATCCACATGCAGCGGCTGCTGCTGCTGCTGGTCCCGAAGCTTCCGACGAAATATATTCCCCTCGAAAAAAAATATTGCGAGGGGAAGAAAGTTGCGAGCATTGTGCAATTTCTGCCTATCTTTGTTCCTCTTCGAGGTCCTACCTTTCGCTGAGGCTGCGGGGCTGCGGCTGCTGCAGGGCTGCTGCTGCTGCTGCTGGCTAGAGTCGAGTCGGGGTCGCAGACTTTCCCACAGGTAACCCCCCGAGCGGCCCGAGGAGGCAGACGCGAGGCGATGAACGGAACAACGGAGGGAGCAGCACTATTGAGAGAAAAAGAAAAAGAAAATGAAACGTCGAAGGAAGGGCTACGCCGTATATATGTATATATCTGCCGCAGTATATATTATATGTATAAGAGACCCGTGACTAGAGCTGGTCTTCCATCTGCACGCGGATATTCGGCCCCGAACAATGAGGGGGGGGATTTTTGCACCCCGAGGGGGGCATTAAGGTGCCACACGGGCGCACCTGAGACACGTGGACGAATAAACGTGGGTCCGAAACTTCGTAGACTGCGATGGAAATTCTTCCAATTTTTATCTCTCATTCCCCGGTCGCTTTCCTCTAGATTTCCGCGAGTCCGACTTCTGGAATAAAATAAATTAATATTAATGGGTACAAATTCACGATTTATTTTATTTCAAACTCGAGTCAATGGAAGTGACTCGAGTTTCGAAAAACCGTTCGAGTGTACGAAGGAGGAAAAATGCAAATCTCCGCGCGGACAGCTCAGACAGCACCTGGTGAACTCCCCTTGGCACACGGTGATTTAAAATATCGGAGAAACAGGCCCCGGAGCGTGACCGCCTCGCAACAGACGCGACTTTCGAATCGATATGGTTGTTACTCGGATATGCATATTGATGTGTTTTATTTTTAGCCGGAATTGAGCGTAACACCGTGCGGCGTGTAATACCACTTTTGTCTTTTTCGAGCAAACAAGCTTTTTGGAATCAGGGGGAAATTTGCCGTGCACAGCGTGCCATAAAAAATGTCCCAGGAAGAGACGTCGTTATTCATTTTGTCCATTACTTACGTCTCGGTGTCTCGACTTCCGAACAAAAGTGCGCGTTCGTCGTCGCGCCGCAGTCGACAGGAAGGACGCGCGACGCGCTAAGCCATCCGGCGACGCATTTCCGGCGTGCACGCGACTTCTCGCGGCGCACGTGAAGTCGCGTGGCATCGCCGAGCGCGAACGCGTGCGAGCGTGACCGCGCGCTTCGCGAAGATCGCGCTCTGGTGTCGATAATATAATGCCCTTGCCTCGGAGAAAATGACGCGGGAACCCCGAAGTGCCGGCGGAATCACCACTTTATCCGAACTTCCGAGAGAGGCGTCCACGGAAGCCGTAGGGTTAATGCAATCACACTGGGAAGTTGCGCCATGGACTATAAAAGGGGCAATAATCCAGTAAATATATCGCAGGACTTTTGTGCTTCGGGGAGACAACTGAAACATTTTTTTCAAATTCTGTATTCGTGTAAAGAAATGCACAAACATTATTGATAAGAGATAAAGACAAGCCGTAATAGCATATTTCAATACAAGTGCAAAAAAGTGTTTCGCACTTGTATAAAAAATTCCGTATTCGCATAAAGAAATGCACGAACCTTATCGATAACAAATCGTAATAGTATATATCGATACAAGTGCGCAAAAACTTTTTCCGACGAGTGCAAATTTGCAGCCTGAGCCAAAGGCGACGGTTGCATCGCACAAGTTGAAAAAAGTTTTTGCGCTCTTGTATCGAACGATATTTAATTGTGAAAAAATGCGGTTTAACGCAGGTGAAGTGTGCATAAAACCGCATTTTTCGCACAGAGTAACGTAAACGAAATAACAAAGAAAAAAAACGAACCCACCTGGAATCGCGCGGGCGCCGCGAAAAAGCCGATAATCAATATTTATCCATAATCCTCTTTCGATTGTGCGCATTGCACGAATTTATTGTTTCGTCATCCGGCGGCCATCTTGTGAACAAACACTGGCCACCTCGACGAGTCCCCCGCAATGGTATATTGCGGATATTGGACACCCCGCAGATCCACCGGCCACTGGCGACGTAAAGCAAACACGCATACATTACGCGCGTCGAATGTATACAAGTAGCAACCAATATAACAGAGAATATACAGCGAACTCACCGATGCCGCTGCTTGCCGCCGGTCTGCTGTCGGTGCGTCGCACCCGCCATTACTAACACGTGACCGCCGGCTCCGCGGTACGGCGACTCGCATTTCTTGCAAAAACATTCGGGTTTCGAGGGTCGGGGGGAGAGAGAGACAAAGGGGGCGAGAACGTTGCGTCGCGCAAAGTCCTTTTCGCGCGTCCGAAGACTCTCGTTCGAGAGCGATTGTCCGCCGCTGACCGACGGTCACTTCTCACTCCCCCAAATGGCGACGCGCGCGCGCTTGACCCCTATCGACAGTTGGTGGCGGGAGACGACACAATAATACGCCCGACGATAATTGGGCCATTGTCCGATGACCGCGCGGACACCCCGGGCACTTACCTACTTTACGATTTGTTGCTGCGACCGCTGCGACGCGGCGACAATCGAAAATATGAATTTATCACCGATCATATTGCGACTCGATATATATCGCGCGGCGCCATAACCGCGGATCGCGTATGCTGCGCCGTGCGTTGTGCGTCGGTCCGGCCATGTTTGCCGTCGTAAATTCCCCAAAGTGTGGCAAAAATGACCGTTCTGGGATGCGTCGCGACGGTGTCCTGAGTTACGAGAGTCGGACGGGCCCGTATGCCGAGTTATGGACGACGCACTCGTATATCTCCGCGTGTATCAATTAACCTGACCGACGTGATTTTATCGCGATCGCGTTTGCCCGATTTTCCGTACGCTTTGTTCACTGCGCAGCTTTTTACTCGACTGTCGCGCCTTCTTTGCGGAAGTTGAGCGACCTGATGCGCAACTGTTTTTCACACCGCGCACGCGCGGTGCGTCGGCCAATAATAAATAATTGAAAATTGACAAAAAAAATATCATTGGCGCAACAAAGACGCATGCGCGAAAAACAAAAATAACGGTTTTTGTCGGAGAAGCCGCAGTTTTTTAAACGCGACGCTCGCGTTCGGTTGCTTCGTCACGCGATTCGTATTAATCCTGTTTGATCGGAGCCGCGGTGATCGTGACTGTGATCACAATCAATCGTGAGTGTGATCGCATAATCGATTGTGAGTGTGAGAGTGTGTGAGTGTGATTGCGAGTGCCGAGAGTCGTAGGAGCGCCGATTTATGTGGCGTCTGCTGCGTTGCGGGTGTCGACGACGCGCACAATGAGAGGCGATCGTCCGTCCGCCCCGCCGCGGGATCTCCTTGTGTCTTCCAATTACGGATTTGTACAGTTTTCGCCCCCGGATGCCCGGGCGTTTCCGCGTTTCGTCGAGTCACCGGTTAGGACGGCCGCCGGACCCCACCGACCTCGACGCTAACGGACCATCTGTGAGTACTCTGACCGATTCATCGCCGCTGTCCACACAAATCCGGCATCCAGACGCGGTCACTGTACGGAAAAGTAGCGTGACATCTCTATTTACACCTTGTACGCCACACTCCAGCGTAAGAGTCGAAAACGGAGGTCACAAGTTGCGACACGACCGCCATTTACATTGCTGGCCAGTGGCTGATAATTTTCAAGTGTCCATAGCTTTAATTTTCCGTTGGCGACTCCCTAACATTTTTTTTTCTTTTTTTTTTTTTTCGCAGATTTTTTTCAGGTAATTTACAACAAACCCGAGTTCCCACAGTAAAAATCACTTTTATCGCCGAAAAAAAATTAAACGCTTTACGCTCGAGGAGTCGGACTGAAGTTCGCAAAAAAAAAAAAAAAATCGTACTACAATACTTAAAATCTAATTCGACCTGGGAATCGCGCAGTCCTCTCCCTCGGAGCTGCTCCCCGTTTAAAATCCAGCAGCCCACCCCAATCGTCATCGCGATTCGTCGCGGTCGGGAAACCAGAATCGCGCCCGGCCGGCCGCACCGTCTCCGCGCTGCAAGTGAGCAAGCGGCGACACTACTCTACACTCAAGGGCCGCTCAAACGAAATGGCACTTGCAAATCGCGGGTTACGGACCCGGTTTTTTTTCGGGGCATTTTTCAGGCGTGATTTTAATGAGTGACGTCTGTCAGGCGACGATTGACAGAGCGGAACGGAACTCGTACGGCTCAATTGCATATAATTCGCGCTCGCGTCGAGGGGTCAGACACACCGCGAGATTCATTAATTTCATTCGTGTAGCGAATGTCCGCTGAAAATAAATTTCATTCATAAGCTACAAAAAAAAGGATTTCATTGCCCGTCGCTCGAAGCGGCGATACGTGACCCATATTAATGAGATTTTTTTTCGGATCTTTGTTTCGGTCATCGAGTAGCGATTTTTTGGAGGTTAGGAGTCGACAGATTAAAGTTGTTGGTTCGCGTTGAAATCGCGCGACTGGAGCCGACGAAGTTGCCGCCGGCGTTTGCAGCAAGTAGACCATAAGTTCAAACGTTCGTCGCCGTCGGACGGTCGATATGACGGATGCGCAGGCCAATTTCGTTGCGGCAAGGAGCAGCACACGCGGAGAGCTATCGATCACTCGTTGAAATTTTACAACATCACGACGCGCCCACCGCCGTAGTAGTACTACAACCCCCGCGGCCGCCCGGTTTTCGCCAATAAATGATCGATGACTTTCCAATCGAGATAAGTCATTGTGTGGTTAAGGGCACCTCCCGCGTTTCTATCGCCGCCGCTGCTGGTGCGACTGTTCCGAGGTCTTCGACCGTGTGTCTCAATTTCACTCGATTGTCATTATTCGCTCGAGTCGCTCGAGAGTTCATCGAGGAGGATTCGCCAGTCGTCCTTTCGTCCATACGACGTCATCGTTCTCTCCGTTCTCGTCGTCTCCGTCTCTCTCGCGCCGCAGGAATGGAAAATCATGGGTTGGGGATGAGGGGGGTGGAAAACGGGGGGAGTCGCTTCGCCGAAAGTTCAAAGTTCATACCGTTTGATAAGCTTCGTATTGATCTACCTGCGCTCCTGGCCCAGATATTATATTAATTAGGACACAACGTTATCCGCGGAGTTCGGGCTCTGGGATTAATCCGCGGGGGGTCAAAGGTTTTCTATGGCTTCTGCGAGACGTCTCCACCGTTTTATCTCCAGTTACATGAAAAATTACAGACTCGATGGGAAAAAAAAATGTCTCGAAGCTTTTCCGTAATTTTTAATACTAACAGGAAACAATTTTTATTCGTGATTTACGATCTACTCGTTTATTTTGTCGCACTTTTTTTTTCTCGGTGAAATTAGCGATTCGATTAGTGATTGTTGCAAGTGTAGAAACATTTTATACAGGCCGCTTCATTTTTCATCGTTGGCTGAATCGAAAACCTCGGTTTTATTGGCGGCAATTCTGTTGGTAAGGCAGAGCCTCTGGATTACCGACGGTAAGGCAGGGCTTCTGACTTACCGACGGATTCTGAGGTTCCATTGGACTGCAGATGGCGTCTTCCGCCGCGGCAACAAACGTACCGCGTGGTTGCTGAGAAGTAACCTCCAAAAAACTCTGTTTCGCAAAAAGTGTCATCGTTTTCGGCAGTGGAGCGTTTTCGGGTTTTAATATGTTAGCAGCGAGGACGAATTAACAAGCCACAATGTCGAGTGCAGCGGTCGACGATACCGTGAAGCACAAGTCTCACAGGGAGCGAAATGCGGGTCGCAAAGCCGAAAAGAAGAAGGCGAAGAAGGAGCATCTACAGGTAATTTTTCATTTTTTATTTTGCTTCATCAATCAATAACATCTTTTTTATTCACCGACTCAATTTGTTTTTCTCTTCCATCCAGAACTTAACGGACAAGCAGAAGAATCCAAAGGCGTTCACTTTTAATTCTGCCGTCCGAGCGGAGAGAAGATTCAGAAGGAAACAGGATATCGACACGAAAAAGCAGCACATACCTCTGGTAGACCGAACGCCTTTGGAACCTCCGCCAGTCTTAGTGGCAGTCGTCGGTCCTCCTAAAGTCGGCAAATCCATGCTCATACAATGTCTCATAAAAAGTTACGCCCGACAACCGCTCACCAATATTCTCGGTCCCGTTACTGTGGTATCCGGGAAAAAGCGAAGAATCACATTCATGGAATGCAACAACGACATAAACAGCATGATCGACATAGCCAAGGTCGCGGATCTCGTTCTCCTCCTGGTGGACGCCTCTTTCGGCTTTGAGATGGAGATCTTCGAGTTCCTCAACATCTGCCAGGTCCATGGAATGCCAAGAATCATGGGCGTACTGACGCATCTCGATCTGCTGAGCAACGCCAAGCAGTTGAGAAAAACCAAGAAGATGCTTAAGCATCGTTTCTGGACCGAAGTTTATGCCGGCGCCAAGCTCTTCTATCTGTCCGGGCTGATGCACGACGAGTATCTTCGGACAGAAGTGAAGAATCTCGCGAGATTCATTTCCGTGATGAAATTCCGACCGCTCACATGGCGAACGACTCATCCGTATCTTCTGGCCGACAGAGTCGAGGATCTCACGCCTCCCGAGCTGATAAGGCAGAATCCGAAGGTCGACAGAACCGTCAGTTTGTACGGATACGTTCGCGGAGTTCCGCTTAACAAGGAAACGTCGATTCACATACCAGGCTGCGGCGACGTCAGGATCAAGGACGTGAGTTTCCTGCCGGATCCGTGTCCGCTGCCCGAGCAGATAAAAAAGCGAGCTCTCGTGGAGAAGGAGCGTTTCATTTATGCCCCCTTCTCCGGGGTCGGCGGTATAGTCTACGACAAGGACGCCGTCTACGTGGAACTCGGAGGAAGCCACTCGCACAAGGAGGAAGACACCGGACTCATCAGCAACCTCATCGACACTCAGGAGACTCTCGATCACAAATTGGAGAGAAGCGAGCTGCAACTTTTCAGCAACGCTGCGCCGATTTTGTCGAAGGACGTCGAGGAGAGTTTCGCTTCCGGTTTTACCGGAGAAAACGTCGTTCAGGACGGTCGAGTTAGGAGAAAAGTCATTTTCAACGATTCGAACGACGCGGCTGCTTCGGGAAATGCTGATGATGAGTCGGACGGCGACGAGGATGACGAAGAGAAAGAAGGCGAAGAAAATATGGATGACGAGGACGATGACGACGAGGAAGATGAGAATATGGAAGAGAGCGGCAAGCGTAAAATCGGTGATCAATCGGAGGCGAGTCCGAGTGCAAAGAAGCGAAAAACCGACTACTCCTCCGACGCCGACGATTTTGAAAAGGAGCTCGCGGGTCTGCGGGCTGAGAACACCGCCGAGAAGAAGGAAACCAAGAAAGAAGAACCGACGGTTTATCGAGCGTTGACAAAGGACTCGGATCTTCACGTGAAGGAGAAGATAAACGAGGCGCTGAGTATGTTGAATCAGCGAGAGAAGAAACGAAAGGAGAAAGCCGACGATGATTCGAGCGACGACGAAAGCAGCTTCGATGAGCTCAGCGACAACGACACCGCCGGACAATTGGAAAAAGACGACGATTCGGACGCCGAATTGCAGGACGAGAGCGCGAACGAAGATGGCGAGAGTGAAAACGACGAGGAAGAAGATGACGATAAGGAAGAGGATCAAGAGGACTTGAAGTGGAAAGCGAATCTTTCGTCGAAAGCGAAGGAGGCCTTTGCGAATCGTCAGCAAAACAACGTCAACCTCATGAAACTCGTGTACGGAGTTGCCGAAGCGAAGAAGGAGGACAAAGCAACGGAGGAGGATGACGATGACGCCGAAGACGAGATTGGCGGAATATTCCGCGTCGTGACGGAGCAGCAACGCCGGAAGATCGAGCAGCGCGAGCTGAAGAATCAAGAGGAAACGGTGTTTTTCTCCAAGGAACCGCCTCGCGATTGGCTGGCGGAGGACAACAAAATTCTGATCGCGAATCGATTCGTAACCGGCAAATGGAAAGAGTCCGAGGACGCCGAGGAACTTTTGAAACTCGACGATATGAGCGACGAGGAGCTTTACGGCGACTTCGAGGATCTGGAGACCGGCGAGAAGCACAAAGGTGCGGAGAAAAATGAGGACAAAGCGCCGAAGGAGCTGACGAAAGACGAGAACGAGGAGAAGAAGAAGCTCGTGGAGAAGAAGCGAAAGTTGAAGGAACAATTCGACTCGGAGTACGACAACAACGAGACGAAGAGTTACTACGACGAGCTCAAGCAGGAAGTGGAGAATCAGGCGAAGCTCAACAAGTCCGAGTTCGAGGGCCTCGACGACGACGTCAGAGTTCAGCTCGAGGGCTTCCGGCCAGGAATGTACGTCCGCGTGGAGATCGATTCGGTGCCCTGCGAACTCATCACCAATCTCGACCCTACTTATCCTCTGATCGTCGGTGGTCTTCTTCACGGCGAGGAGAACATCGGTTACGTCCAGACGAGGATTAAGAAGCATCGTTGGTACTCGAAGATTCTCAAGACTCGCGATCCGCTGATTCTCTCCGTCGGATGGCGCAGATTCCAAACGATACCGATTTATTCGAAGCTCGAGGATGATATGAAGAATCGAATGCTCAAGTACACGCCGGAACACGTGGCGTGCATGGCCCATTTTTGGGGACCCATCACACCTCAGAGCACCGGAGTACTCGCGATTCAGGACGTCGCCACGAGGCAACCGGGTTTCCGAATTGCTGCGACTGGAGCTGTCGTCGAGCTCGACAAAACCACGAGAATCGTGAAGAAACTGAAGCTCACCGGTGTACCCATGAAGGTCTACAAGAAAACGGCTTTCATCAAGGATATGTTCAACTCGACTCTCGAGGTGGCGAAATTCGAGGGCGCCAAGATCAAAACCGTCTCTGGTATACGCGGACAGATCAAGAAGGCTGTGTCCAAACCCGAAGGCTGCTTCCGCGCGACCTTCGAGGACAAGATACAGCTGAGCGACATCGTATTCTGTCGCACTTGGTACAAGGTCGACGTGCCCAAGTTCTACAATCCCGTGAATTCGCTGCTGCTGCCGACCCACGAGAAGAATCAGTGGCGAGGAATGAAGACGACCGGACAGTTGAAGCGAGAGAACAACATCAAAGCGCTGCCCAATCCGGACTCGCTTTACACGCCGATCGAGCGCGAGACGAAGGTCTTCAAGCCTCTCGTCATACCGCGGAATCTTCAGAAAAATTTGCCCTACCGCGACAAACCGAAGTTGCAGCCGCTGCCGGAAAATCGCAAGGCCAAAGTGTCGGAGAAGCGAGTGGCGGTGGTGCGCGAGCCGAAGGAGGAAAACGTGGCGAAGCTCATGAAGATGATAAGAACGACGTACAGCCACAAACAGGAGAAACTCAAGGAAGCGACGTCCCAGAGAATGACGGCTTATCAGGCGCGCGTGGAGGCCGAGGAGCTGAGGAAACTGAAGCGTCAGAAGGAACTGAAGAAACAGGTGTTCAGAACGATGAGCAAGATGGACGCGAAGAACGCGAAGGAAGCCAAGAGGCGAGGTCACTGAGCGACGACAATTCCGCGCCTGAAATCTTGTACATTTTTTCTAAATATATTTGTTATCACGAATAAAGTAAAGCAGCGTTGAGAGAACCTTGTTTTATTCTGCTTTTTTATTCAAAACGTATATATATGCATATATTTATATATATATAAGTTATAATAATATATATTTTTTTATTACATACATATCATCGAATATATTATTAGTTTGTGTAAAGTAAATAACAGTGTTACGCGTGGCTTGTCTTATAGTATAGCTTGGGAACCTCGCCACGATGTAAGAGTATGATGGCCCGTTGAATAATTATCTGCACCCTGAAAAAGTCATTGGAAAACGTATCGATAACAATAGGTTCGATGCATTCCGGAGAGAATAGTAACAGTGTCGATGTAGATTGAAAAAACTTGCCTGCGTGAGTAATAACAATTCGTCCTGCGTGTCGACGATTCGGACTGGGAAAGGCGAACCAGGAACGAGAACGCCGGCCCAACGAACCTCGACTCGGTAGTCGCCGGGCTCCGTCGGATCGTAACGACAGAGAATAATTCGGTCCTTCTGCGTTTCTCGCTGCATCTCGACGCGAAACGCGCCCTTCGGTCCGCGAACTCTAACTGTAAGCTGACCGGCACCGGCGCCGCGAGTGTCGCAGATGAATCTCGATTGGAAAGTCGCGAGGACTCCGTGCTCGATGCCCGGACCGTAGACTCGTACCTGTCGTACCCAAATATTTTTCAATATTAGCCTATTTGTTCGAGAAAAATGGTGTAAAAAATTTTGAAGAAAGGTAAGTCGTACTTTGGAGGCGTCGGGAGCGCCGGAGACTCGTAACGTGAACGGCGAGCCGGCCACGTGTTCCCCGGCGTATTTAATCGTCAGCGCGTGTCTTCCAGGTTCCTGTGGCTTTACGTTCAGCGTGAAAGTCGCGTCGCCGTGATCGTAGAGCTCGCAATACGCGACTTTGTGCGGACCGACGCAGTGGGCCGTCAGCTCGCCTGCGAATTGTCATTCGGTATGTTAGAATATTGAAAAAATTAATAATTCAGCAGCTTATACAGATATCTACCTGGTCCGGCTCGTCGCGTGTCGATGAAGCTCCGGATTTCCTGGCCGACGATGCCGTGCTTCAGTCCGTCGCCGGAGCAGACTACCCGCGACGCGTCCGCCGCGGAGGTGACGTTTATCTGAAGCGGACAGCCCTTTAATTGTCGACCGTTCCAAGACACGGTCATCAGCAGCGACTCGGACGTCGTTGGTATGTAGCTCGCTCGATAAACACTGTCGCCTGTTGAACGAATTACAAAAAATCAATTACATTTTTTTTTCCACTCTTTCTTTTCTCCGCAGATCGATTCGCCGGCTCACCGAGATGCTGCAGCATGACGTTGATCTCCGTTGTGGGCGAGAAGAGCTGCACTTTGGGGGTCCCACTTCCGGCCTGCGATCCGTCTATCGTGAAGCTCACTTCCTCGCCGCACTTGGCCGACGTCAGGCCGCGTCCGCGGAGCATAACGCGGCTGGTGTCCTGCGCCGGTGGCTCGAGCTCCTGGACAACGGCGAGCTTCGGCGCGCCCGGGAACGGCGCACCGTTGAACATTATCTCCATTCGATGCTCGCCGCCGCTGAGCTGCGGCGGCACGAGCTTCAGTCGATTGCTCGACGTCATCTCGAAGGTGATCGGATGATCGCCGACGGTGCCGCTTAGCTCGCCCGGCCCGGCCTCCGCCGTGTCGAAGCTGATCTTCGTCGTTGGATTGAGCTTCAGGCGACCGACGTCGTCGCATATCGCCGCCCAACCGCCGATCACTCGGAGATTCCGCGTGTCGATGATTTTCGGGTGCCAGGGCGATCCTGGCAGCTGTTGACCCGCGCACACGACTCTCACGTCGAAGACACCGACCTCCGTCGGCGTGTACGACACGTTCCACGTGCCCGGATTCGCACCCGCCTCGATCGTCGATTTCGACACGCTGTCCGGGCCATCGACCTGCGAATATTGACCAACGGGGAATGTTAATTGGTTACGCTTCGAGAGATTCGAGGACAATAACGTTGATCGTCGAAGAATCTGCGTGGGCTTTGACGACGCAATAACTGCTCGGACTGTCGGAGCGGTAAACAACAGTATACCTGAACGGCCGGGGGACTCCTCGTACCAGTGACGATAAAGTGCGCTGGCTTTCCCACGTGCCCACTCAGCAGTCCCTCGCCTTTCGCTCGCGCCTGTCCCGCGGCTTCGACCGTGCATACCACCGGACTACCGGGTATCTGTGTGCCTCCTGTGTTTACAAGCGTCGATTATTTTCCACTAGTACCTTCATTTCTTTTTTTATTGCTCAGTTAACAGAGATACAAGATTTTATTAGTAGCTGCGATTTTTCTTGGAACAACAAACGTATATTCTTTGAATCAGAAAAAGAAGCTCGAAATTGAAAAATCCGATGACGCTGAAAATATTGTTCATTTTTTATAAAATGATAAAGAACTCACCATAAGTAACGTTAACCATATAAGAACCGGGGACACTTGGCGAAAACTCGATGATCTCGGATCCGTCGTTGAGGGCGGTTACTTGCAGCGGCAATTCCTGTCCGAGGGGACTCGTCGCGGTGACATCGAGATCCGCGACGCCGGCGTCCACTTTTATCACTGTCGAATAATGAAACATTAACGTTGACGTAACGTCGCCGATCGCGAGAAGCGCGCGGACATCGGAGACACGGGACAATAAAATCGGTGAGTTGCGGAGCTCAGAGAAATGCGTGGAATTCGCGCCACCCGTGAACTTCGATACACCTGTGGGCGCGCGTGGCGCGTGCTCGGTGCAACAACGCTGACGAGACTGTTCACCTCGATGCATTAACAAGGCTATTTGAAAGTAGTCTAGAATCCGCGATATCCGCGGCCACCGCCGCCGCCGACTCCCAGTTTCTCCGTTCGGACCGCAATTACTCCCAGCGGGGCAGCCTTGAAACATCATCGTCGTTGGCATTGCGACTTTCTCCATTTTATCGACTTTTTCCCCGCCGCCGTTCTTCCGAGATTTGTTCCCGAAGAGGAAAATCCGCGCGGACGCTGTAAGAGCGCCGACAAATCGCTAAGTGCACCGTAACAGTCGCCGCGAACCGTTTTCTCGTCCTCGTTGCTCCGTATTCGAGGAAGCCGCTTCCTGACTGTTACATCCCAAACGATGTACGATTTAAGAATATAACTTTTGACGCGTTATCCTTAATATACCGACGATGACGGAGCGATAAAATTGTGCGTTTCCGATTGGCAGGACGATTCAGCCGAGAATTGTCAAATCCGGGATTTCTAATGTACTTTTCTCTGTGAAGTGAATATAAAATGGACTCACGTTTGAATGCGATTCTATCGTGCACGGAGACCGTCGTTGGGCCGAGCTCCTGCAGCTTTACCTTCGACGCGTCGAACGCCTGGCAGAAGAAGGGCGAACCCAGGACAGGTTTGGCGCCTTGCAGAACGTCGATTTTATACGTGCCTGCAATTAACATTTATTTATTTTCTTCAGATCAATCGACATTCGACGGACCAAAAAAAATCTTGTGCGGAATAACGCTCACCAACTGAGTTTGTCGTGAATTCCGCCAGCAAATTGCCGTCCCGATGCTGATAACAACGAACCGGCACGGCGTTTCCTTGGGGGCCGCTTATCACCACGTCGAACTCTTTGCCCGGACGACCGAGAGTCTCGATTATGAAGGACGTGACTTTGCCGAGGCAGGACTGGTACAGACCGAGACCCGTCGCGGTGACCTCGCGACCTCCGGTCGGACCTCGCACGGCAACTTCGAGCGGACTTCCTGTCAGCGAAAATATAAATGTTAACGGTTTAAATAAAAATCCAACGATACGAACGAATTGCCTAACTGTGGTAATTGTACCTTGAATATGAACTTCGTTGTACTTGATGTGAACTCTGTGAGGCGCGGCGCGAGTCGGATGAAAGATAACTTCGTAAATTCCATTATCGGCCTCGCGTATTACGCTGTCGACGTCGGCGCCGCCGGCGCGCACGCTGGCGGTTAATTTTCCGGGTCCGGCGTCGTTCGAAGCCACGACTGAAATTACGACAGAACGGGGATTATTTTTTCTTGATTTTTGTAAGAGCGCAGAATTTGTATTGCGTGAAAGAAATTAATGGTACCGATTATCGTGCCGGGACGATGACAAATAGCGTCCGAAATCTCCTTTATCGTCACTTTGCTCGGATCGAATGCCTGCAGCGCCTGGGAACTTATCACCTTATGGCCGTCGCTGAATATAACGTTGTAGGTACCGACCTGCCGAGTTCGCACCTCGACGCGATACAGAGACGACGAGAGTTTCGTCAGAGTGCACGGTATGATGATTCCATCGGGTCCTGAAAACATAGAAATTTTATTTTATTCACGATTAAAGGGGTAACCCTTGCCGTTTTTTTGGCGAAATTTTTTTTTTTCGATTTAACGAAGTTTTAAAACCCTATCCGATGGGAAATTTTTCGCTGATTCCAAATATGACCGGTATTTGCCCGAAAAATAAAAAATTTTAGGAGAAAAATGCGAAAAACGATTTTTCACTTTTTCCCAATTTTGGCCCTTCACTAAAATCGGTGTAATTTTTTTTTGGATGAATGGAATCTGGATTTTCTTTTTGCATTCGAAAGAAGACTCTTCAACGAAGAGAATGTCGCTAGGCGGAACGCGATATCTCGATTTTTCGATTTTTTGCAGATTTTTAAAATTGACCCTCAAAAATCGCAAATTTTTAGAAGGGGTACCCCTTGCCATTTTTGCAAAATTTGACGAAAAAAAAATTTTCGATTTCGCCAAGTTTAAAAACCCTATCCGATGGGAAATTTTCCGCTGATTCCAAAAACGACAACCGTTTGCCCGAAAAATCGAAAATTCGAGGAGAAAAACGCGAAAAACGATTTTTTTTGGTTCCGTTTTCGCGCAAAACGAGTGCCAATAATCAAACCACGAACAAAACGGCTTCACATGAACACAGATGAGTCACCAACTTTTTAAAAAAGGATTCACAGTTGAAAAATATAGTCTGATGAGATAAAAAATAAAAAAAATTGCGCTGACCTGTGACTTCAGCGGAAACCGGACCCTCCAACTTCGGCATATCGAGATCCATGTAAGCCGAGTTACCGACCCTGATGACCGACGGACCGTCCAACAGTCCGCCGATGACCGGGCACTTGAAGGGACTTCCGGGCACGTTGTCGTCGTTGAAGCTGATGTTAACGTAATGCGGGCTCGTGGTCTGCGGGACGAAAGTAACGTCGTAGAGGCCGCGCGCGCAAGCGACGACCTCCGCTTTGACGGTGTTGTTCTCCGTGCTGACGACGAGCTCGAGAGTTCCCTCGCCGGCCTCGGCCGCGTCGACGGTAAAGGTCGTCGCCTGACCGAGCAGTGCCTCGCTCAGCCCGGACACGTGGACCTTCGTCACGTCGTAGATGTTGCACGCGAACGGCGAGCCCTTTATCGGCTCGCCGTCCACGAGAACGCTCACGTTGTGTCGGCCGACCTCGACCGGCGTGAAACTTATGTTGTAACGTCCGTCGATCGGCTCGATCGTTATCGGCAGAGCTATGCTCGACGGCGGAGTCACGATAACGTCGCAGTTCATCGACAGCGCCTGAGGATCCACCGTGAACGATATCTGCTGCTTCACCGCGCCCATCTTCAGGTTGTTGCCCGTTATCACCGCCTGGCCGGCGCCCACGACTTTGCAGTTGAACGGAGAACCTTGACAATGGTTGAAATTAATTCGAAAAATTGTTTTTGGTTTTCTGGGACTTATTTAAAAATTAATTTCGAATTTTTGTACCTGGCACGGGTTCACCGTTAAACCTGACGCTGAGACTGTGCATCGCCGCCTCCTGGGGCTTGAAGTTGACCCGAAATTTCGCGTTACCCTCGCTCTGTACATAATTTGGCACGTTCTTGCCGTTAACCGCGACTATTATCTCGAGATTACCGGCGCCTGCCTGACTGGCGTTAACTGGAAATAAAATTCGAATATTTAGAACGTGATCTGGGATTTTTATTCGAAACAAAATACTCACTACTGAAGAATACGGGTTTTCCGACGATTCCGCTGTTGATGTCGGTCACCTTTACTTTGTCGGCGTTGTAGGCCTTGACGAGGAAGGGACTTCCCTCCACGTGAGAGTCGCCCAATTTTACCTCGACGCTGTGGTCGCCTGTTTTAATCACATTTTTTAGCACTAAGTACGTCGAAACACAATTTTATTTCAGGCTCAACTTTTTTTTTTTTTTTTTTTTTTTGTACACTCACCGACATCCTTCGGTGTGAAGCCCGCGGTGTACGAACCGTGTAATCCCGGTTTCACTTGAACCGGAAGACTTTCCCTGGTCGGCGACAGCACCTCGACGATCGGGGTTCCCATGGAACCGTCGGCCTCGATGGAGAACGTCGCCATTCGATTCACCGACACTTTTTCGAGGCCTTCGGTGACGAGAACTTTAGCTGTGTCGCTGACCTGTCGATCACCTCGCGTTATGTATTTTTTATAAGAAATTCCTGACGTAGCATTTCACGAAAAAAAAATACCTGACAGCTGAAAGGGCTACCGGGCACATCTTCTCCGTTGAATCGCAGGTCGACAGTGTGGACGACGGGTTCACGGGGTGTGAACGATATGGCGTACGTGTGCGGTCCTTGAGCCTGCGCCGAGGTCGGCACACGTCCGCCGTTCACGGTCACTTCCAAATTTCCTGGTCCCGCTTGACTCGTCTCAACTGTGACAAAAAAATTCTTTAGTCGGTCACCGATAGACTCAAAGATAGAGTCGCGAGGATATTTTAAAAAAAAATAAATAAACTAAAAACCTAGGAAGGTGACGGGCATCCCGATGACTCCTCGTTTCGCGTCCTTGACTTTGATCGCAGCGACGTCGTAGACTTTACAACTGAAGGGACTCCCGACGACGGGCACGTTACGATGGCTCACGGATATTCTGTGCTCGCCGACGACGCGCGGCGTGAAAGCGACGCTGCAGGTCGTGTCTTTGTTGTCAGTAACCTGAGCTGGTACGGCCTGTCCATTGGGCCCTATCAAGTCCGCTTGTTAGTCGTTTTATACAAATTAGCGAGCCAAAACTAGGGGAAAACTTTTTTGGGTTACGGAGGGAGGAGGCGACGTGTTCGTTCTGTTTTTTTTTTTTTTTTTTTCGTTCACTCTCCCGAGTTCCGCGCTGGGATGCAGATGCGTGACGATTGCTCTTGCACAGTAGTCGCGATGCCATCATCATCGACCCAAAGGGTCATTGAATCGTAAGAGGGTAAATTGGAGGATAAAAAAAAATTACTAAAAAAGGGAACTCTACTACAAGCAACCCACGCGTTAAGGGAAGCGATAATAATAATACATTCGTGTATCGTAATATTACAGGAAAGCGAATGGTTACACCATCTAGGAATGCTGGTTCATCGCTCGGGACGATTGCTACGTTACTTTTTTTTTTTCTTTTTTTATAAACAACGTGTAGTATTCTTGTGTGTGTGGTAACTGGAAATACTAGTAAACTTTGAGAGCATGCTCGTACGTGTGACGTGCGATTTGCTGATGGCATTTGAGTCGTAATTCGTAATTGGCAATAATCAAGCGACTGTCGAGGCTGAGTTAAATCACTCGTGTTTGACACTTTATATTTCTATAGCACCATTGGTTGGTTCTTCGACGGACTCGCGGTTAGTCGTGTGCAGCCCGAGACACGTGAATTCGTATGCAGCAGCATTTTGGGTTATTAACGAAAGCGTCTACGATATCTAAGATTGTTAGATCCTACGTGGTAACGATATCCGCGCCGGCCATTCCTACATCTCGCGCGCGCGACATTTATATATATTTTTCATATATATAAATAGTAAAACGAAGCCTTGAGGCAAGAGTTGGAATGGACGGCCCGGAAAGATCGGTTTAATCTTAGTGCAGAGGATGCGTTTTGTTTCCAGGGATATTCGAGAGTTATTTACCCACCACCGTTCGTTGCATTATACAATCCACTATCAAGTAAGAGTTAGAAGTTCGAAATGAGGCATTTCTTTTTTTTTGTATTTTTTTGTTTTTGTTTTTTTGAGAAGTCTAGTAATGTCGTAGTCTGAAAGCTGGCCGACCTGCAACAGAGAGAGAGAGGATATTGCTCTCAAGCTACCGGTGTAAACGTGGTGAACAGACACAGATGTGTGGGTGGATGAATCTCCGCTTGAAAATTGTTAGAGAGACGACGATCAATCTCGACGCGAGCTGGACTCTCGCCGAGGTGACGTCGCCGATTTTACAAAATCACACAGCGTATATACAACTACGAAAAAAAAATACAATTTGCTTTTTAAATTGATTAGAGAACACGTTTGTTTTGCACACATAAACACAACATTTGTTCGAGACGATAGAAACGGGTGAGAAAAAAGGTCGATTGTACGACGAGCGAGTCGCGAGTCGTCGGAAATTAATCGTTGCTCAATCGACTCTTTTTCTCGCCGCTTAGGAAAATGTGCAGGAAAATAAACAATAAAAAATGATTTTATATATTACTCGGTAGACAGAGTAAGGATTGCGGTTGTCGCGAGACCGACGACCGCGTGTGCGACCCATGCATTTTGGGGCGTTGCGTGTGGCTCGATAGTAACGTGATGATTAAATTACAGCTGGAGTGAGATGTAACAGAAAAATGTGATGATTTCGTTGTCGCGTTTTGAGCGGAGCTACTTACCTTCAACGTTAACTTCAAGATCTTCCAAGCTACCGGCAACGTTACTGACTGTCAAATAACTCTGCCGTCCGAGACCAGCGCTGCTGAGCGCCTGACCGCTCACCGTCACGTGGCTGTCGCCACCGACCCTCGTTATTATCGGGCAACCCGGGACCGTTCGCTTGTTGAAGGCGATATTGATGACGTGCTCGCACGCCTCGAACGGCACGAAGCTCACCGAAAATCGGGCGTTGCCCTGAGGTGTCACCTGGGTCGGTATATTTTGACTTCGGGCCGATATCGTTATTTCCAAGTTTCCTTCGCCAGCCAGACTCGCATCGACTGTTGGAACAAAAAGCGTTACGTAAGTGGAAGCGAGGCAGCAATGGCCTCGATCTCGATAAGGTTGCAATGGCTTCGCGCTAGATAAATCAGCGCTTTTTGCTGAAATTTTTACAACCGAGTTTTACGCTTGAAAATAGGAAAAATTAGTTGTCGACTTGCCAGTAAAATGTGTGGGTTGTCCGACGCTTCCACGCGCGACCGGTCCGATGAGGACTTTGTCGGCGTTGAAAGCTTTGGCCAAGAATGGCGTTCCGTTCACCGGGTGTCCGTTGTACTCGACGCTTATCGAGTGAACACCCACGTCTCGCGGTGTGAATTCGGCGGTGAAGCCGCTGTGGATGTTGCCGGTTACTTTGACCGGTAATTCTGTCGTCGGTCCTGAAGGTAAGGAAGAATTGTTTTAATAAAAATGTTGGACCACTTTTTTTTTTTTTTCTTGACTTTTTAGGGCTTCTTCGACTCACCCCTCACGGAAACTGCGAGCTCGGCGCTGCCACTTCCGTCGACGGCCATGTGAAAACTCGCCGGCTGATCGACGGGTATGAGTTCTAAGTGGTTCAGACTCAGGATCACTCGGCTCGTGTCCGAGACGTTGCAGACGAAGGGACAACCAGGAACGGCTTCACCGTTGAACTTGATGTCGATGTAGTGCGGCTTCGCGATGTCAGGCGTGAAGGACACGAGGCAACGACCGCCGCCCACGACTTGCACGTGATTCGGCACCTCGCCCTCGTTTATCGATATCTCTAACTGGCCCTCGCCAGCAGCGCTGGCGTCAACTGTCGAACAAAAAAACAATCGATCAAACGTTCGAAACAATTGTCTGCATTTTTTCTACTTTTTCGTTATCGTTCTATACAGCCTTTTAATCGATTGACGTACGATAGACGTACCGTTTTTCAGCCACCGATTGTGGTGGACATTACATTCAAAGGAATACAACGAATCGGTAAATTAATATGAATATAAAAAATTAAGTTAAAGAATGAAACAATAAAAATGGCCGGAATTTTAAAAAATGGTACATCTACCCTATGCGAATGAGTTTTTCGCACCTCTAAATTGACAAGCATGACCGACAACGGCGCTGGGTATGTCAGTAACTTGAATGAGGCTGCTATTGTAAACTTTGGCGACGAGAGGTCCTGCCGGCAGCTTTTGTCCCGCGATGCTCACTTCCACGAGATGGCTGCCAACCTCCGTTGGCGTGAACTCGACTCTGAACTCGCCGGCTCTGCCCGGTTCCTCGTCGATGTGCGCGGATATGTGTCTCTTCGACGGACCTGTAATCACGGCGATTACCATAATTAATGCACTGTTCGGATTCCACTGGTTTTTATTTTTTTTTTTTTCTCATTTTTTTTGTACTCACTTATTATCTGCACATCTATCTCCTTGCTCGTGAAACCGAGGGCCGAGAGTTCAAAGAGAGCGGGACTGCCGGCGGGGACCAATCTCACCGAGTCCCCGACCACCGACATTTTTGGACCAGGCATTATGCCTATTTTCCAAGGTGATCCTGAAACAACAAACCATTCCGCGGTCAATTTAACCATACGAAAAAAATATTTTAAGAATCACGGGAGCGTGCTTTTTTTTATCGATATTTTCCTGATATGGCAATGACCTTGGCTCGAAGGATACAAGGTCAAAAAAACGGATAGTAATTCCCACTTTTAATCTGTTCGAAGATCCCCCATCCCCCCCCCCCCCCCCCCCAATTCTCGCACAGCTTCGATTCCGTTATCCCCGGAAGTGCGCGATGTATCGATCGATCACTCGTGATCCGCGCATCCGCTCGACGCTCGGAACCGCAATCGCATATAAATCCACCTTACGTCAACGATCACAACCATTCAGAAGCAACTCATCTATCTCTTCACTACTTAAAAAAAAAAAATCCGAAACACCTATAAAATTGCACCGATAAAAAAATCGGTAAAAAATCGACTCCAACCGAACGATCCATTTACCTCAGTCACCCGACACGAGGATGCCTCTATTTCCTGAAAATCCTAAAGAAAAAGCTTAAAGAAGAAAACCCGAACTAAAGCGCTCGACGGTGCGCCAGAAAAAAAAATCGAAATCGCGTCGCGTAAGAGTATCGACGACCGCGCAACAGGTCGACAGGTCCGAATTACATATGCGCGTGTTTCCGCGACGCGGATGCATCGACGGCTCGTCGAAGATACGGAGGCAAAATTGTGCTGCACGTTTTTCAACAGGCGGCGGCGTTCGGCTCGCCGAGAGTCCTTTTCCCTTCCTTCCTTTTTGCACAAGAGGGAAGATCACACAATGTTAGTTTGTTCCTGGTGCCGATCGTCACTGCACAATATTCGCGATCGATGCCCGGGCGATCGCGAACGACCCATCGCGTCCTTCCAGCTCACTACTATTTTGCGCACTCGTCGCTCGCGCACATCGAGGGTATTTATAATAATAATAATAATCAGTGCACAGCCGCGAAGACGGAGAACCGACGAAAAATCGTTTGGGCGCAGCCGCCGGAGACACACGCGGAAAATAATCGACGGCGCCGCGACACACGGGACACGAACGGTGGAAACGGCCACGCGAAACGTCAGCACGTAGCGCGGATTCTCTCTGCGCGCGACGCGGAGCCAACCGAGTCGAACGACGACGGGTTACAAGTGTGTTGGCTGCGGCGCCCCGACCGCGCGGCCGCTACGGTCCAATCCCAGGGCCGTGCGAAAGCCGTCAGGCGCGTAAGGCGTCCGACGAGGGCCCCTCGGGCGCCTCTCGAGAAATCTCGACACATTCGCGCGGTGCTCGGTTCGTCCAATCGCCTCTACGCGGTGAAACGAACCGATCGGCCAACGAGAAAATACCGAAATATAGATTTCTCAACCCGGGGGGAAAAATTCCGAGGAACGATTTTCCGACCGAAAGTCCAACGGTATCGCAAAGGTCATTATCGCAGCGCCAGGGTCAACCTGTTTAGCCGCCGGTGTGTCGTCATGATTTTATTTACGGATCGCGTGGAATGCGAGTGTGGATTGTCGCTCGTCGGTGGAATTTCCGTTAATGAAGATCGTTGTCGCGATCCAGGTAGAGGGGAGGGGGGTTCGAAAGTACAGAGAGTACTTCGAGGGGGCCCTTGGTGAAGGGAACACCCGAGAATCGTCGATGAATACGGCCATTAGAAAGGAGCGACCCGAAGACTCCCGAAGACGGTCCGAATCGGCAAGTGAAGCCACCCGATCGCGTTTCTCGCTGTGGCCTGGCTCGACCGGCTATGCACACTGCGCCCCGCACCGACCACCAACACCGACGACGCATGCGCAATCCGACGACTGTATAGTTATTTACTACTATTACTGCACCGCGAGACATCCGATCTGTGCGATGCGCACCGGAATTATGTGACGCCGATGCAAATGGCAGACTCCTTTTTTTTAATGCAATTCAATTCATCAGAATTACTGTACATTTATTGTATTATTATATTGCCTCTTCTGTATGTTCTATGTATTTGTGTTGGCAAGGGACAATGTTCCAGAGCTTCATTTTTTATAAATAATAATAATGATAATAATAATAATTGTACAAAAACGAATTGTCACGAAAAAATATAATAAAGATTGTAAGACGCTTATGATTTAATGAATATTCATCTCGCGCTCTAAGCGCGCGGCGAATGAGAAGAATGCGCGCGCCGCCTGTTTATATCAGCGTTGGTATCTTCGTTCTGGCGTAACTATCACCGCGAGCCACGCGCCTCAGCCTCGTCGCATCCTTCGTTTTCCCCGCACCGCGCGCTTCGTTCTCGAGACGCCCAAAGAGCCCGAAGAGCTGCTCAGGGCGAAACGACCGTAGACACGCTCAATCGCTGCATTCCCCGACATAACGGGCCCCCCTCCCCCCTTCTCTGCCCCCCTCATCGCGTCGACGAACACGTTTCGCCCGTCGCCTCAACGCCGAAATTTTTTCGAAAATAAAAAAAAAATCAACGCCCGTTAACCTCAGTCACGACCCTCGTATCTGGGTCACGCGGAAAAATGGGACCTCGTCTATCCGTCTCTCTCTTTCTCCGTCTCTCTCCGCACGCGACTATTAAAACGTACCGCGCGGCACGTGCACAGAAGTCGGCGGCAGCGATAACGCCGGCTACACCTGTCCATTCATCGACCACGGAGCAGCGATTTAAAAAAAACACACACACTCCGGGCTTCGGGTTATCGACACGCGAGGCGCGTTGCAAAATCAGATAGAGTTATGCAAATCGCCAATTACACGTGTAATAAAAACAAAAATGAATTATCAAACTTGAATGAATTTCGTGCGCGTATCGAGAACAGCGAAAGAAAGCGACGACGACGTCGCCGTCTTTGCAGCTGGATTGCGCGTTGAAATCGCCGCTCCCAGCGATGCTGGTGACACGAATGCGCCGCTGCCGGCTGGCGAGCAATCTCGTCTGCTGCTGCTGCTGCTGCTGCTGCTGCACACAAACAGCAGGCGCGCGAGATTTCCAACTCATTCCAAGCGAGTTACGCGACGCGGCGTCTATTAGCCGTGAATGTATTATTACTCGCCCTTACCAACCTCGCGCATTGCCGACATTATTCATTCCCGCTGTCCGAGTGTTTTCGTCGAGCGTCCCGCCCGCTGTACGCTTTGCCATTGGGCGAGGCAAAAAAAAATGTATTCAACCGATGGTATAATTATAGCGGCGAATGACGCGAATAAATTTTACGCAACGAGACATTCCTCGCAATGTACGAGTGACTAATGATAATGACAATAATAATAATACTAATAATAAGTTATCCAATCGTGTTTACGCGTACGACTACTCAGAGGCAGTCGCTAATGTTATTCCATTGAACTTGTTTCGAGGAATGCAAACGAAGCTCGACGTTTTATTTTTTTTTTAATATTTTATTCACGACGTTGGGGCGAGGCTTAAAATTCTTTGGTGGTGAGAAAAGAGGGAATAAAAATCGAAGGTGAAATAAGGTAAGTTTATCTGCCCTGCCTTTGTAATTTGCTTGCTTTGCCAATTTTTTTTTTACATAAAAAAATAACGTCTGTAATACATAAAAAAAAATTAATCGCAACGATATCTTTTCGCATAAATAGCGAGCGCGGAAAGTGTAGCGAGAAGCGAGTCGCGCGCGTTTATTAGGTGCGAACGCGTAGGCAGCGAGATACAAAATCGCGCGGTGCCTACACTCGGCGCAGGTTGAGCCGCGCGGCGCCCGTATCACAGCGGAGACGCGGATGTGCGCCATGGGGAATTATGTAGCAACGCTGCGATGGAAGCAACGGTAGGCGTATATCCTCATTCGTAACCAAATACGTCCACACACGCCGGCTTCTTGGACGGGATATACCTAATCCCCCCTCCCCCCTCCCTCCACGAGTATCGGCCACACCTATAAGAAGCTCGCCGCGTCATAGAGCCCTTGCCCCCCTCCCTCCTTTTTCCTATTAATTTACACCGACTATTTCTCACGTATAGCACAACACACAGGTACAACCAGTGCGTACTACTTTTCTTCCACGCGTTACGTATTCCCAACACGTGCGGAAGATGCATCTGCGTACGTCGGATACTACACATGAATGGTGCACCGGTCACGTGCGCGAGTTCTAAGGTCACAGCGACTCTACTTTTGTAACATGAAGCAGTCCAACTTGCGGAGCGATGCAGGAATGCAACAATGTTTATATAGCGAATCACGAATTTAAATAGCATTTTTATTGTGACTGAAACGGCTGTGGAATTTTTTATTTATAATGGAATGAAATAATTGGAATAAAAAATTTTAAATATGGGTATCAAATAAAAAATAAAATTGTTGTGTAATTACAGTGTATCAAGAATCACTGGAGCAGTGCTCGCTCGCCAAGAGCCGCGACGCCGAACCATTAAGAGTTATTAAAATAATGTTTGCCCCCCACTTTTCCCGTGTCCAGCGAAAAGAAGCCGATTGTGTGACAATCGTTCAACGACACGTCGGCCGAGCGTGGAATTCACGCGGGTCAGCGAAAAAGAGGCCGGCCAGTCCGAGTAGCAGCAGCAGCAGCAGCAGCAGCGCTCGGGACGGTAATAAAAGAAAATGATGACGTAGGATGTGGGTCAGTGGAACGCCTCGTGTGTGCGTGTGAAATCGCAAGTCAATGACCTGTCCGCCGTGCGTTCGTGCGCCGGGGCCTTCGCTCGTCTTACATTTCGCATTTGCAGACAGACAGCGTCTTCGACGGACACGACGCGACATTTTTCCCTGTGGAAAAAATCGTTGCCAAGAAAACGCGAGGAGGACGTTTCCGTCTCTGACACATTGAGCAACATCCTCTAAAAAAAAGTGGGATGAAAGGCATCGCTGTGGTGATCGAAACATCGTAAAAAAATAGGTCGAAAATTGGGCGTAAGAATAATAAAAATCTCAGCTTAATAGACTCAGGATGAAAATTGAAAGAATTTAATAGAGAACGAATGTAATAGTGGTCGACTCGACGACCACTTTGAGATTGAAGAGGACGTTGAGGCAGGTCGCCGGCAAATATTTCCCTGCGTCTCAACGAACGCGTAATGACTAATGCGTTTCTCTGCGAAAATGGTGCTTTTCACTCGGACGCCGTGCGTACTTTGCGACGCGCGTAGCCGCGGCGGCGGATCGTTTGCCCGCGTTGGAAAAAGAAAACGGAGTCAGTGACCCGGGAAAAACTGCGTCCGAGTGACGACTCCGAGCCAAGGAAACCGTGTCAAAAGCACCTCGAGTTCGACAATCGTTCGATCTCGACGTAGTTATTCGCTCCCGTTGCTTCTGTCGTTTCCGGAAGAAAAATTCTCGTTCCTCACTCACCGGGTACCGTTTCGCCGTTGAACGTCATTTCCACGAGGTGCGTGACGGCCTCGTGCGGCACGAATGATGCCAAAAACCTCTGACTGCCCAGCGCCCGTACGAAGCTTGTAACGTGCCCGCCGTTCACCAGTATCTCCAAATTTCCGGAACCGGCTCGAGATCCGTCGACTGACGAGAATTAAAGCGAGAAAATACGAATTAATTAATTATGTCGCTCGTCCGCTTTGGCCTCTATCGTTTATCATCAAGGCAGTCGAATTTTCGCTATTTCCGAACAATTTCCAAACTCACTTTCGAACTCGACCGGTTGATTCACAACGCCGTTCGGGATGTTGCCGACCTGAATGGCCCGCGCGTTGTACGCTTGCGATCTGCGGAAACATTAAAACCGAATTAATACGTATGAAAACAATATTTCACAATTTTTATAAGAAAAAAAAAATGTTACAGTAGTTATTACCTGAATGGAGAACCTTTTACGTGCTGACCGTTGACCATCACCTGGATGATGTACTCGCCGACCTCGTCGACCGTCAGCGTGTACATCTGACCTCGCAGTATCGATTTTTGGAATGGTACAGGTTTGCCATTGGGACCTGAATTTAATAATTAATTTTTATCCTCATCCACACGATTTTTTTGTATCACTGACAAATGAAAATAAATGAAAATAAATCTCACCGGTGACGGTGACGGTGGCTTTGCTGGCGTCGATGCTCGGATCGATGGTGAAATTCATGGGTTTGTGAATCGGCAACATCTCGAGAGCGCTGCCGGTCACGAGGGACGAGCCTTTCCGCTTATCTGAGCTCTGACTCGACGAAAAACCCGAAACGCCGTTGTTCTTGAATCTCTCGTGCGTCGCATCCGTCGTATCGACGCTTTTGTAGTAATTGTTGTTCTTGTTCTTCAGAATACCGTGAGTCGCGGTGCTTCCGCGTCCACCGTTGAGATTCTCGGTGCCGCCGTTGTACTTCGGCGAGCTCGTGCGTTCGGCTCCCGCGAATCTGTGCGACGTCGCGTAATTCGTCGACGAATTTTCCGTGTGAACGACGTTGCTGGTGGATCCGTAGTTGTTGTGAACGACGCGCGACGAATTGTTGAAGCTCGAGCCGCCGGTCGTGTGATCGAGCACCGACGAACTGTTGGCGAGATTCGCGAGAGACTCGAGACTACCGTAGGACAGCATCGATTTCGTTTTGGCAATCGCGTCCCAGGAGTCTCGGCGTGGAGCTCCGCCGATCATGGAAGACACTGAGGGATAAATTCAACGATAAATATCGCAATAAGGATGTAATATATTTTTTTATGATTAAATCAAAGAGAAAAATCGGGTAGATTCTCACCCCGAACGTTGCTGCTGGTGTCGACGACACCGCTGTCGGTCGATCCCCGCCTCCTGAGTCCCATATCCTTCTCCCCGGTTCTCGGGCTGAAACTCCTGTTGATAGGACTGTCGGTGGGACTTCGAAAGGCCATTGGGCTTCTGGCGGGCGATCTCGGCCTCGTTAACGAGCTCGACTGATAGATATCCTTCGATTCCTTGATAACACTCGTCGTCTGCATCTCCGAGTGACCGACGATCGGCGATCGCGGCCTGTTCACCGTCGTCGACGCGTAGATGTCCTTGGATTCCTTGATCAAGCTCGGACTCTCCTGCGTCGGGCTTCTCGACGAGCCGACGACGTTCGGCGATCGCGATCGGTTGAACGCGCTCGACGAGTATATCTCCTTCGACTCTTTGATCATCGACGGGCTCGTCGAGTTTCTGCCGACGGAATTTTGCACCGGCGAGCGCGACGCGTTCAGCGAACTCGACGCGTGATAAGCCGAGCTCGAATTTTCCGTCGCGTAATTGCTCGTCGAGGTTTTGTACGACGATGTGTAGTTCTGATGATGCGGCGAGTAGTCGCGATGATAGCCCTGAGTCGGACTCTGCGTCTTGTAGACGGTATTGGCCGACGCCGGTGGCGACTGCCGAGTCTTCGAATGGTCCGAACCCGACGTCACGTTCAGTCCGTTCATCCGTCGCTCCGACGACGAGACTACCTTCGTACGCTCGCCGCTCGACGACGTCGTCGCCGTCGCTCCGCGCGATCTTCGCGAACCCTTTTGCGTGCCGACGCGAATCGATATCGGCGAGCCGCGCACGTCGGAACCGTTGAAGTACAGGTAGACGCGATATTTGCCCGCGTCGCGCGGCACCAGCGACACGCGGTAGCGCATGTGACCGATGTCCTCGATGCGAAACGGCACCGACTGCTTGTCGTGGACGATGTCGATTATCACGTCGCCCAGACCGCCGGTTCCCGTCGCGTCGACGATGAACGCGAACGGCTGACCCGGCATCGCACCTTCCGTGTCCACCAACTGGAATACACACAAGTATATATATATTTTTATATTTTTTAGATGTTCCGAGGACAATGGATTATTTATATAAGTAAATCAGCCAGCGGAGGGAAGAAACGTGCCGTTTTTTTTTTGGCGAAAATTTTTTTTTTCGATTTAACGAAGTTTTAAAACCCTATCCGATGGGAAATTTTCCGCTGATTCCAAATATGTCCGGTTTTTGCCCGAAAAATAAAAAATTGTAGGAGAAAAACGCGAAAAACGATTTTTCACATTTTACGAATTTTAACGGTTCACTAGAATTGATGTAATTTTTTTTTGGATGAATGGAATCTGGATTTTCTTTTTCCATTCGAAAGATAACTCTTCAAGGAAGAGAATGACGCCTGGCAGAACGCGATATCTCGATTTTTCGATTTTTTGCAGATTTTTAAAGTTGACCCTCAAAAATCGCAAATTTTTAGAAGGGGTACCCCTTCCCATTTTTTGCAAAATTTGTCGAAAAAAAAATTTTCGATTTCGCAAATTTTAAAAACCCTATCCGATGGGAAATTTTCCGCTGATTCCAAAAACGATAGGTGTTTGCCCGAAAAATCGAAAATTCGAGGAGAAAAATGCGAAAAACGATTTTTTTTTCCTGACAAACTGCCAAATTTCGCGATATTAAAGATCAAACTGCTGCCGGTGTCCCAACGACCAATCAGATGCTGAATAAATCGACAAAAATGGTTGCTCGCGAACTTTTTAACAGAGGACTCTTGGTAGCGGTCAGACGGGGCAATTATAAGTGTGCGGAGTGCTCACTTTGATTCCATTGGGATCGAAGACGAAACAGGTGAAGGGTCCGCCCTGAATGTGATTTCCTTTGTGGGTGATCGCGATGCTCCATTCGCCGGTCTCGTCCGGCTGAAACGTCGCTGTGTGCACACCGTCGTTTTCCTTCACGGGACAAGGCAGTGATCGCCCCGTCGGCGACCAAGCCGTCACGTCTATGCCGTCATGACTAGTTCCTGGAACAAATGAGACAATCGAGACGTCGTTCGTCATATCCATTGAAAGTCCATTGTCGCGTATTCCTATTCGTCAAAGACTTACCGTAACTGTTGACTAGAACCTCGACGATGGATCCAATTGCGCAGGGATCCATGCCGGGCGATTTTATTTTCGTTAACGGAGGTAACACCCTGAAGTAGTACGGACATCCGCTGACTAACTCTCCGTCGTTGTAAACCATCAACTGCCAGAGGAAAAAGTAGGTCAGCTTTCGTTAACAATTGGTCGAAGAGATAAAATGCTCGATTGTGAGTGAATGACAAAAACGTGACTTTTAGGATAGTGAAAAATGAGGATACCTTGTGCATTCCGACCTCCGTCGGTACGAAAGTCCCTTTTCCGTGGGTCCCGTTCCAAGTGAGCCTGCACTCGGTGCGACCGCTGGGACTGATTATTTCTCCTCGAACCTCGCGCGAATTCGCCTCCTTCGACAGCATCTCCAGTCGGAAGACAGCCTGACAAAATTATTAATATCGGCTCAATAACTAAATTATTAATGTCGTCTCCAACTGTCCTAATGGACGATTCACCTCATCGTCCTGTATAAGGGTTATGCCCGTGAAAACTGCATGAAAATAAAAAATAAAAAATTGATTGGAACTGACGGGAAAATAGCGGACTTGGCAATCGCGGTGGGAAAGTAAAATCATTCGTTCGACCCAGTAGCCGCGACGCAATGTCGAAATTCACCGAGGTGCGCGCAAGCGCACACGCCCCGGTTCATTCAACGTCGGACAATATAATTTCGCAATGGCAATTTTCCTGAACAATACGAGGTCCGACTAACCGGCTGTTGAACCCGAGCCGAGGTGCTCTCGACGTGCACGGCGATTTGCTCGCTCGCCTGAGGGCGAGGCTTGACCCATTGAAAGTGAGCTGCGTAAGCCATCACTCCCAAATGCTCGACGTTCTGGTCAGCCATGTCCTTGGCTTTCAGGATCGGCTCCACTCCGAGCTTCTTCGCGCCGTCGATACCTGCGCGAGACAAAAATTTCGTTACCGCGGAATCGTGTAGAAAAAAAATTGACAGCCAACGCAATTGTCGAAGTCTCGTACCCATTTGTAAATTTCCTTCCCAGGACGAAGTTTTCGTGTCGAGTTTGTCGTAAGTCGGTACGGGTCCTCCGAGATTCCTGACGATGCTGCAAAGCGCTCGCCCGTCGTTCCAATCGGTCTGGAAAAATTAAAAGAAGCAGTTTGAATTCGTTCCTCAGATTATAAAAATAATAGAGGATGGGAATGAATATTTTTTTTATCTCACCGTGAAATTTCTGACAGGCGCGTGAGCCAATTGGGAGTTGACCCATCGAAGGGTCGCGTGAAAACCCGGCGATCCTTCCTTCATGAAGTACGACAGGTAAGTCATCCCCGAGAGCTCGTCGAGATACGGCGAGGCCAGATATTCCGGCTCCAGGACGACCGGAATGTCGAACTCTCTCTTCGATATTTCCATCGCTTTTCGACAATTGTAAACGCTGCGACAAACGGGAAATTATTGTTTCGACGAGCGATGACATTCGACGATCTTGAATGGAGACATTAGGGAGGAGAAAAAATGCCTCGCAACGACAAATTGACCGGACACAATCACGCACAGAAATAATCACAGTCGTTTGCGGCTGATGGATTTTTAAATGCGTCGCCAAGATGACGACCGTCGCTTGACCTTGTTTTCATTCTATCTGCTGGCGTTGCAAATAACTTCTCGCATTTTCTCTGCTCTGTTCAATTGGTACTTTGTCTCTTTAAATTCCCAATTTTTTCAGGATAGTTAATTCGAAGGCGTTGAAGGTATATAAACAACCTGTCAGTGGGATCCAATTGTCGCCAATGTGGGAACAGACCGGGTTTGCAGTAATCCAAAAGCGCGCTCAAATAGACACCGGAATTCCAGTCTGTCGTGAAGTTATTGACCCTGCACTCCGGTAGCGCAGCCTGCAAAATCAAAAGTGAATTAATATGGAATGAAAAATAAATAGAAATAAAAATTCATCGGTGCTCGAGCGAGGAATCAATTGTGCGAGTACGCGATGCGAATAATAATGGACGGTACTGACCTTGAGCCAAGCGAGCATGAGTTTCCTCGGTGGGAACTTGGACTTGCCTATTTGGTATCTCACAATGAGCGACCATATCAGACCGAGGATCAATTTCAGATTTCCATTGACGATGTCGACGTTGCCTGAAAAGAAGGAAAAAAAAAAAAGATTAGAATCGTGTCAAGGAACTTTGAGTCAGAGGCGATTGCCGGAAATGGATAATCAAACTGAACGATTAATTAATCGCTGACACGAATTCCGTCTTATAAATAACTCGACGAATTGGGTCATCGAATCGAAACTCTCGAGCCGAGAGTTCGTTGATCCGCAGGAGAGTCGGACAGATCTGTGAAATCGGCACAGAACGCTCGACGTTGCGAATCAAAATGATAATAATGTGTTTTCACATTGCGTCTCGGAGCTTTAGATCAACCTGCTTGAAATTTATAATGGCGTTACATTTGTTTACGCTTCGGTGAAACGATTTGTCGATTCGTGAAAAAATCGGTTTGAACTTTTACGACGAATCCGTATTAAAAAAAAAAAAAAAATTGCCTCGCGTGTGGATTGTGAAAGAATCGTCGTGGCAAGACGAAAAGGTCGTCGTACAACTGTCGTGCGATCGCGTTGGCGTATATTCCGTGATCTTAATTAACAATAATTTTCTACGACAAATGGCATATTTTCTTTTTTTTTTCTGTCTTTTTCTTCATTCTGCGCTCGACGAGAGGAGCGTGATGCAAGAGAAGCGCCGGTCCCGATGCCACCAACGAGTGGCCATTAAATTGGCCGGTAACTGTAAATGTGTAATAATGAGTCGGAGGATGCGGTGGGCGCGCACGAACGTCAGGTACGTATATTGTAGTATTATTACACTGGCGAACGAGCGCGCGGTGTGGGCTCTGCTACTACTGCCGCTGCTGCTGCTGCTGCTGCTGCTGTAGTAGGCACAAGAAAGGCAACGACCTCGAGCACCGATTAACGCAAACATCTCTCCAGTTGTGTGTACAATGCAAATTACAACGATTTATCGTGCGACTTATCCCTCCGAGGTTCCGATATCATCGACCAATTGCAATTAAATTTTTTTTTTTATTAAACCAATTTTTTTTTTTTATATAAAAAATAATCATTGATTTTAATCTGTTAAATATTGTATTGCAATGTGCTGAATAAAACATTGAATTAAATTCATAATGTACTTTTAGTGTAGTTTTTTTAAGAGAGTCAACAATTTATTCAGCTAAATAAGTGCAGAGGCCGGATTTTTATTTTCCAGGAGCAAAAGTAACGCAGTGCAGTGTACATAGGAGCGTTTCACTTGACGTTTACAGTTAACTTCCGCGGCTTCCTTCTCGTTTCGCTCGTACCGTACGTCAAACTGAAGCGAGTATACCGCGAGCGTGAAAAAACTGGTCTATTGTCAATGGCAATTTTGCGCGACGTGAACGCGCAGTGATTTTTCGATTCAATGGGAAATTTCCCGCGCTCTGCACTTTTACCGTCGCTGATAACCGACAGACAATCGGGAAGCGTTGTACGGTGCCATTTGTCGGACAAATTGGCCTGTGGAAAAAAGTCGAGTTTTTAACATTTTCGATAACTGCTGATTTAAAAAAAAAATACCGTTTGCCGGAAAAATTGTAAATTCAACGAGAAAAATGTGATAATTGATTTTTTTTCTCGCGACGAAGGTTTAACGCAAGCGCGGGCGATGAAAGTTTCTCGCGCGGGCTCGGGCGACCGACCGACCGACCGACCGGACTTTGTAAGGCGAGCGCGCGTAGGTACAGATGAATTAATGCGCGGGCTCGCGCGTGTATTACGTATCGCGGTTGCAGATGCGATGACGAAAGGAATAGTAAATAGTACGGGAAGTTTCGAAAACACCGCGTGAAATAATTCGTCATCGCCGCGACGACGATCCCCCCGACGATCATCGCTGCGCGACGTCCCCCCCCCCCCCCCCTCCCCCCATCGGTGACGACATGTGTGTCAAGATCTTTGCCAAGGCGCCTCGCGATCCAACGACGCTCCGGTTACGACTCTATGTGTGAATTGTCTACGAAAAATGTTCCCGACTGCAGAATTCCAGTTCATTGAGCCAAAAAAAAATCATTTTTCGTGTTTTTCTCCACGAATTTTCGATTTTTCGGGCAAATAACAGTGATTTTTGGAATCAGCGGAAAATTTCCCATCGGATAGGGTTTTTAAAATTTGCGCAATCGAACATTTTTTTTTCGACAAATTTTGCAAAAATGGGAAGGGGTACCCCTTCTAAAAATTTGCGATTTTTGAGGGTCAATTTTAAAAATCTGCAAAAAATCGAAAAATCGAGATATCGCGTTCCGCCTCCCGGCATTCTCTTCGTTGAAGAGTTTTCTTTCGAATGCAAAAAGAAAATCCAGATTCCATTCATCCAAAAAAAAATTACATCGATTCTAGTGAAGCGTTAAAATTTGAAAAAAGTGAAAAATCGTTTTTCGCATTTTTCTCCTAAAATTTTTTATTTTTCGGGCAAAAACCGGTCATATTTGGAATCAGCGGAAAATTTCCCATCGGATAGGGTTTTAAACCTTCGTTAAATCGAAATTTTTTTTTTTCGCCCAAAAAACCGGCAAGGGGTACCCCTTGCAAAAAATTTCGATTCATGAGGGTCAACTTTAAAAATCTGCAAAAAATTCAAGAATCGAGATATCACGTTCTGCCTAGCGGCATTCTCTTCCTTGAAGAGTTATCTTTCGAGTGCAAAAAGAAAATCTAGATTCCATTCATCCAAATAAAAATTACATCGATTCTAGTGAAGCGTTGAAATTCGTAAAAAGTGAAGAACATTTTTCGCATTTTTCTCCTCGAAATTTTTATTTTTCGAGCAAATACCGATCATATTCGGAATCAGCGGAAAATTTCCCATCGGATAGGGTTTTAAAACTTCGTTAAATCGAAAAAAAAAATTTCGCCCAAAAAATCGGCAAGGCTAAGGCCCCTCTAAGTCTGATTTTCTTCCTCGCGCGAAGTGGACGTACGGTTCGATATGTAAGGAGCTCGAATACCGCGCGAGCCATCGCACAACGGTCGAGATGTAATCGGAGATATGCTACAAAGAAAAGCGAGGTGAGAAGGAAGTGTAAGCTTTGCGTCCGCGCGACACGCGCAATTACACGGTCAGCGCGTTGAGCGCGCGGGGCTCTCGGTATTTCAGTGTCGTCCCAACGTTATATATACAGTAAGCACGGTAAAATAGTAACCGCGCGAGGTTTCAGAGTTATCGGCGCTGCAGCGCCGATAACTCCGAACGTCTGGCATTCCCGGCGACGACTAACGAGCAATTTCTCAAAAACCCTCGGCATTGTCCTCCGCTCGGTGCGAATTTTTGTCGTTCTTCTCTCTTCGATCGGCGTCGCGCAAACCGGTTTCCTCGCTGCTCGCGCCGATAAATAAACGACGCGAGAGATTCCACCGAGAAAACTCGTCGCTAGGTTGTGTTTTTTCTGTCGCCGATATTCCGCGAAACTCGCGGTCTCGGTCTTGTTTTTTCAAACGAAACCGACGAGCGCGAGCTAATTGCCGCCGCGCGCGGTGCGTACAATCGGCGGTTATCGATCGGGGGTATCGCGACTGTGTTTTCTTTTTTTTTTCTTTCGCGCGAAAAGCTTATCGGTGCCAGCTTGAATAATCAGCAAAACGCTTTGTATCTCGCATCGGTTGCACAATTTGCATCTTGAAACGTTTCATAAAAAAAAAAAAAATCGTTATGTTGAAATAATTTTAAAAAACGTTACAAGTATTTTTTTTCGAGTCATTGAAATTAATTTCTCGAAGGTGCAAACTTTCGGTGGCTCGGATTTTTTAAATATAATTTTGAAAGCGCGACCTTTCGGATACGATTATTAGCGACGATAATTTCGCTGCGCCTCTTTCAGCGTCGAATATATTCACGCTCGTTGCATCGCGACGCAACGAGCGTTGAATTATTGAGAAGTCGTCGCGATTACCAATGTTAACGAGCTTGACGCCGTCAGCCTCGATCGCCTGGAGGGCGGTGGACACGTTTTCCAGGTGATGGTGCTGATTCGCCGGTCGTGGATTCCACCGGGGAAGCCGCCGCTGGGTGAGAACCTCGACGAGGGCGCAGAGACGGGTGCCGTCGCGAAAATCCTCGGCCAGGTCGACCACCGGACCACCGCCCATGTCGCCCGCCTGCTTCAGGTGCTCGTTCACCCAATTGCGAAACGTGTTCGCTTGGATCTCGACCCATAGATCCTCGTGACCCTTTATCGGCATCCCCTTCGCCGCCGTTCCCTCCGCCGATCTCGCCACCAGGCCCACCAGTTGCTCCGGTCGCAGCTGCTCCGTCGACTGCATTGTGATTCCCTCAGTTTCCTTCAGTTTTTTCCCATTCACAGAGAAGAACAAAAAAAAATGAGCATCATTTTACACTATTGCACCTTTAAAAAATATTATTTCTAAAAAATAGAAATCGTGGTTGTTATTATTGTTATTGTTATTACAATGTCAAGGACACAGGGAAAGGCCTGTGCATTAATTGAATAAGATAATCGGTGTGATTTGACTGTTGATAAGATAATCGGTGCGATTTGACAGGACTGTACTCGCACCGTAGCCTCCTTAATTTGCATAAGGGGGAAATGAGGGGGAGGGTCCGGGGGCAGGATGGCGAACACGGAGGCGCGACAATTCCGGGTAAAGGTTCGCACGAGTGAAAGTGACGTGATTGCCCCCTCCCCCCGCACGAGCACGAGCTCCGAAGCCCGTTTATCTCCCGACGACGACGATTCGCCGCCGTACTTATATGTCTACTACTACTCTCTTTGCCGGGAAATCGAGCGACACTGTCGCTCCGCTCAGGAATTCCATTCCTCAGCTGTAGCTATAGGAAACTGGCCAATCGGTTGGAAAACAAAAATCAATAGACGGAGAAAAAAGATAAGAAATGATTAACACTCGTTCGGATATATTTCGATTATCCAGAATTGATGAGAAACGAGCCGAGTGATAAAAACGTCGCATAATCAGCAAAATATGCGGATTCCCTGATGTTTATTTCCGTCCTGTTAGACCGTAGATTACCTCAACAGGTGACATCATCACCTGCTGCTGCTGCCGCTGCTGTTGTACAGAACTCGACGAGCCATGTGCCACTCTGGGCGCGTATAGACCATAACCATCGTGCGGTTTTAGTGACCGCAGCGGTGCGAAAGAATTGGCAACAAAAACGAAAACGACGATAGATCATTTCCATCAACGTTTCTGGCCGACGGCGATAAAAAGGTGTCCGTCGCGGAGCGATAACATCGAAAGGCTACGAAACTTTTGGCTGGGATTGTATGCGCGATGCATCTTTAACATTTTAACGCCACACAACACAACAGCAAAAGCAGAAGCAGCAGAAGCAGCAGCAAAGCCTCACTCTGCGAAGTAACGTTATAGGTATGGACTAAGCGCGTATGCACTCTCGGCTCGGTCGCGTCGCTTTCCGCACATCGAACGCATAGATTCCTCTTCCTTTAGAGGAACAACGAAATAAAACGCGAACGGGCGCGCGCGGTGTGTTCACCTATTTCGATTGGCCAATTTCCACACACGGAGGCGGCGGCGGCAGCGGCGGCAGCGTCACGGCTTAGGCGCGGCATTTCGTAAGAGTTTTCACTGCCGATGCAATTTCCCTACTAAGGAAAAAAAAATTCGGAACTTTCGACAGAAAAAAAAACACCTCAACGACCGACATCGCGCTTTTTTTTTTCTTCCAGTATAAAACTTTCACTGCAGACCGGATGAAATTTTCACGCGATAATTTTTTACCGAAAACGACAGACACGTTTTTACTGTGGAACCGAGTATCAAGTATCGATCCTTCGTCCGAATGATGTTGAAGTTTGCATCGTTGGAATGCAACAAAAGAAGAAAAAAATTATTCTAACGATTCGTCATAAGAGACAGAAATTATAAAATTCACCGACAGTTCACTCGTCGCGAGATCCGATTGCCCAATCCAACTGAAGCCAATGCCGAAATACAACGAATCTCGAGTCTCGAGGACCGCTGACACTGCCGCCGATTTATCCGTCGAAGTCCTACGCAAACACTGATGACACCCACACGTTATATCAACTAACCGCGACACACACACACAGTCACTCGGATCACACAGCCAGCGACACGGAACAAAAAGAAGGCGAAAAATGCCACGGGAGAGCCAAGTACGGTCACCGATCGCGTTACGTTACGATAGCTATATCCTGTATTTACGTTTTGCGTGTTTTCTCTCGGCCACGGTGCGCAGCGCGAATGGCGAGAAGTCGGGCGAAGGATCTTTCAGGCCGATCCCATCCGGCGCACTGCTCTCGACTCCTGCCGCCGCCGCCGCTGCTGCTGCTGCTGCTGCTGCTGCTGCACACTCGAGATCGCGGAGAGACTTAAGAGAGAGAAGGAGCGAGGTACCGATCTGTCGGTATCCGCCAGAGACCCTCGATGCTCGAGTAATCCGCAACTTCTGCCTCGCTTCGCGCGTCGTCGAACGCGTTGCGAAATTCCGGCAAAGGAGAGCTCCTAATAAATATAAAGCACACGGATTTGTCAACTCCACGGCATGTAGGATCGGTGAAACGCCATTTTTGGGTGTTCTCGCGTTCCCGCGCGCGCGTGCCGTGTGCTTTTCTCGGTTTACAGCGAACGCCGGACGCTCGCGCAGCTCGACGTGCGTGAAGTCACTGGCGAGCGCGCGCGCGCGCAGCAACGACCGAGAGAAATTCCCTCCACTCTCTTCGCGTTCGCCCCGCGAGCCGATCTCCGGTGCTGCCGCCGTCGCCGCCGATCAGGTGGGATCCCGGTGGGTCCGACCAACATGGACGCACCATACGCACACACGCGACGGCGACGATGTAGGTGAAAAATCGTGGAAGGCGAGGCCGGAGTTGGATCGTCGGATTGGAAGTGCGCAACAAGTTTCGCCGCAAGGTGCCGGTACCTGCCGGTCGCCCGCGAGTGCCACATGCGACGGCGACGACTCGTACAGCGATGAAAACATAATCATGGGGGGGCCTCGTCGAAGGGAGTCGGGTTTGTAGGACGTAGGTGCGCAGCTAGTTTCGCCGCAAGGTGCCGGTACCTGCTGGTCGCTGGAATGCCCGATGCCTCTGGCATTCTCCCTCTTGTCCGCCGATCTCGCCGATACCAGGTGTCGATGCTGCCTTCTCCTGTGTGTTTAGCGAAGAGACTAGTTGCACGCTTCACTTTCGCCCTCTTTCCGGCGCACTTTCAGGTGCACCGCAGGGTATTGGGATGATCGAGAGATGGATCTGTATTGAATGTGAATGTGAGGCTGCTGTGAGTCTGACAGACACCGCCCTATGGAAAAATATTGTTAAATATCGATACGTACCGATAGAACACAAAAAGCCTATAGATCCTGATAGAATTTTATTTGGATTTTTGCGGTTTTTAGCAGTAAATTTTTTTTTTCGTGTTTACCGACAGTCGGTAACGGTTCGGCCGCGCGCGCTCGGAGCACGCGAATTAATAAGTCTCACGTTTAGGCTATATCGAGCTGCCGCGAGCACGTTTCGGAGCAGTCTCGAGATGTGCGTTTAGTCGATCGATCGTGGCCGCGAGCCCCCGTTGGGTTCCGAGCACATGTTTTCCATCGTCTCGTCGACCAAAGCCAAACGATCGCTTCAACGTCGAAGCATTTTCCTCTGATTATCATCACAGCACTCGTGTTACGTCGAGTGTCACACGCGGAATCGTAAGTAAAGCATCGTCCGAGTGATCCCGGTCGACATAACCTCGATCCTCCTTTGTTGTTGCGTCGGGGAAAAAACGTGTTCGATGAAAAATTTGTGTTTCTTTCAGCGTAAAATCCACAGTTGCTCCACGATGTCAGCGGGAAATTTGTGCAGACTCTGCGGAAAAAATACCAAAGATTACATCGACATTTTCGACGAGAACGGCGTGAAGAAGGATCTCAGCACCAAAGCTTCGTCGTGCTTGAACATTTATGTGCGATATACATTTATTTATTTTTCCAAAAGATCTATGTATTATTGCGGTTCGTTCGCAAGATCTGAGAAAATAATTTGCTATTCGTTTTTCAGGTCCATCCCAATGACGTTCTTCCCAGAGTCATGTGCGTTCCCTGCTGCAGCAGACTCGACGACTCCTACGAATTTTTTGAGAAATCCACAAAAATTCAGTCGCAGCTTCGGTTGCTCTATCGGTCGGGCGAGGACGTCGCCATCGTGAGAGCCGAGCACAGCTACGCAATGGACGTTCCGAAGGAAAATCATCCGCACGACTCGCAGAATCCACTGAGAGACTCGCAAGAGGCGACGGGACTGAACGGCAGCTACGAGGAGCAGGAGAGAGCATTATACGACTTATTATCCAATATCGGAGCCGAATACACTCAGGAATTGGAGCTAAAGAACACACCGGCCGACACTGTGTTACTGGAGAATCAGAATCGCGCGGAACTGAATCGAAAGGTCGAACACAATTACGGTCGGCCGGATCCTGCGGCGATGACCAACAGGAGAAATCACTCGAGAACCATTCACGAGACGGAACACAACTACGGTCGTCCGCATCCCGGACTGTTCAAGAATGAAAATAATCGAATGGAGACGTCCCAGGATTTGGAGAACAATAATCGTTGCGCTGGTCGAACGATATCGGACATCTGGGAGGGATATCCTTGGTCCTGTACCATCTGCGACGGAGGCAGATTGAACACCGTTCAAGTGTGTCGCGTCAACGACACCAGAAGATCGTATTTTTCATGCTAATGAACCACCGACGACGTTCTTTTGGTTTTGGCAATGCGATGTTAGAAGGTCGTAGGGATTTTTTGCGCGTAATTCGTCTGAAAAAAAAACGTAAAAATCGTGAGGACAATACTCTTATTCAAAGACTTAAGACGGTAAAAGCTGAGCGCGATGCCAAAGCGTTTATTGGCGTCACCGGCGATTATATCGTGGGCCCGAGGCCTCGTTATCAGCCGCATAGTTGTGATTCGCGAAGTCGTTATTAAAAAATCATGTTGAAGGTCTCGCGAGTCGATCGTTCGATTCGCGAACCAGCCTAATTATTCACACGACGCCGAAAATCCGAGCGAATGGACACGAAGACTGATCCGCGTCTGAACGACTAAGTAATCCGGCGTAAGGATTAATCTCATGTTCGGCGGATTGATGAATTTATAAGAAAAATAAAATGTGAAACTAATCAATTGTCTACGAGCATTCATTTTTCCTGTAAACCTGAAGATGAGCGGAAGAATTATTTGAGTCGAGGATGCGTAATTTTTTTGATAAATAAAAACACAGTTGATTAAAAGTGTACGTTTACGATTTATTTACACGGAAACATCGCAGGCTCATTATGTATCGTTAGAAGAAAATGTATGGCACAAGACTGGCGGGGGGCTAGACAGTTTTTTTTTGTTCCAGAAAAGTTTACAGAAATCTCATTTGAAAGCGAACCGGTTGAACGAAAATTCGTTGCAACCGTCGACTCGTATCACAGAATTCGTGGCGTAGTGATTCTGCACTGGGTGAAAAAAAAATTGTTCATGGAAGAAGCACAGTAGTTTATTGTCTTCGATCTATTTTGTCCCTACCGACTCTCCCGTTTCTTTCGCGACTTTCTCGAAAAGCGTTTGAAAGTAAAATTTGATTAATTTCCAAAATATCGAAGTGTCTCTTTTCAGACCGACTGTACCACAATTTTTATATATCATCCGTCGAATATATCCTCGATCGAAGGAAAAGATCGATACAACAGATCTCTGTTAAGGCATTAGGGTGCGCGCGGTTCTCTTCCGTTGCGATAAAAATCGACCGTCTCGATAAAAACCGGTACAAAATCCGTGCCACTTATTTTTTCCGACTTCGCGTTTCGATCAGAAGCATCCCGTTTCTCTCGGAGCATTTATTTACAAATCCGTATAATCCGTTTCGTAACATAACTAAAGCGTAAAATTAATAAGATCATCGACTTCTCTTTCCGCATTTTCCGCATTTTTTTTTTAGTATGACTTCTCATCGAAACGTCGATCGATCGTCGATTTTTATGGCGTTTTTCTACGAAGCAGCAACGCCGTCTTTTTCGCTGTCCACTTGACTCGCCTCCTCGCTCGACGCGGCGGAATCTCCGGCGGCCAGAGACTCGGAATCGTTGCAGATACATTCGTCGGTCGGTCCCTTGGCGCATTCGTCGGAGCACGTTTCGTCCTTGACGATCTTTTGGGGCTTCGCGTCGCCGTATGAAATTTTTACCGGTGGCTTCTCGTACTTGCATATCACGGCGTACATATCGCCGCCCAATCGCAGCGCGAGCCACCGGTTTTTCACCACAGCGAGTTTCAGACATTCGCACTTCATCGTCGCGTGAAGATTCGTGTGCAGGGTGCGACCCATTCCCTCGATCACCACGAGATCGACGTTGTGCTTCACCATCGCGAGACACAGATCCAAATTCAGTCGACTGAAAATCACATTTTTTTTTTATTTACGTCGATGCAGCAATAACGGAATCCAATTTTCAATTAATTTTTCAATGAATGAAAATGAATCAATGAATGATCAATGAATTTTTTTACCTGAGATCCAAACATGGCCCAGCTTGGGCAGTCTCCATAGGGATCAATCGCTTTTCCTTAAGCGCTCGTTTTATCACTCTGCAAATTTTCGCAGCGTCCCGAAGCGTCACCACCAATTCGGGATACGTAACGTCGTTCAGAGCTGGCATCGAGTTGGCACACAGTATTACCTGCATTTGAAATATAGCGTCATTAATTGTTCAAACTATTGGTAATTGATGGAAAAAAAAATCCCTCACTTTTGTTCCACGCTGCAACAAGTCTCGCGCGAAAGGTAGAATCCCGAGGACTATGTCGACTCCGCTGTTATCGACGAAAATAGCGGCGCATTTGTGCGGCGATCCGTTCTGCAATCGCTCCGTCCATTCGTCCAAATTGTCCTCCAGCCACGGTCTGCCTGATAGTCGCGAGCGAAGTTTTTAATTTTCATTGCCGATATAATGATAAATTTATCCGCGGATATAATGATAAATTTACCAGGAATTTTCGCTTGCGCCTCTTCGAAATGAAAGTCCGTTGTCTCCATGAGCGTGGCGACTTCCTTCGCGCCCCAGTCGAACATATTTCCGGCGAGAACGCCCATTACCAGGGCTTTTATTTTTTCCGCACCTTGCAATTGATCGAGCACAATTATTCGGTCTTTCAAGTGATACAGCGCTTCTTCGTTCTCCTTCTTTTTTTGCTATTGATTCAACAGAGTCGGGCTTACAGATAGAAACAATCGGCGAGGTTTACGAATCGACGCTTTTGCGATACTCACTTGCAGATATGGATCGGGAAAATCGAATTCCTTCATACAGTGCTCGATCGTGTCGAGCAAAGTTCGAACGGTCAGAGTTCCGTAGGCGCTGCAAAAAGTATACATATTTTATTATCGACTGATCTGTTTTTTTTTTGTTACGTTATGTAAATTCTTTTCTCTCCAAAGTTTAATGCTAAAGTAGAGCAGCAAAAAGTCACGAGTCATGAAAAATAATTCCGAATATCGCCGAGTCACTTACAAAGGTTGCAGGTGTAGATAGTGCAGCCTGTTTACGTATTTTTCCTTGAGTCTGCTCGCTCTGTCCTTCGCGGTCGGGCTCTGCGGTTGGCTGAGAATAGCCCGGGCTATAAATTTGTCGACTGACTCTTCGAAACACTGGAGCCAGTAATCCCTGCGTAGGCGTTTATCAAACAGCAAAATTAGTGATTGTTACGTTTTGCAGAGTGTACACAATCGTAGACGTCATCGAGATAAAACATTAATGTACCTGGCCTCCTTATCTTGAGCGAGATCCGTCGTGTCCGGATTGTAGGAAGCCGGATCTTTGAGGAGAGGACAAAACGTTACCGCGTTCTCGGCTCTGTCGATCTCCAACTGATCGACGTCGATCCCGAGATCCGTGGAGATTGGATTTTTGAATCCCGACGAACCGGCGTAATTCTCCAGCCAGCTGTACTTGTCCGATTGCTCGGCACCGTAGAGAAACGCTCCGATTGCACCGAGATATCCTTCGTGTCGAAGAAACAACGGCTTGACTTTTCCCTGTAAAAAACGCGAATAAAAGAAAAATTACTAAACAATTCATTTTGAGATTTCGCTTATTTGATTTTACTTACGTTCGACCAGTATTTGATGGAGAAGGATATCGTGTGCATCGAGAGCGGATGATTTCGCAAGAAGTATCCACCGAAATAAACCTTGTCCATGTTGTGAAGCGAAGCGTAGAGACTAGCAATTTGTCCGATATCGTTGCTTATCGTGAACAGCAGACTTCTGGCGATGTCCGCCTCGTTGAACGTTCGAGGACCTGAAGTCGACGATTCGTTTAGTATTCCTTTTTGCAATTCAGATAATGAATATTCTCTCACCTGGGATATTGTTAGAAGACATCGCCTTTCCGAAAGACGAGGCTATTATGTCGCCTGATAATCCTTGAGACGCGTAATCGCCACCGTAAATATCCTTCACCAACATATCGATGTTTCGATGATCTCCTCGCTCTGCGAGATCCAACAGCTCGTCGAAGCCCTGATTGATTTTACGAAATTTAAATACATCTGTCGGTTCGATTCGCGAGTACTAATTTTATTGTCAGTCATTCGCACCTTCGCTTTGGTCAATAATGATCCCAGGCCCCAAAATGTTCCACCGCCGGTCGCAGTGCCTCCGACTCTTTCGAATTCCTCCTCCGACTCGACTTTGAGAATGCTGACGCCGCTACCGATGTTGACCAGCAGATATGGGAATATATTTGGATCGGCTTTACGGAACTGGTACTCAGGGTCGGCGTGTCTCTCAAATTCGAATGCTTCGCAGGAAATATTTTTCAGCAGGAAGTTGCACCCTTTGATGAGACAGCAGATCTCGTCCTCTTTGTCGACTCTGAATGCAATTTGATGCGAGAAGTAACGGAGACCAAATTAATACAGTTATCGGGAAGAAACTTTTAGTTTGCGTAACTGGAATATCAAACTCACTGCAGACCCAACTTTCTCTGTATCGACGGTGCATACTTGAAAGCTCCTCCGCCTGTGACTTTGATGGATTTACCCTCGAATCGCTCCATGTTCACCAAATTCTCCTTCACAAAATCCAGACAGTTTTCGATGTGCCTAGTTTCGAACTTGACAAAGTGCAGCCTCCTGCCCTCGAATACTTTGTACGCTCTTTCTCCGCTGTTGTCTGGTCCATCGTTCTCGTACAGAGCTTTGCGATAGCTCACCGTCGAGTAATAGGCAATTTTCGTCAGAGACAAACCTGCAACAATAATTAGTCAATGTTTCACACACAATATATTGTAAAACTGTGAAATATATTTTTTTGTTTTTTTTCTTTCCTTGAAAGGATTAACCTGCAATGTCCTTCGCATCTACGATTCGCGATTGCGATTGCAAAGTTCACCGTCGTTCGAAGGTAACAAAAAAAAAGAAACAAGCGGACTGACCTATGTCAATAGCGAATTTCTGTGCGTTCTTCAGGTTGGCAAATACTTCGACCGCCGGTGGTAATTTGATGCTCTTCGGGTGCGACTGTGCGTCCTCCGTCTCTGCCATCTTTTGTATTTTTCGTTAATACTTAAATACCGATCACTTAAGCTTCGACCTGTTATGCGCACCCAACGACATATCACGACTGAGCGTCTCCCCTCCGCTGACTGGTAATTTGTAATTCATCAAATATCACAAGTTTGTTACGCGAGGGCTGAACGAACAGCCACGAACAGCTGTTTACCCGCAGCTTGTCAGATAGTAAGATTTAAAAATGGCCGGTGATTGCCCCCTCTCTTTTTACTTTTGCTTGATTAGCGCGAGACGTCCCAGACAACGAATCTTATACATATCACTTACCTTCGTCTATATCCACAGATTTTACATAGAACAATTGCTCAAATGATGTAACGGAACGACGCAATCCTTCCCCATTTATTTATGCACGTAATTTTGTTTCCCAGCAACTTAATGCGCTCGTCGAAGAATTTTAGTTATTGCACTTTGAAGTGTACACTTATGCTTGTCTCGTGTGCATCAGCGAATGCGATGCACCGAACGTTGCGCAGAAGATAGGACGACGGGTGTAACGCGAAAGAAAAATAGTGATACGACGAATTTTTATTTGTACAAAATATGTATATGTATATTTAAGTCGTATGTTACCACAGGTAACTTTTGAGCGATTGTTGCAACGTGATTACACAACTCATTTAGGCGGAATACTCCGCGCTAAATATATGGAATGAAATATGTTCTCACAATTGTTTACATTTCATTTATGAAATGTCATCGACATCGCGATACCGATAACGGCTGATACCGACGGCGTCGACTAGAATTCCATGTTTGTCGGATTAATTATCGCGACCGGTCTTGATTACATTGACAAGATCCGTACAACTTATTAGTAAATTCTACGTATTTACAGAATATGTATATATACTTTCGATCCGGATTTAAAATAAATGTAAGGATGGTCAAACCAAGACGTGGATTTTTTATAAAGTTGGGAACGTTTATGTACAAATTTCAACCCCGACTGCGCCGTGGTTTGTTTATAATTTACCTCTACAGTCTATATTTCATATTTGGTGACGGAAATACGATTCACGCGGCTTTCGCGCCGCTTTTTCCTTTGGCCTGCGAAAGAAGCGCCTTGAATTTCGTGCTCTGCAGCAGATTGTACGATCCGTAAGTGCAGTACTTGTGAGACACGAAGGGAATGTAGAAAGCTCGGAAGAACGGATGAGACCTGCGAAAATAAAAAGGTTGAAAATAATATTCCGAGAATATTTAAGTATAAAATATTAGTCGATATTTTACCTGGACGCGTCTAAGAAGGAAGAAGCTTTTACGACCGTAAACTGATCCGTTTGGCGAGAGTAATTTGGTTCCAACGGTGTTTCCGTTTCCAAATCCAAGTCCAAGACAAAATGACATCGGTCAATGTCGAACTGCAAATATTTCGTCAGAAGAATCGTCGAATAATCAATGTAAATGTAACGTCATTTTAGTTTCATCGGTACTAACGTATCGAGACGGCTCTTCCCTATTGAGATCATTGAAATTCGGTTGTACGATACTCGTCGCATTCTCGTCGTGCAAAAATGGCTGCGGCAGTTGACCTCTGAATTCGGATCTTAAGTACTCGAGCTTCCACCTTTAATTGAAACAGCGAATTGAGGAATTAGACATTAGAGCCCCTGGCGAAAAGTTAAAAAAAAAAGTCATGCGGTCTTACTTGTTCGAGGGAAAGAAGAAGCTGCCCGGAAAGCGATGCCACTCTTTGCCGACGCAGAAATTGATATTTACATCGGTGGGCACTTTACCCTCCCATCCCAATTTATTGGCTTCCACCATGATTTCCATAGGCGCGTAGTAACCTTCAATATTTAATCAGAGTTAAAGTATTTGCCACTTTTCGTCATCGAAATTTCTCGCGGTACCTTTGAAGAGTGCGAACGATCGCGAGAGACCCAACAAACCGCAGACCAATATAGCGCCGAACATTATGTGGGTAGTTTTCTGCAAATAATGGTGTGTAAACGGCAACGGTTTTATGTGCGTCCTCACGAAGAAGTATAATTTCTGCAGAACGTCCACGCTTATCGCTCCGGCCAGGCAGATCATCGGATAAATTGGAAACAGAAAACGTTCCTCCTGTAATTGACAAAATATTGATTCTCTTGCTCGCGAATGTCGCAGCGCGTTCGATGATATTGAACTTTGACGCTCACCTTGTGCGATTGAAAGAAAAACACGAGTATCCACAAGTAAAGAGGAGCCAGTGAGTACCAGTAGGGTAGACAATATCGATTTCGCGGCCTCGCCGGCACCACGGCCCACATTAAAAGCTGCAATCATCGGTAACAACGACGCTGCGGTTGAAAAAAATAGGCCACGTGCGCTGCAAAGTGCTTTCCATGTGTGTAAGCTCACCAAAGCCGGCGCGAGCAGAGCACCGATAAATACGAAGTTGAAATTGAGAAAGCCATTCACTAGATAGAAGGTGAAGGGCTCGGTTCCATAAATATCGGGACCGTGGTTCGTAAAGACGTTGTAGAGAACGATATTGAGCGGCGCGATGACCAATTTCCCGTAGTACATCGAGTCTATCCAGACCATCGGCAGCAAAATCGCCGATCCCGATATTACGACCCATTTGACGAATTTAATCCACTCCTGTCGTCGTAACAGCATTTCCACGGCGATCGGAAGACTGAAAATTCGAGAAATTAATCCAACGTGTTCGGGCTATCGATTCGGCGAGAATAATACGATGATTACCCGAGAAGCGCCGCGAAAGGCCAACCCAACAGGGACGAAATTGCCGTTGTGAAAATTGCCAGCTCGTACTTACGTCCATACCAGGCGGCTATCGCCACGGTACTCAAATACCTGCAACATTGATAAACCTGTCAATGACTTTGTTGGAATTTCGAGGAAAAAATTCATGTCGACTTACATGGAAAATGAGGACGGCAGAAACGCAGCGCTCGAGATGTACATTCCCGAGCTTGTGATCAGAAAGGCGAATGTCAGCCTGGCTATGTGGACGCCAAATTCCTTACAAACGTTTCTGAAAATAGTCAAACGATTGTTGTTTATTTTACCTGAGTTTAATTTTATTATTTTCAGGGGAAACTCACTTGTAGAAATAAACCTCGGCCAGGGCGCAGCCCACCGAGAGGAGACATCGGACGAAGTAGAAGACGAGGATCGGATTGGGCTCCAGCAGATAATAATACAACTTCGCCGGCACCACGTGTATCAATAGATACGTGTAAGATCTCAGCGCGTACTCCGGACTGTATTCCCATGTTTGCTGTCCCGTGCCGTACAGCAAAAAGTGACTCTGAAAAGGGAACGAAAATATTAGCGATCCAATTGATAAAGTAAACAAACAAAAATGTCAATAAAAAACTCACAGGTTCCCAATAATTGTAAGTCTCGTCGCAGTCGGTGATGTAGCTCCATATGACGGAGCAAAATCTCACCAGCAGAAGCAACTTGAGCGCCGTATCGCCACCCAAGTAGACTAAACCAATGTCGGCCGGATCTTCGGTCCTAAAAAAAATATTACCCTCATCGTAAAACAATATTTTCTCACATCGGTCGACAGTTCAATTGCAATAATTACAACGACGAAGGCTAACGTGACAGGTTAGCCGGCATTTGCTGTCGGACGATAATCCACGTGTTATCGATGCGGTTTCACGGGAAATCAAAAGTGACGACAATGACGATATTTTAGTGGTATTTACTTTGCCGCCTTTTTGACATTGTTCTTCTTCTGATCTTTCTTGATGTAAAACAGTTGACGTTGACGTTGTCCTGGCGCCATGACACGGATGCTGTCAATATTGTCACGTCGGCTGCGAAGGCCACTTTGTATTTTCGCGAGGCCAGTGATGCGAGGCTGTAACCTGACCGTCATATGACGGTCAGGTGACGCGTGATCAAAATGACCGTCATTTCGCATTTCTGACGCCGTAAATTGTGCTGACTCTCGACGGATAAGCGGAGCTTCCCGTCTCTGTCGTGCGAACGGTGCTCCACGTCGAAACTGCTGCCGAGAGGCCGATTCAATCTCTGCTCGTCGTCAGTCCGCCAGCCTGACCCGTGTGATATGCAATCAGTGTCGCGGCTCACTTTGCGGTATAGAGTTTAACGTGCAGCTTTGATTGAATTCGATTGTTTTGCGAAAAGGCGAGAGAAAGGAACGAGATTATCGACAATGGCACCAGCAGCGGCACCGGTTCCTCAGCAGAAGACGGAGACTCCGTCGCGCGGAGTCAACGCCGTTCTCTTAGGACCGCCCGGGAGCGGCAAGGGAACTCAGGTCCGTCGATCTATGGACTTTAATTAACTTTCGATCGTTACGACCCGCCCGACATTCGATACAACCGGCGAGTCTATTTTCGGGATCCACGCGCTCGACGCTCGCTCCACGCGTTCGCAACGATTCGGGAAGACGAAGACGACACGAGACCTTGAAAAAAAAATGTGATACGAATGATGTTTTTATATTTTTTTCACAGGCGCCGCTGTTCAAGGAACGATACTGCGTTTGCCACTTGTCCACCGGCGATATGCTCAGGGCGGAGGTAGCGTCCGGTTCGGAGCTCGGCAAAAAATTGCAGACCATCATGAACGAAGGGAAACTGGTCAGCGACGACCTGGTCGTCAGCATGATCAACAGCAATTTGGATAAGCCCGAGTGCAAACGCGGCTTTCTGTTGGACGGTTTTCCCAGAAGCGTACCGCAGGCCGAGAAGGTACAGAATCGATCGGATTGGACGAGAGAATATTTGTAGTGTGTAGTCGATAATATCATCGGTTGTTTCCACAGTTGGACGAGATGTTGACTAAGAGGAAAACAAAACTGGACGCGGTCATTGAGTTCGGAATAGAGGACAGTCTGTTGGTGAAGAGAATAACCGGGCGTCTTATTCATCCTGCGAGCGGACGTTCGTACCACGAGGAGTTTGCGCCTCCCAAAACACCGATGAAAGATGACGTAAGTGTAAATTTGTCGCGTTGACTTAAAACATTAAAAAAATATGAGAATATTTATTGCTACGTTCCTTGATCTGTTAATAGGTGACCGGTGAACCTCTGATCAAGAGATCCGACGATAATGCTGAGGCTCTCAAGAAGCGTTTGAACACATATCACACACAGACCCAACCGTTGGTGGATTACTACGCTCTTCAGGGAATTCACAATTACGTAAATGCCGCAAGGTCGAGCGAGCAAGTTTTCAAGGACATCGATAGCGTCTTTCTCAGGGCTATCAACCAAGATGAGAAGAAGAGTTTGGGCAGTTTCTTCAGTAGATTTTTCTAGAACGCGGGATTATAGCTCTGATTAATTGAATATATCTCACAACTTCCTGTTCACAAAGGTGATGGTTATTTGCAGCAGTAATCGAGGACATTTCATGTAAGATATTTGATGAAACGATCCTAGGGTAACGCCGGTATATCGAGAAAAAAAAAAAAAACGCAAAGTGAAAATAGTGTCGAATTTAGTACGTTTGACAAGAGCTGATCTGCACATTGTATTTTCGGAGCATTTAACTTAAATCGAAAGAGACAAAAAAAAATCGAGAAAAAATTAGTTTCCAAATAACTCTGCCAGTAAAAATATACTGCCAGTTTTTACTGTAAAATAATAATATACGATACGCGCACACTATCTTCTATTGACAAATCGTTCGGACATTATTCTTTCTCCGTCTGTGCGGCCGCAGACGCGACTGGACGGTTTTAGAGGCCGAATCCGCGAATTAGAAACACTTTTCATGCCTCCTATGCCTAACATGTACATACAATACTATTTTAGATATGTGGAAACGATTGAGATGTATATTCTATTACCGTTATGGCTTCATAGCCGGTATCTGTATCTATCAGAACGCGAGAAAGAAAAACTATGTGGAAAGGAACGAGTGTACAGCTGAGGAGGAATAAAGTGTAACATCACACAAAAACGTCTCTGATGGATGTCTAAGATATTCTTTAGCATATCTGTAATTGATCATCTCCTCGAAATCAACAAATTTATAATAAAAAAAATATATATATATTTGTAGCGACGTCGAGTTGTCGAGTTGCGCGCGCATCGCGTGACGTCGAATTGTCGAGTTGCGCGCGCATCGCGTGACGTCACACATTGCAAATGGCCGCCACGCAGCTGACGGTTCTGCTTCGATAAAACACGTAAACAACGAGAGCGTACGTCGAGTTTTCGTCGAAATTTCGCCGCGAAAGAACGCAGTGAGTATTCATACTTGACCAGAAACGAATAACAAGCCGAGTTTGTGTCACGACGTTGAATTTGGTGGAATCGCGAGCGCGGAAACGACGGACCGAACGTTTGTTGTTGCGCGCTCGAGATTTTTGAGGTTAAGTTCGCTTCGGTATTACGCGTTCGGTAATGTTGGTATTTCGACGCACCCGAGGAACCGGAGAGCCGATGCCCAGCGTGAAGGATGAATCCGAAGGCGAGGGCGAGGAAATGTCGCACGACAGCAACGACAGTAATCAGAGCTCCGCGTCGTGCGACAGCAGTGCGGAGCACAGCGACAGCGATGATTCCTCGGAGATGGACGAGGACGAGTGCGAGAGGCGACGAACCGAGTGCATGGAGAATCTAGTTGATCTCGAGAGGCAGTTTACCCTTCTCAAGGAACAGTAAGCATCGCTGACCATTCCGCTGGACGCTACGTCCGTAACGATACTCTATAAGTAACGGCGACAATTTATTTCAGACTGTATCGAGAGCGCATCACTCAAGTGGACACAAAGCTCGGCGAAGTCCGAGTCGGCAAGTCGGAGGAGTATCTTATACCTCTGGAGCGACTCAAAGAGAATATGAAAACCAAGACTGAAGTGGCGGGAATTCTGAAACATCTGAGACTGCAGAACATTCAGAACAAATTTCTGGCGGAGGAGCAGGCGGCGCTGCAGAATTTCAACAGCGAAAAGGGACTGGTGTACGACAGCATTCACAGCGATCTTCAGGAGAAAATTCGACGACTAGAGGAGGATCGCAATAACGTTGACATTCATGCGGATCTTTGGCTCTGCTCGAGCGGACGACGACGACGAAGTCACACGGAGAGGAGACGAGCGGTCACGGTCGCCGGACCGTATATTGTTTACATGCTCAACGACACCGATATTCTCGAGGATTGGGCGTTGATTAAAAAAAGTTTGAGCAGTCGGAAGTCCGAGATTCTCTAATGTCAGGCCAGGATCGATGCAAATAATTGTGAAAAGTCCAAGTAAATCGGCGAGATGCGCTTCCCATCCGTCGCGTTCGCAACACACGTCGTGGATTGCGCGAAACGAATTATCAAAAATTCGCTTTCAAATGGCAGCGTTATCAATCTCTCACAAATGTCGAAAACGTGAATCGTAATATATCTATAAGGTGTAATATAAATTATAGTTAGGGATATTTCATATTTTTGAATAAAGAGTCCTTCGACCGTGCGATTCGAAGATAAATTGTCGCACGATTTTTGAGCTTCATCCTTACACCTGAATTATATAGCCGACGAACGAAAATCAAAATTTCGTTCGTCGGCTATCCAATCCGTCTGCTACAATGGCATTTGACTCCGCTGGTAACTTACCATCACAGGAGAAAATATAATCAATCATCAGGTTATCGTCAAACAGCAAAGGTAACGAAACGGTATGTTTATTATTGAAAAAAAAAAAATAGATAACGAAATCTCGGCGATTGAATACTTTTAAACGTAATTTTTTATTCAGGCTATGTACAACACATACGTACAATACGTGACCCTCGCTTAGAGCTATAGTATCATGCACTCGTTAAAAATGCGATAAACCACTGCTTTCTCACCGTTGAATCTCGCAATTTGTCGCTTTTTCGCCCGAGCGATGTACATAATCCGGTATCTCATTTGTATTAATTCCCATGTTTTCCTAGAGTATTTGTTTCGGGCGCGAGGAACAGTCTCTCTCGCACGCGTTTCATGCACATGTCGAATGCGTGTGATATGTTACAAACTTCTGTTTTTTTTTTAGGAACATTACGCGTGAGTAGTATACGCGAGCGATGTTTAAGGTCGCGGCAAAACTGCGCAAAAGAATGCTATTCAACTCTCGTTTGCCGTAGTAATCATTACACTCTTTGCCGCCTCCGCCCCAATTATCTCTCTCTCTCTCTCTCTCGCTTTCCCTTTCACCCCCGACTCTCGATTCGAATCGATATAATGACTAGACAGTTATCGAAAAATGACACCGATATAGACAATTGCCGCCTGAACAAACTTTCCGATTTCGTGACTGACGAAAGCCAGAGTATAAAACAAAGTTTCTCTCAGCTAGACACATTTTTTTTTTTTTTTTCAACAAACAACTGACAATCACCAAAGCACATTCGTCCGCAAAAACGATTTTTTTTTTCACGTAGCAATACACTTATACATAAAAAATATTGGTTGTACTCTGGTTTTCGTCAGTAAAGTTGAGATGCAAAACTCGAACTCTCTGGCCTGTGATTTTGTGTGTGTTTTAATATCTCAATTCTCGCCAACCGAAGCACAAAAGTGAATGTTTAATATTTATTAAGGGTATGCCTTACACTTTAAAAGGACATTGAAAAATTCGCGTACGCTAGAATATAGTCGCTTACTACAGCGCACGTCACCTCCCTTGCCTCTATTTACAGACTCCACTCCCTCCGAACGCTCTCTCCCACCCTTAATTCATCTTTTTTTTTTCTTTTTCTTTACTTTTTACTTTAATCTAATCGCCTCGTATCGTTGTTGAGAAACTAACGAAAGAGCTTCCGACTTCGCGTGTTTCCTGGTTTCGCGACTCGCATCTCGAATAAAAAGTTTTCCCGATGACGAATGGAAAAAAAAAAAAACAAAGAATTACAACAAATCGCATAACACCGTCAATTCAGGATCGTAATTTAATCGCGAAACATCGAAAGCCTTTCGTTCGAGATTTACGAGCCTCAAAATCTCGCTCACCGTCGTCGTTCTCGATACTTAATTATACTCGATTAATTAAAGTATCATCTTCTTACAATATATATTTATGCGTGTGTTTGTGTGCTTCTTTTTTGTATCGGATTTTTGTCTGATTTGCATGTATATATATTTATATATATATATTTATATTCTTTATGTATACTTTCTTGGACATGTAGACGCGTCTACTCAATAAATTCTTAATCGTAATGACAAACGATGCAATTCGTTACTTGATAAAAATAGCCAATCTCAATGAGAGGTCGATGAATACAAAATAAACTAATTGGGACTAGATTCAGACGGTCCGTCATTCGACGCCAGTCCAATCTTTGCGCTCGGTCGCGTCGACTCTTTTCGTACCATCACACAACGTTCTTGTCTTCTTTTTTTTTCGTTTTTTATTTTACTTTTTTTTTCTTAATTTATACGAGAATTCGGGATTTCTTCGGTATGCATGAAAATCCGCACAATCTCATAAGTTGGATAGTATCGATAGGGTGACACTTCGAACATGGTGAACTCGTTACGAATCCATCGTCGCGAATCGTTCGGTGTCATCTAGAGCCCCGGACCAAGTCTAAAATTATGTTTGGTATTGAAGCATCGGCGCGGCTAAGTTGGGATGATGAGCCGTGTTCATCCTCAACGCTGAGATGCTTTTGTTGTACCACTCGTCCTCGGCGGACATTCCTGGAAAAAAACAGAAAGCACCGCAGCGAACGCGTTAATATTTTTTATTTTATTTCACGGGCCTCGGACGGCGTTGTCAAGTATTGAGATTGGGGGTATTATCGTCACCTCGGGCCGTGATACTGTTCATAGACGCTAACCCTGCTGTTCTGTGCGTGTTCAGCCTCAGTACACACTCGCATTGTTCGTGTCATACTGACTCATCGCGATATAATCAACGAAAAGCTCCGCTGTACGAATCATCAAAATGTAGGGTGTTAAACATGTTAAATTATCACCGCGAGACGCAAATTATAAGTGGGTACGAGGCTTTCCACATTAAAGTAAAAAAATTCAAGGGTGAAATAACATTTCCGCGATCGCGCTAAGATAAACAGCAGGGTTAAAGACTGCCACAACTAAATTTCGCGCGGTGCGTCGTCTCGAGAATTATCGAATATCGGTAAGCGATCGGTAACGAACCGCGAAGCGAGTTAATCGAACAATCAGATGGCGGATTAAAAGGTTAAAACGTTTCACGACGAATCGAGCCATTCCCAACTCGATCGAGCTCAGCGGCGGCGGCGGCGGCGGCGGCGGCGACGTCAGACGTCGCAATACGCGCCGAACCGATTCGACGGTTCGATAGGCAATTCGCGAATAGTCTTGATTCGATTTAAAAGCGACATGCCATCTCGCGCCGGAAATGATGTAAGACGTCGCGCGGCGAGGAAATGGAGCGTCTTCGAGCGAGTGAAACAGCCCCCCCGGACGGTTTTGCCTCACTCACGGCCGCGCGCGCTCGCAATTTCCCGTCGTTTCTTTTCGCCAGCGGCTTACAAAGCAACAGTAGGTCAGTCCGATTCCCCGGAGCCGACGATATTTCTACCGATTTAACGCGGCAACCAAAAAGCACCCTTGTTTCTTTTTACCAATAAAATATACGTCGACGCGACATATCACTTTAAACTGAAAAAAAGTTACCGAGCAACGTGATTATTTCCGGGCCGGGTCTGAGGGGGGATCGTCTTAGTGATACTTTTTTTTTCGGTTATATTTTCGTGTACTTACCCATTGTGTCTTGCCGCATTCCGGTTACCGCCGACATGTTGGACGCCGAGTGCGACATCGAGAACGGCTGAGGCATACTTGGATAAGACGTGGCTCCCATCTGCAATCACATCGAGACGATTGCTGTTTTTTCGATTCATGAGGGTCAACTTAAAAAATTTGTAAAAAATTAAGGAAGCGTGATATCGCGTTCTGCCAGGTCTTATTCTCTTCGTTGAAGAGTTATCTTTCGAGTGGAAAAAGAAAATCTAGATTCCATCCATCCAAATCGAAATGACATCGATTCTAGTGAAGCGTTAAAATTCGACAAAAGTGAAGAACATTTTTCGCGTTTTTCTCCTCGAAATTTTTATTTTTCGGGCAAATAACTGTTATTTTTGGAATCAGCGGAAAATTTCCCATCGGATAGGGTCTTAAAACTTCGTTAAATCGAAAAAAAAAATTTTCGCCAAAAAAACAGCAAGGCTAACCCCTTGCAAAAATTTCGATTCATCAGGGTCAACTTTAAAAATTTGTAAAAAATTAAGGAAGCGTGATATCGCGTTCTGCCAGGCCTTATTCTCTTCGTTGAAGAGTTATCTTTCGAGTGGAAAAAGAAAATCTAGATTCCATCCATCCAAATCGAAATTACATCGATTCTAGTGAAGCGTTAAAATTCGACAAAAGTGATGGCCATTTTTCGCGTTTTTCTCCTCGAAATTTTTATTTTTCGGGCAAATACCGGTCATATTTGGAATCAGCGGAAAATTTCCCATCGGATACGGTTTTAAAACTTCGTTAAATCGAAAAAAAAAATTTTCGCCAAAAAAACGGCAAGGCTAACCCCTTGCAAAAATTTCGATTCATCAGGGTTAACTTTAAAAATTTGTAAAAAATTAAGGAAGCGTGATATCGCGTTCTGCCAGGTCTTATTCTCTTCGTTGAAGAGTTATCTTTCGAGTGGAAAAAGAAAATCTAGATTCCATCCATCCAAATCGAAATTACATCGATTCTAGTGAAGCGTTAAAATTCGACAAAAGTGATGGCCATTTTTCGCGTTTTTCTCCTCGAAATTTTTATTTTTCGGGCAAATACCGGTCATATTTGGAATCAGCGGAAAATTTCCCATCGGATAGGGTTTTAAAACTTCGTTAAATCGAAAAAAAAAATTTTCGCCAAAAAAACGGCAAGGCTAACCCCTTGCAAAAATTTCGATTCATCAGGGTTAACTTTAAAAATTTGTAAAAAATTAAGGAAGCGTGATATCGCGTTCTGCCAGGTCTTATTCTCTTCGTTGAAGAGTTATCTTTCGACTGGAAAAAGAAAATCTAGATTCCATCCATCCAAATCGAAATTACATCGACTCTAGTGAAGCGTTAAAATTCTACAAAAGTGAAGAACATTTTTCGCATTTTTCTCCTCGAAATTTTTATTTTTTGGGCAAATAACTGTTATTTTTGGAATCAGCGGAAAATTTCCCATCGGATAGGGTCTTAAAACTTCGTTAAATCGAAAAAAAAAATTTTCGCCAAAAAAACAGCAAGGCTAACCCCTTGCAAAAATTTCGATTCATCAGGGTCAACTTTAAAAATTTGTAAAAAATTAAGGAAGCGTGATATCGCGTTCTGCCAGGCCTTATTCTCTTCGTTGAAGAGTTATCTTTCGAGTGGAAAAAGAAAATCTAGATTCCATCCATCCAAATCGAAATTACATCGATTCTAGTGAAGCGTTAAAATTCGACAAAAGTGATGGCCATTTTTCGCGTTTTTCTCCTCGAAATTTTTATTTTTCGGGCAAATACCGGTCATATTTGGAATCAGCGGAAAATTTCCCATCGGATACGGTTTTAAAACTTCGTTAAATCGAAAAAAAAAATTTTCGCCAAAAAAACGGCAAGGCTAACCCCTTGCAAAAATTTCGATTCATCAGGGTTAACTTTAAAAATTTGTAAAAAATTAAGGAAGCGTGATATCGCGTTCTGCCAGGTCTTATTCTCTTCGTTGAAGAGTTATCTTTCGACTGGAAAAAGAAAATCTAGATTCCATCCATCCAAATCGAAATGACACCGATTTTAGTGAAGCGTTAAAATTCGGGGAGAAAAACGCGAAAAACTATTTTTTTTTTTTAATAAACCGGAGAATCTGAAAGTCATGCCAGATTAAATTATGGATTAAAAGTATATTGATTGATGAACGGCACGAAAAGTAAAACATCCAAATAACTCGCATGCAGACTGAAGGTGCACACGTCGAATGTATCCGACGGATCGTTCGACGAGAAGTGAAATGTGAGAACGTGCGAGGAAATCGAGGATCCCGGCGCCGACGCCCACCGAGATTTTTCGTCGTCGGTGAGCCGCAGAGCGCCCGACGAAATTATTGGACTCAATCAGACCGATAGGACGTTTGGAAATCGTCGGGGGTCTCCGGTTAATCGCTAGAAATGCAATTTAGCTTCGCCACAGCCGGCGGCGTATCGCCACTCATCCTCGCGTCTCGTGTGTGTTCCTCGCCCGGCGGATGCATTCCAATTTGTCGTATCTCAACCATCCAAAGACGTGTAACTGCGGATGACCCAACGATTTCCAACGATATCGTGGCGACATTCGAACGTCAGTTTCTCAATCGATACACGATCTTAAAATTCGTGAAAAAAAATTTCTCGACACCCGAGCGATTATAATTTTCTCCGCAGTAGCCGCCCCTCACCTGGGGATATCGATTGATGCCGTTTATACTGTTGTGCGGATGAGCGTACGGCTGGTACCCTCTACCAGCGCCGGGATAGATGTTTCGCATCATCGCACCCTGACAAGCCGGTATAGGCGCCAGCGCCTTCTGCAACTGCTTCTCCTGCTTTCTGTATTTCGCTCTTCTGTTCTGGAACCAGACCTGCGCACACAAAAATCCGTGAGTCTTTCGGTACATAAACAAAAAAAACGTAAGAGCATTATTCGAATCCTCCCTTACGTCCTGGCGCATTTTTTCCGTATTTAAAATATTCATTTTATCACTGGTAACCGATGCTGAGTTATTTGTCTTTATTACACTTTTACTCGAAGGCTGCTTATTTCGATCCGTCGCCATTTTGTATCGGGGCATTTCAATTGTTTCGCGAGGAGGCTTTATCAGAGCCACCCTCCTCTCTTTTTCCCTCTCTCTCTCGCTCTCTTCCTTTTCCACCCTCGCTCGTCGCGCCAACGTTGCTGCGAGACGAGCGAGGCAACTTTCTCTCACGGAAAACCAGCCCTCGACGGGGTAGCAGAATCGACAGAGCGAAGCCTCCTACCCCCGGGGGCTTCTCGCGAGCCGCGTCGAGAGTCTACGCGAGGCGGATAAGAAAGACATCCCCCTGTCCCCTGTCCTCCCCTCCCCCTCCACCCCCGCCGCGGCTCCATGGGTATCGAGCCGGGGGGGAGAGGAGAACGGGTGGGGGTAGCCGCCCACGCACGGCGATGACGTCACAACTGGCGCGCCATTGGCCGCCGGTGGAGGCCGTGACGTCACCGGGGCCTCCCTCATTGGCGGACACGTTTTATCGACATTTCCAACGGTCCGCGAGTGGCTGCTCCGAGGGCGTTTCGCTATCTCTACCCCTAAACATGGCGGTTGTTTCCCCGAGAGCAGACATCCCCCAATAACTTCGGTGATCATAGGACGCGCTTTTTTTACCCACCCCCTCACCCACCTCCTCCCGCTCCCGTCGAACGATCCCTCGGAGCGAACGAAAAATATAACTGGAATAAAAAATAATAAATAAGTTTAAAAAATGGAGCGGAAAAGGGAGACTGCTGGAAAAAAGGGATTGCCTGTGGTAATGGATGGAAATTAACCCTTTGCGCGGTTTTCACGTGAAATTCGTGGGATTTCGGTTTGTCGCCAATTTTAGATTAGACGCTTTTTTCAGAGTCGAATTTTTTTGAACGTTAAAAAATATGAGAATAGAATAAGGGGAGGTAAACAAAAGTGGAGATGGACCGAAACGTGGAAGTAGCCTATTGCAACATAAGATTGCGAAGGAGAGAAGAGCTAAGAGTTTCGTAATTCGATAACCATACTCCGCGGAGCTGTTTCCAACCCGCGCAGTAATCGCCCTCGTCGGGACCGCGCCGGGCACAACGGGAGGAAAGCCGAAGCGCGGCGCCACCGTGGATTTCCTGCCTGGAGAACGCACGAAGAACGCGCAGCGCGCGCCTCGAACAGCCCCAAGATGTCGGCTAATTTGCCGAGAAACCGCGAAAAGCCATTTCTACAATTTCTATTCCGCCTCGTAGCTCCGATAATTCCATCTCTATTTGTCGTCCGCACTATTCGTCGGGGAAATTGCGCTTCTCGGTCTGATTCATCTCGCGAAATTCAATGATACTTTAGCCGTAATCACGATTAACGACAAAAATCTCAGTGATGCATTTAAATTATTTTTTGTACCATTTTTGTGACAATAATGCGGAAAACTTGGCGGTGCTAAAATTCGCAGCACACACGCGAAGATGAATGCGAACTAACTGCACGATCGGGAGTCGAAAGAGAGGCAAAGTTGGTAAAAAAAAAAAACACGTCGAGTAAAAACTTGGCTAACTCGATATCGAGGCCTGCGCGCGGCTTCTTCTTTCTCTCGCGTCGCTCTTCTCGTCTTTTTTTTTCTGCACTGGTCGACGCTCGTAATGGGATTTCTTGTGCGGTGATTTGAGAATTATTCCGTCACCACCGATGGCCGGCATCGGTCATCTTTTTTTTTTTTTTCCCCAATCGTTCCTCCGACTATCCGCGATTATAATCCTTTTCTTGTCGCCTTTTTTTTCTCAGTAATTAACTCGCTCGTTCGACGACGACGAAGTCTGAGGAAATTTCATTACAATACAAGCGCGAGACCCCGAGAGAGCTTAATTCATCAATCAAGATCGCGATTTCGCTAATATCTCCGCCGCTAAGGATCATTCCTTCGATTTGTTCGAATTGGGAGTAATTCGCGCGAATTTTGAAGTCACAAACCCTTAATAAAAAACATTTTCGCGACCCTATCTTGTGTCTCACAAAAGATGTCTGACATTTCCTCGCCTTTTCTACTGGTGAACCCGACATACAGACCCAACATTATTGCTGTCCCAGCACCGACAAAAAAAAATCCTAAAAAAATTCGGTAACATTTATTTCTCTCCACCAGCGAATCCCTTTCGCAAAGCGAATCGCACAGTCGACGCGTCGCTCGGATTTTCGGTTGTCTCGCGGAACTTCTCGAGTTCCATCGCTCGGCGCGAAGTCGTCGTATCATTTTCTATCGGATGGTCCGAGGGTTGGTTGCTCGGATGAGGGAGATCGACGCGTCACAGAGGGGAATGCGCGGCGAGCGCGACGACACAGGGGGACACGGAGGAAGAATAAGAAGCGAAAGGAAGGGGGAGTGGGTGGGTGGCTTAGGGGGGTGGAAATGAGGGTAAGAAGAAGCAAGGCAGCGGCGGCGGCGGCGGCGAAGAAAGGGACCCTCGGGCGAAGAGCGCACCGTGCGCGCACACCCGAGCTGTGCTCTCGTCGAGGCCGAGACGTTTCAGATCTATCTAGGGTGGAGAAAATTCAATTTAAAATGGCGGCTCAGATATAATGGCAGCCCCCGGTACATCGTCGCCCACCCCTCGACTCATCTCAACTTTACCACCCATCTCAGCCGCGCGCTCGCCGCTCCGCCTCAACCTTTTCCCTTTTATTTCGTTTTTTTCTCTCTACGTTTTTGCCCGCGCTGCTGCTTCTCTCGGTTCGTCTCTCGGCCCTCGGAATATACTATTTTTCCTCGCAGTTCGCTCTTTCCTCTTTCGCTCTCGTCCTGTTTGTCACTCAATCCACCCACCGCCTTCGCTCGCCTTTCCCACCTTTTTATTATTATTATTTTTTGTTTTTTTTGTCAATCCTCAATCCGGACACGGTAAAATTGTCACTCGCGCTTTTGACCATTTCGCGGTGTCAATTTTGTTTCAAGACGTTGTTGCAGAATTTTTTTTTGCCAGAGCTTATATCCGAATGTGAGCGCTCTCGCATTTCCGGTCAGAAATTTCCGTCGCAATCGCCGTGAAATTGTATTAAATTGTCGCGGACCATCGGCCGAAATGTCCTACGCAACGACGAAATACCGACGAAGGGTTCTCGGTCGACGGAAAAGTTTGTTTTAATCGTGAATGAATGCGGTGATATTTCCAGGGCGGTCTGGCGGCGCTGGCGCAGTTACCGGAAGTTCCTCTGCAGCCGAATTATCCTTTGGGCATTGCTTATGAGGGAGCGACTAAAAGCAAACCGCGTTTTACTTGGCATCGCAGTTTAACAGTATTAAGTCGTGGCGGTTCCCCGGGCTTTTAACGCAAACAACACTCGTGAATTATATATCAAAAGAGGGAAACGTAGCGTCGACTGTTTTAATATGTACCGCTCTCTCGCGGAATTTCGCGAGCTCGACCGACGAGCTCGACTCACGCCGCTTCCTGCAAGCCGCTCCCTTTCCCTAAGCCGCAGAAAAAAAATGTATAAATACAGTTACACTTTTTCTCCTATTTAATTGACTCGACCAAAGTCCACGGCTAACTTGCCGATCGTTCTACCGATAAATGAATGACGAAAAATAAAATGTCAGCCGACTTGCCCGACGAGGAGCATTTTCGGAACACGAATTATGCAGCGAGTGGAACTTTTTTTTTTTTTTTTTTTTCGTCAGTACATCAAACGCTGTTATTTTGGGTTTTCGAGCGCGCGGTGCATACACAGACGGCTTATTGCGTTGGCGTATGGGGGAGGGGAGAAAAAAAAGTAGAAGAAGAAGAAAGAGAGGAAAAACTCGTACGCTCGTCAGGCATCCTGCCCCTTCGAAAGAAAGACTAGAAGCGACAGAGGAGACTATGCGCGCAGCGAAGGATCGTCCGACGTACCCCGGTGTATCTTGAATCGACATTTGCGCGCGTAATTCGATTTCTGCGCGCTCCCCACACGCGTCTTTGATTCAATTACGGACGAACGAATGCCACCCCCTCCGCCTCCATCCCTAAAAAGAGAACCGTAGTGAAAGCAATTCTACAACAGTTCGTACGTTCGAGCGACTACAATGTCCGTTTTTTGGGCACGTTCGATATTAACCCCGTGAATTCGACTGCATTTTTGCAGATGCGACGATTTCTTCTTTTTTTTTTTCGAACGTGGATTTTTTGTCAATTCGCGCAATCGCCAGGACAGTAGTAACGGCAACGGGACGATGTGGCATTTACGTGAAATTTTCGGTGGACACGACGCGCAGTGAAAATGGCGAACGCGCGGCGAAATAGTGCATCGAGAGCTGCTACCGCGGCGATGCACGATGCACCCGTTGCACCGTTTCCCAACCCCCCATTTCCCCCGTTCAGGATGCTCCAGAATCGTCAAAGCCGGGATTCGTTGTGTGTCGCCCTCGACGGTGCGTTAATCGAGTCACCAGTTCGAAATAGCATCCCGAAATTGAAATCGTAGTCCAGCGAGTGAGATTCGAGCGTACGTCGATATACTATATACACATATGTATATACTATACAGTTATATGCATTGAGCGCATGTATAGCCGTATGAATAATAGTAATATTTTAATAATTAATGATTTGGAAATAAAGCCTCCTTTGTTTGCCGGAAAAATCGAAAATTCGATGAGAAAGATTTAAAAATCGAGGGTAAAAAGCGCAGACTCTAGAACAAATTTGATATTCGTTGGCCGGCGATGTGGATTTATACGTCATTGCAGTAGGCGCGCAGCCGGGAGCCTCGATTATGCGCGCGCGCGGCGAATCGAGCGGGTAGACAGCCACACGTTCGCTGTATTGTCATTCGCTAAATAATTACGTAACCTTGCCGAATAATTACGCGGATGAAACGTGGATAGGGGACGAGAGGGGAGTTGGGCCCGGCTTAACGTAGTTGCACGTACAGTTTCGTATGCGGCGTGACCAGTGCGCTGCCGCTGCTGCCGCTGCTGCCGCTGCTGCCGCTGCTGCTGCTCCAAGTTCGTTAAATTAATCCGTTTATCCCGTAGGGCGGATCAACACGGTTCGCCACTCGCCGAAAGAATTCGCCCGACCGCGATATATTTTTCGGCGGTCGCGGTATCGAAATCATTGTCCTGCTCGTCGAGTTATAATCGATATACCTGCCGCACCGACACTTCGAAGTTTTCGATGGAAATGAAAATTCACCGTCGATTGGATCGCGACGGAAAAATGTGACGAAAAACGTATCACATTTGAGGAATTGAATTTCTCGAATGTAATGAAGTCTGTATTTTTTTTTGAATGAGCCAACTTTAAGAGTTAATATTTTAATACAATTTAAGACTTTGGCAATAGTGTTTTTAGTGGCTTCATTTTTTTGTGTACGGTTCGACATAACATACGGTGCATAAACAGCGCGAGCTGCATAGCTGCGCAGCGAACGCGTCTGCACCGCGTCACACCACTCACCTGGATTCTAGCCTCGTTCAATTTGGTGCTCCTCGCTAATTCCTCTCTGCAGTATATGTCCGGATAATGGGATTTCGCGAACGCCGATTCCAATTCCGCCAGCTGCTCCTGCGAAACAATTGGAAAGCCGCGTTGAAGCTACGTCGCTCTCACTTCCTCCCTTCGGTGTCTCTCTCTCTCTCTCCCTCCCTCCTCTCCCCTTTGACCCTCCGCGCGCTACCATCGCTTTGGTTGTTTCCAGATCACAATATGTGAAATTTTTCATGAAAATTAATCTTTAGTTTAGGACATTAATCAATGGAAATTAATCGAAGAATCGAGAAATCGAGGGTGAAACACCAAAGTTGCGTCAGAGTCGGCCTTTCCGCTTTTTTTTTTTTTTTTTTTTTTTCTTTTTTTTTTTCACAACGCATAGCTAACCTGGGTAAAGGTGGTCCTGTGCCGTCGTCGCGCTGGCGTTGGACAGCTCGCTGTGGTCGGCGTGTGGCCAATGTGGGGACTCGCCGCGCAGGGCTCCGGTTTCAATTTCTTGAAGGCTCCTTCCGCGCCTGGATTGACAAAAAAAATCCACCCACGAGATCGTCGTTATACATCCAATTTTAACGAGGACCCGACGATAAGCGTCGGAAAATATTTATCAACCTTATCTTACGCCAGAAAAAAAAAAAATGTGGGACCTTGTAATATGCCCCCAAATTGGTATATAAACCCATCTATACTTTCCACGAAAAATATCGGTAGCTACGGCAGCATCCCTCGACCCATTTCGCAATTCCAAACCAAAATTGGCATTGGCCTGAACGTTAAAAAACAAATAAAAAAAAACCAATGGTGTCAGAGAGATCGGTGGATAGGTTTCACTCGCAAGAGGAACGAGCGTTGCGCCTTCACCGAGGAAGGAGTCCCGGAGCTGCATGAACGACGCGGGAGGGCAAGGACGAGAGGGCAGCCGGCGCTTGGCTGGCGAACCAAGTCCCTCGCACTATGCTAACTCGGTTAGAGCGTTAATGACCTAATCATGTTACATGCTGATTCAATGTTCGAGGATGAATGCTGTCCACTTTACGCGCCTTGCCCCGCTTACCCATTCAACGCCCTGGGAACTCGGTCAAGTTCACGCCGCGACGCCGCCGCCGCCATCGTCGTCGTTGCGTTTACAGTCTCGCATTCCATAACGTGTAAACGGACCGGGCGAGAGGTAAGACGATACGCGGGGATAACGTGCGAGTCGCCAGGAGCGCGAGATACGTTCTCCACACGACTCCCATTGCGATACAATAATCCCTTCGACCTTTATTCTATTCCTCGACAAACACGACTTGTAACTTTTCCAACAAAATCTTTTACTTTTGCGTTTTTTCGAAAAATGATTTTTCATCCAATGTAAATTTATATATATACATTCTAACGATTCCAAAATTATTCTAGCGATTCTAAAAAACTAATATAACGATCAATCGTTTTTATAACTTTTTGTACCCAAGACGATGCTTTGGGTTCGTCGGAAACATTTTTTTTTTTTTTTTTTTTATTTCGTTGCTTTCTAACGAAACTTCAACATGATACTTATTGGTCGAGAATACGACAGAGTTTGTCGATGCTTTCTGTCGATGCTTTGACGACGCGACTCTCGATCGGCGAGTGTCCCAACGGGATACGTTGCATACTCCGGAGCGAGAACGAAGTGACGACTGCCGCCGCCGCGGGCGACAGCTCGAAGAGGACATCTGTCGATCCGCTCGCGTCACTGTCGCCCGAGTGAAATAATTAGCGCGACGCGATTCTAACGAGTCGACGCGGGGGTGTCGAAAGGGACACCGGATGAACGCGGAGACGGTCAGCCAGCTGTGCTTTTTCCGCTCGCAGCTGCGAGCTGGATTACAATAATCGGTCGCGTGCCAAGGATGACGCCGATAATTGGTGTCCGTCCGATTTGTCGACATTCAGCGGCGTAATTGAGGTTCGACAAATCGAGGAAATCTTTTGTTGATCAACCAATGATGGCGTTGCCGACGCGAATATCAGCTGGTTGGTTCGCCTCCCAATTCACCGGGGACAGATGATAAGGTAAACCAGCTAAAACCGCCGACGGGTTTGGTCCCCGGCGACGAAGCGACTGAATCAACGGCCTTAACTTTTTCTCGTCTCAAGTGCCTTTAATTTGCATGACAATCGTGACCCATTTTTTATTGCGTCCTACGAATGCTACGAAAGTGACCCCGCGGTACGCAAAAGCTGCTTGGCACATTTGTGAATTTTCATCCTCATAACTGCCTCATTTGTCGATAACGTTTTCGCATTTATTTTCCGCTCAAACGATAACCAAACGTTCGAGTAATTTTATTCGCTTAACCCAAACATTTCACTCACTCGCAGCTATCGGCGCGCCGATAATTAATTTCTCCCTTCAGCGACTCCAATTACGCATCGACATGTTCGTCCGAATATTTTTAATACATCCAACAAATTATGAAATATTTTACCATCAACGTAACGAAGCTCAATTGGCGCAAATAAAATTTCAACGTACCCAAAAAAAATCAGTAAATTCGTAATATTGGAGGCGATGGATGAATTAGAGGAAGATAGAATTGGCAAACGACAAATGTTTGCATGTGTATCGAGATGGACCGGACGATGTCAAAATACGTCGGAGAAATTCGAGAAGGGCGCGCGAGTGCGTCGAACAAAGGGAACGCGTGTGGCACCCCTTTGGTGTCGTTGTGGCGGGTGCCGAGGCGTCGGAAGCCGACGTCGAGCCGGCTGCTGTTACTGCTGCTGCTGCTCTTCGCCCCCGACTCGACACTCGGCCGCTCTCTCTATCCTATCGTCACTTCCTACGCTCGGCTGGCACATTAGCGCGCGCCCCCGGGTGTTAAGCCTCCCCTGTCGCTCCCCCCCCCCCCCCCTCCCTCCCCCTTCGCTACTTCGACGGGGTCTCTCGAGCCCCATCGGAACATAATAATGGCTCGTGGAACAGGTACAACCATATGGTTGTCCCGCGGTCCCATTGTCAACACAGCTACATTGCCGCAGCCACCCCTCCCCCCCCCTGTTTACCCCCTCGACGTACTCAAGACTCAACAACCGGAAAATTCATCCATCTCGAGATGACCATTTTTATCTCCGACACTTGCAGCTCGAAATCATTTTACTTTTTTTTTCTTTTAGTCGGTACTCGTTGACTGCGACAAGTGGACGATTGTTTGAACACAAAGTGATGTGAAATTGAATGAAGTTGAACAGGGGCCACAAATTTTAACTCATTATTAACTGAAATTTTAACTTAAATTCGTTATATTTGAGGAAAGGCTTTTTGCCTTGGATTATTTAGCGAACAATTTTTGTAATAATAATAATGGAATAATATAGGAAACGGATACTACGGAAAACACTTGTCACGCCATAAATGGTCCAGCAAAGAGGAAAACAAGAGTCCGTTCGATTTGAAAGTGACCGTCGAAGAACGCGAAACGAAAATTGATCGACGTTACAGTCGCCTTTCGTAGAATGAATGCTCACCGACGCTGCCGGTGTTGCCGACGCTGTTGCGACCGGGCGTCGCGGCCGAGGTTGGCGGGCTCGCCTCGAGACCCTGATGAACGCCGTAAAGACCAAAGTCCTGCTCGTTCGAGCTCGCGCTGCTGCACTTTCTCTTCTCCTGATTGTGATTCAGGTGAAACGCGTCGTTCTCCACGAGGCCGACCCCGAGGAGCCCGAGATTCGGCCTCAGCTCGTCCATCAGCTTGTTCTGGCCGCAATTGGCCGCCGCCGCCGAGAAATTCAGCTGCCGGCTGAAGATCGCCGGAAATATGTTGAACTGCTGGTGATCCAGGCTCAGAGCGGTCGTCGGCAGACCGCCGCCACCGCCGCCTCCGCCGCCGCCGCCGCCGCTGCCGACCGAACCACCGACAGAACCGACACCGCCGCCCGGGCCGCTGCTTCCGGACAGGTCGTTAGCCAGGATGATGCCGGGGTGACCTTATTGAGGTCCAAGCTGAGAATTATCCTCGCCGATGCTTTTTCGCCTACGAGGACATTGTCGGTATTTTGGTATTTTTATTTATTTTTTTTATCAGCGGTATCGCCGATTCTCGGTTGTCGTTGTTCTTCCAATTTTTTTTTTTTCACGAGACGACGATGCTGGGTTCCTTCACTCAACGAGGCCTCCGATTAATCCGTTGGGCCTTTCGTCACTGGTCCGAGTTTTCCGTCGTCACGATCGGAAGACTCGAGCGACGTTACGAGGACGTCGCGACGTCCGATATCCGACGGCTTCAATGACACTGATTCTTCCTGTACGTTGATTCCGAATTGCTCGAACACAATTCAATCTGTCGATGAGGAGTCTCGTTCGATGAACGTAAACACTGCGGATCGGTTCTTCGTCGTCGCACTCACTGGTCTTATTTATTCCGCGAGTTATCGTCGTATTCGAAATTTTTCGAACGTCCGCAAAACGACCCCGCGATTGGCTCAATGCAAAGCGGACGAATTTCCGCAGGGAACAATGAAAAGGTGAAAACGCGGGAACCAACGGAAATGTTCGCCACTTGCGTTCGCCCGTCGAGCTTCGTCGTCGACGAAGCCACCCGCGAGCGACTCGAGTCTCGCGGCGACGTCGCGACCGCCCGCCGCGTCGCGTCCCCGACGATCGGGATGCGTCCCGCGCGCGAATCGCGGCTCGCGCCGTGTATATATATCGCGCGCACCGTTGGCCCCGATTCCAAATTCAAATCTTATTATTGCACGTGATCCAATTAGGAGGCGCCGGAGTAAACGAGAGAGATAGAGAGAGGGAGAGAGACAGAGACAGAGACAGAGAGAGAGAGGGGTGACCGCGCGTCGCCGGATGTTGACGTTGACGATGTCAACAGTTCCGCGGTGCAACCGATGTACCGGCGGACTTCCGGTTCGCACCGATTCCGAACGAATCGACAGTCGAAAGTGTCTGTCCTGATACCGTTAAAAAAATCCACTCGGTGTGGAAACGAACTGACGACGACGACGACGACGACGCGAACGAGGCGATATTCGTTGCCGGTTTTGCGATCCGGATTGTAAATCCCGAGGACGCGGTCCCTGTTGACGAGAACGCGTAGACGGCCGACGTGGACGACGCAGACGTGGACGACGAGGATGATGACGGGCGAGGATGATGGGGGCACCGCTCGCCGTGAGTTCTTGTGGGATTCTGTCCGCGAAATGCAGTTATCCCGGTGACTCGGGGGTTCCTCGTTCGAGGGGCGACCGGGGGGATGGCGAGAAGGGCGAGGAGGGGCGGCAGAGGAAGCGAGGGGAGGGGTTGGTTGGGCGAGAGAGCCAGGGCGCCTCGGGGGGTAGGGGTCGCTGCTACCCTCTTCATCCCTCGCGTCGGGCTTCCTCGTCATCCGCCCGACAACCCCGATTGGCCGGACCGAGCCAAGCGTCGTCGTGGCGACGGCGAATCGCGCGCCACCGGCCGACCGGGCGCGAGCTAGCTACCCCCGACGCCCGCCAGCATGGCGGCCGTCCAATGAAAATTTGTCGAGGAAAATCGAGCCCGCGAGCGATTTCGCGTTTTTTTACACCAACCACCCCCGCGACCGGCGAACGTCGACGACGACGACGACGACGCCGACGGACACGGTCCCTGAGACACCAACACCAATCCAGGCGAGAGTCACGCGTTTTGGTCCACGCGTGGCGCTAATCGGGCCCTGGTCAGGGCAGTGTCGTCCCTGTCCGGGCCTGATCGGTGCCTGAGGCTCGGGTCGAATGTAACGCGTTATGACGTAATTTTATTATCTCGGTCGACGCACCGACTGCTGAAGAAAAGTCGGACACTGTCGATCGAACGAACGCTCGATAATTATATACGATTCGAGTCAGGGACGAGTTCTTATATTTTTCCGAAAGTGCGCAGCGCGTGCAAGACTCGTGTCTATTGTCGACGGCGGCCAAAACGCGTTGGCTCGTCTCGTGATTATTTCGAAAGAGCCTCTTATTCGAATCCGCCACCGAAAACAGAACGCCCAACGGGCGCGTGCCGACGAGAGATCGTAGGCTGTAATTTGCCACGACAATGCGACGACGGCCGCTACGCGGTGTCGAAAGCGGGCCAATTCAAAACCAAAAATGATGCACCATTGAGGTCGCGCACCCTTTGTCGAGGTTCCCACTGCGCGACAGGACCGTCGGTCCTCTTCGAAACCGTTCCCAGGGCTTTGTCACTTGCTTTTTTATTTTTAACGCGCGATGCCCGAGTTCGCTCGACGCGAACGCGCATTTTTTTTTTTCCGCGAGGTTGGTCGATATCGCATCGCCGGTGTGCATCGTTCGAAAATTCATCGGCACCCTATGACCGGACGTAATTTCGCGCGATTGACGGTCACGCGCTGAGTTGGTTGGAAATTTGCGAAAAAAAAGAGAGCCTCGGACCTTCGCGAGGTGTGTCTGACGAAACGCGTTCGCTGGGAATAAATGCTTTTTACATCGTGCGCCAGGTGAGTCGAAAATGTTCACGACAAATTTAATAATGCCGCCGTACGGCCCCGCGCGTATCGACAAAAATGTGCACCGAGCCAAACGCGCGACGAGAAGTGAAAAAAAAAAATGAAGTAAAAAAAACGGGTTCGGTTTTTTTTTTTTTTTTTCGAGGACGCCGTCGCTCGAACGGCACGGGATACGACGATAAGATTGAATTCCCGAGGTATTATGGATATCCTCGAGGGTTTATTCTCAGACGACTCCGACGCGGAGCGAAATGGGGCAATACATTCTTATTTCTCCGTCGGCTTTCGTCACACGGGACGCGCGTTTGTTTAAATAAATTGCATCGACGAACATTCGCGTCGACTATATTAAAAATTCATTGGATGTCATTCGGCTCGCGGGACGGAAATGCAAATGCAAAAATATGTAACGGCAATTTTTATTTTATATTTATTATTATTATATATTTTTTAATCGAATTGAATTTAATAAAGAAATTAATATTAATTCAGAAGATCGCGTCTCGTTTCAACGTCGAGCGATTCGACGTATCGGTTTTCGGGAAATATTTGCGGAAAATCAAGATATCGACGTGCGTCGATACCTGCGAGCCGCGCTGAGCGCTGGCAGGGAAAGCAAAGCGCCCAAAGTGTTCGAGACCCGAGGTTCTATTATGTCGCGGGACGCGCGCGCGGTCATGTCGAGCGCACTCGGCGCAACGATACGGCGGATATAAACCACTGTAGCCACACGAGCCGAGCAGCAGCATCGGCCCGATGTATCTACGCGTGCGGCACGGATAATGCACCACGCCGTAAACGTCAAACCACTATTTGCGCTCGATGCCGCCGACTACCAGACGCGACCCCCGAATCTCCCGGCGATCTGCTTTCGCGGATCAGCCGAGTGGGTAGATCAAGGAACGGAGATTGGACAGATTAGCGCCCGATAAAACACAGGCCCATATGTAACCCGACTACTTTGAGGGTTCTCCCTCGACGACTCGTTGGGGACCTTGCATTTTTAACACCAGTCGCTCCGACCATTAACTATATATATATATTTTTTTTATTTCATTATTATTTCGTTCTCAACGAGACGTCGAAAATGGAAAAACTGACTTCGTGATGGGGGAGCGAGGGTCAAGCCGATTTCCGGAAAATCGTATCCGCTCCTCGCCTCCAGCTTCCGTTGTTTCGGCTAACCCGCCCACCCAATTTCCTCTCTCGCGTCTCCCGAATGACCCTTCGCGCCGTCGCGTTCGCGATTCCAGTTCAGTGAAAACGTCCTATTTTTTTAATAATCCTAAAGACTCCATTTTTTAAAGAAAAGATGTATATATTTTTTTTTTTCGTGTTTCCTATTGCCGCGTGGAAATCTCAATACCCGCGATATTCGGCGAGGTGGGAGAGCGGAGGCTGAATTGTAACGAAAGCCTTTGGCGCGGCGCGCGGAAAGAGCGCGCACATTCGGCGGCGAGTGTGACAGATTTCGACCACGCCCCGCCGATATGGCACCCCCGCAGATAGAGTCGACCGTAGCGGCGGCGACGGCGGCATCCTCGTTGCCTCTCTGCTCGGCTGGCGGCCTCTGCCACCCCTCCTCGCCTGAATCGCCCTCGTACGGTTCGCTAGAATTTACCAGCTTTGATCTGCGTGTTCGTCGGCCTTCGAGGGGTGCACCGAAGCCCACCGAACGATGTATATGCGCCACGTATACATACAACAGTCTACATATGTGTAAGAATCGCAAGTCTCTATATATATCGTCGCCTCGATCCTCCCTTCGAGTATCCCGCGATTTTCGAGACGTATCGTCGAGGGACCGGCGAGTTCTCCGATAAAAGCTCGCGATAAAATTACACCACCCCCGTCAAAGATCAATTATCGATGTTTGCTCGCACTCGTCGCTAGTTTGCCGTCATTTGTCCATAAGATCGATGGAAACGCGCGGCGCAGAGCCGAGTTACTTATCGATCGAAATATACTACAAGAAGCATCGCCGAATTTATAAAGTCGAGACGTATAAATCGCGTCGGTAAAATAAAAGCTCATAATTCGCGGGGACACTTGCGAGGCGCGAGGCGCTTGATTCGTAAACATGGGCGTTACCTCGACACCCGCGGACCGTTATATTGGCCTATTCAAATCACCCGCGGTCTCGCCAAGTGGTTTTATCGTCGGCACGTGCGCCAAATCAATTGACCGACGTGCCACGTGCGATTCGACCGGGGCCCCCCTGCTCGTTGCCCTCTCTCGCGGCCGCCGCTGCCGCGACACGAGTCGCGTGCGCGGACCTCGAGATACAAAATAAAATAACAAAAATAACAAAATAACAAATCTCGCCGAAGTCGTCGACACACGGATCGATTTTCGTTTTAAAAAATCGGCAGTATTCGCTTTTTTTTGCACTCTCCTCGACCCAAAAAACAAACGAGAAATATCGTCGAAACTCCAAAGTTTCCCAATTCGTCTCGACGCATCGAAATTATTTCATCGAAAATCATCGACAAACCCGAAGAGAGCGGACGCCTCGTTCTTCATCCTCCGTCGCCTTATCGTCCTTATCCTCCTCTCTCGCGCTATTTCTCTTTTTTCGATTTTTATTTTCCACTCTTATCCACTCCGCCCTCGCCGTATCCCCGCGTCCCTTTCCTCCAACCCTCTCCCTTTCCCTCCCTTTCCTTCCCGCCATAGCCGTCGTCGTCGTCGTCGTCGTCTTTCCACGTTGCGCCCCTTGCAGCAGCGTCTCGCCGTACCTCGTCTTTTTTTTTCTTCTTCTTCCCTTTTCCTCTTCTTTTTTCTTTCGTTTTTTTTGCCCTCGTATACCTCGCGTGTTTCGCCCGAGAAGCAGCAGCAGCAGCAGCAGCAGCAGCAGCAGCAGTAGCAGCAGCAGCAGCCCTCGCGCCGTGGCGGAAGCGTCACGTACTGCTCTGAAACAAAAACGTAGCGACGTCAAATGCGATTACGAGAGCTGCGAGAGCTGCTCCAGAACGCGGATGCTGCGCTAGGTTAGATGGGCCGCCGCCGAGGGACGAAGGGGCCGGGCGAAACGCGGGGGGCGCAGTGCGGGGCTGCTCTCGCGCTCTATGCTATATATAACGCGCGAGGACGAGTATAGCGAGAGGAGGCGATGGTGGTGCACGAAGAACCAGAGGCGGAGATGGTGCTGCCGTTGCTGCTGCTGTTGCTGCTGCTGTTGCTGTTGCTATTGCTGCTGCTGCTCCTGCTGTTGCTGCTGCTACTGTTGCTCGGGGTTTGGTTCGGCTGTGGCGTTCGCACTGTAGCAGTAATAGTAATAGTAGCAGTAATAGTAGGGGTAGTAGTGGCAGTGGTGGTGGTGTAATAGTAGCGGCGGTGGTGGTAGTAGAAATAGTACGCTCGTCGTGGTGGAGGAGCAGGAGAAGGAGGAGCGGAAGGATAGCGCGGAGGACACGAGAGAGGGAAAGAGAGAGAGAGAGAGAAAGAGGAGGTAGCGAGGGGAGTTGAGCGAGAGCGTCGAGGATAAAAAGAGAGGTCGAAACTAGATGGAAGTACGCGACGAGGGTGGGTTAGTCCGGAACACGGAGGGTTCGGGGAAATTCTGCGAGAATCGAGAGGATAGCGAAAGCGGCAAAAGCGCGTACAGCGTGTGTATATATAGCGGTATATAGCGGGTACCTAATACGTGCGCTACGCGTATTCGTCTATGTAGCAATATAGCGGAAGGATTGTAGATGCGATTTTTTCTGTATTTTTGGGTTCTTCGAAAGTAAAGAACGATTTTCGAAAAATAGTGACGCGACCGGTTTGTCCAGTGTTTTTTCTTATCTACGGACTATCGGTCACTTGTTGTACCCGTTTTATTTGCGACACCCGTTATCACTCCGCGGAAATGGTTGCACGACTTTTCCGGCGTCGACGACGACGACGACGACGACGGAGAAGAAGAAACGACGTCGCAGCTCGGCTAAGGCGCAAGCATCCAGCGTCCCGGAACCCGGCGGAGCTTGAAGCTCCCGCGTTCCCCAACAGCCACACCAGCAGCAGCAGCAGCAGCACCAGCAGCAGCCCTCCGCCCATTAAAAAGTTGTTAAACGCAGCCTGACGGCGCCCCGCGGCAAATTGGAACCCCATCATAAGTCTTGCTCGCAGGTTGAGGTATACGTCGTGTATATATATATATATAGAGACCTGTATACTATGTGCACCTAATGTAAAACGCGCCGCAACGGGCGGTAAAGCCGAGGGACAGCGTCGTCTCGTCGCTGCTGCTGGCTCTCTCCTCCGGTGGATGCGCCGGTGCCGCTGAAGTAATTAAGTATTCGACGAGAATATCTCGATCGCTCTTCCGTAGTCGGCGTCGACTGCGAACATTCGACGCCGACCGGATGCACCGAAATCTTGGAAAATTTTGAGCGATTTGACAAACGACGGATCTCGAACGTTTTGGGGAAGCGCTTCGGATTTTATTTTTTTCCAGGTGAGCTTTTGTTTTATCTCATGAGTGATACGTGGGAAATCAATGAAAATCATCAATGAAAATCAGTTTTTTTCGAAGTCGAATTGAGAATCGAAGACGCAAAAGAAAAGTCGCGAACGAAGAAGTGGCCCGAACGAAGAGGAGCAAAAGGGGTTCGAGAAGGGGGGTCTCGCAGTGAGGTTGGAATCTCCGACGGAAGAGAGTTCAACGATTTTTTTTTCTCAGTGTCTTCGCAAGGTCGGATATATCCGAGGTACTCTCACTCGTCCCTGGTTGCACGATGAATTTCTCATGCGCCCTCGTTTGCGCTTCGCCCTCCTCCCCGCCTCCTCCTCCACCTCCCCCTCCTCCCCCGCCAGCGGCCTCCTCGTCGTTCTGCGAGTCACTCGCGCGTTCTCCGGGGGGAAAAAGCTTTCGAACAAGTTCGACGTTTTGTAACCCAAGTTATAGGTACACCGTGGGTAACCGGCAACGATGCTCTTGTGAGCTCTCCGCAGTCGAGAGCTCAAGAGTGGAAGCCACTTCTCGTTTTTTTTTTTTTTTTCCATCCTCTCCTCGTCTCTTCCTTCTTTCTCGCTTCTTCCTCTATTTTTTTTTTCACCCCGCGTTCAACGAGGAAAACTAAAAAATCGCAGGAAGCACTCGGAGAGCGAAATTCCGCTAATGAGTTAAAAGGTTTCATTTCGAATTTCATTACAGTCATAGAACCGCGCGGGAGGCGCGAAAGGAACCGGGGACGAAAGGTCGACGAAAATGTGTGGAAAACACGCGGCGACCCCCCGGTTGTTTTAATTGGGCCTCGCGAAAAAAAAAAAAGAGTTTTGATATCCGTAGGGCAAACACGCGTTGTAAGAACAGCGGTTAATTAAGCGGTCTTTCCCCGGTAAGAAATTATCTTGAAAAAAAGTTTGGACAGAGGGTGTCAGACGGGTGGGACCCGAAGGAGGGCAACCAGGTCGAAGCGCGGCGGAGGTTCGAGGGTCGAAAGGGTAAACGTGCCGCGAGACGAGTCGAGGGTCGACCGGGAACGGGGGGAGGGGGCGGAAAAACCGCGATTTGGGGTCTTTCGCGATCTCGCGCGGACGACGGAAAAACCGCCGGACTCGTCTCCGATTCTTTTTCGAGACCCGAAGTCTCCCGAAGTGTGTGTGTACATATACACACACGAACGACCCTGTCGCGGCCCACGCGGGGTCAGCTTTCAGGCTAACGCGGTTAGGAAAAATATTTTAAAAATAATTTTGCACTTAGTTCAGCGTCGTTCGTCGTCCGTCGCGCGAGCGCGCGCTGCAACGGACGGAGGAACGCCCGGGTGAGAGCGGAAAAAATAAGGATGAAAATAAAAATAAAACGAGGGAGGAAAAAAAAAATAGAGTTTGCTCGAAATGCAGTGTAACGCTCGCGCCGTCGCCGCGAGAGGGAATGGCGACGGCGAGCGGTCGCTCTCCGCAACCGGCGGAACCGCTTCTTTTCCTCCTCGCCTCGTTCTCTTAGCTGCGTTTAACGAAAAACGAGAAACACGAAACGAGACGACGAAGAAATATGAGAAAAAAAGACGAGCGATACGGAGAGCGAAAAAACGGAGAGAGAAAAAAAAGCGCCTCGACTTTTTTTTTCTCTCCGATAGCCAAGTTGCCCTCGACGTTATTTTTCTTTTTTTTTTTTTTTCGTTCAATTTTTTTTTCCTTCCTCGCTGCGTCGCTCATTGCCGCGGCATTCGAGGTGCGCGAACTCCGCTCGTTCCGCGATAAGCAAATTCTCGATCGGACGCCGTCCTTCGTGTATCGGCCGTCTCTCTCTGTATGTGTATAGACCCCCGGCGCATAGTTTCCGGTGTGCAGCCGGAGTCGGTGACTGCGAAGGGCTCTCGCAGTTTGGCCGCAGCAGCGGCCGGAGTTGACACTCTCGGCGCGGCGGAGTTCGGGGCCCCGGGGGGAAAGGGGAAAGGAGAAAGGGGACAAGTGAAAATCCTCTCATACGCTCGATCGCTTTTAACGAGAACGGAGCGAGGAAGTGGGGGGAAAGAAAAAATTGGAACAGGATGAGCGTCGATCGGTCGATGCGCGCGACGCGCCTGATCACTTTTTCGATGACAGTTGTTTTTTTTTTTTTTTTGTAAATTCAATAAATTTCAAACTCGCAATCTGCAATAGCGCATTCGCGATGGCGCAATTAAAACGTCGCTGTATCGTCGCGCGGGCAATTTTCCCTCATTGCGAGAAAAATAATTATGTGATAGCCAAAAAATTTCGTCGCTCCGATCAAACTCGCGAATCTGCATTTCTAAATGTCGCGTTTAACCGAATCAACCATATCCGGTTGTTATTCGTTGCTGTCGATGTGCCCAACGCGGGCAACGTTATTACGAACTCTTGTGCAACGCACCGATCAGCCACCCAATACCAATTCTCTATAATTACGGTGTTGTTCGAGTGTCGCGAACGAGTCTCTCGCTCTACTCGCGCGAGCAGAGCGAGCAGAGAGCGAGCGAACGTCGACCGGGGGGCCAGCATTCTGACGCATGAAAATTGCCCAAAGGGATGCGCCAGCGCCCTGATCGATGTTTCGACCGATCGGAGTCTGCCGAAACTGCCCGCCGAATAATATATTCATAGCTTCCGGATGGTTGAACGCGACTCCACGGTCCTCTCGCCCTCCCACGCGTCCCTCACCCTTCCTTCCTGGCTCTCCCAACCAGGGCTCTCCCTCCCCCCCCCCCCCATGGACACGCGCCCCCCGGCGCCCCATTCTCGTCGCTCCTCTCGCACCGTCCGCGCGCAAACGCGGCATCGAATAATTATTCGGAGCGCGCACCAAAATCTCGATATTCCGCTCAATCGTCTCTTTTTTATTTTTCCGAATCGCCGATAACGCGGCGATATACCGCTTTCTTCGTACAGCCAATGAGCCACTGAAATTTATTTCGGATTTCAATTCGGCTCGCTGGTGTTTTTGAGATAAGCGATAGGCTGTGGTCGACTGACATTATTTTTACGTGTCCACAGAGCGACAATGCGAAACCGGAACATGAGGCGCGAAGAGAACGAGCGATGGGTGGTAGGCAAAGCTCGTGTCGAGAAATCACGCGGGGGGGTCCAGCTGCTGCTGCTGCTGGGCCGTGTCGCTCGAATGGAAGTCGTAATCGCGCGCGTGCTCGCTGTTCGGGATAATCGAATGCACTCGGTGAAAGCCTTCCGCCCAATTAGCGGCCGGCCTCTTTCACCGCCGCCTCGCGATTCCAACTTCTCGTCGTCCGCCCAAAACGCGATATCAACAGCGCAATTGGGTCTCACATTTTTTTCCCGCCGTTTTCACGTCGTTCGCCTTGCGAACTTGCGGACGAGAACTAAAAAAAAAAAAAAATCGTTAGTTCACGTTTGCAGTTAGGGAAATCGAAGCGTTGAATAAGTCAACTTGGGCTCTGCGTTGTCATCGTTTTTTTCATGTTGGCTTTTTTTGTTTTACTCGAACGAAACGAGTGCCACGGTGTTTTAACGAGCGAAACGCGAAACTCATTGCACGCCGTTGGCCGTCGCCGACGCGAAAGAAAATAAGGGGGGCGGAAAAACAGGAATTTGTTGGGGAAGGATTCGAAGGTAATTTGCGCTCTGGCAATTCGAGGAAAGCTCTCCGCGGCCGCTGCTGGAGGCGGGAGGCGGGAGCGGCGGCTGCTGCTGCTGCTGCTGCTGCCTCGGCTCGGGCGAAACGAGTGGAACAGCCGGAGGACGACGGTGCGAGGCCATCGTGGACGAGTGCGAGGGAGAAACGCGGCGAAACATCCACACTCCTGTACATTGTTTGCGGCTTGGAATCAATAAAAGCATAGCTTTAGGCTACGCTCGTCACCATGGCGACCGGAGAGACCCGACCGCGCGCTCACTCGCGCGCTCCTCTCGGCTCTCCCCGTCTATCTATATCCTCCCGCCTGTCTCTCTGTGTGTTGCGCGCGCTCAAAAGTTGCCGCAGCTCGACTGACACGCGGCCCGCCCGCCGCCGCTGCCACCGCCGACGCCGCGCCGGGGATCATCCGCAAATTTTCCATCAACATTTCACCGCTCGATCCGCGAGCGCGACACCGGCGAATAAAAATTCCAATCGCAATTCTTTTCCCATTTCCATATCTCTCGACGTCTCTCGGCGTCTCTCGTCTGACACCGATGCGAAACACCCGGTCGAGAGGACAAACAGCACGCGAGAATAGAGAAAAATTAAGTGACATCGTGATAGGAAAAAAATCTTATGCACAAAACTATTTGTTGCATCGAACGAGACTTCTATGAATTATCGACTCGACGATCCTTACAGACAGTCAGAGATGAAATGAATTTTTCTGCAATTCAATTGCATCGAATTTTCACGAATAATTTGTGCAGCTATACATTTTTTCTGTTTTTCTTTTTTTTTTTTTTTTTTTTTTTTTTTTTTTTTTTTTTTTGTATGAACGCATCGTGGGTTTGCGATTTAACTAAAGACGCAGTTCCCGATTGTCCGGATGCTCCAGATGCGTCTGCGAAATTGGCGATAAATGTAATATAGCCGAATCATTGCGTCCCGAAGTATCCGAGACAAGAGTCGACGAAATACCGCCACTTCGGGTTCGCCCCCCACCCCGCAGAATCCGGACTCGCGGCGAGATACGAAAAGCGTGCGCCGCCGCCGCTGCTGGCCGCCCGCGATGCCACGCGCATCGTAACCCGAGCAGCTCGGCGAGCACGCAGGTCCGTCGAAAAACGTCGATAATCGCTCGCGCGTGCGACGACGTCGGCGGAAATACCGGGCGACAACTCACCGACAGCGGCGTCCTGGCAGGATCGAGGCGAGGCAGCACATCCATCCTTCGTCCTCGATAGATCGATCCCCCAACAGGTAAGATCGCCTCGCGTAAACAACAGGTCATTGTCGATTGTACGTGCGGTGCCGGTCGTTCGACGTTCGATGGCCCCCCGTTGAAAAGCCTCCGAACTCGTGCAAAACCCCTCGGGAGGAAATTCCTGAGGCTGCCATCCACGTCGAGCTTTTTTTCTGTAACGCAGAATCGTGAAATTAGTAACAAGCTTGGTAATAGTATAATCTTGGTAATATAGTAATACTTGCGAGACTTTTGACAATTACGTTTCGTTATGATAATAAATTAATAATATCGCAATGGACTTGGATGCAACAGTTGGAATTGACTTGTCGGTTTGCTCGTGATTGATTCGGAGGGCAGCAGCGACGCTCGTGTGACGTACACAATGGAAATTAATTGCCAAGCCTCGGATCCTTGATAGAGCTATGCGATGCGTCGATTATGAAAATAAGTTGCCGCCAAAGCGATTCTCTAGTCTGTGGACAGCTAATATCTTAACTCGCTTTCCCGGTGCAGAATTTCACAAGCAAATTAGATACAGAGCTCGAGATCATTGATAAACGATAGTCACGGTCGTCGGATTCGAAACCTTTGCGAGTCATTTAAAAATTCATGCAGCGGCAACAGATTCGAGCACATATCGTGTTTCAATTCTCGACTGGCACTGAGGTCGGTTCTGCATACACAAAGTACTACAAGTAACATGTCACTCGTCCCTATTTTTTATCACCGCAATCATCTGTCGATCGAATCCATTACGACCCCAACTCCGCCTCATTTGTTCGAATGAATAATAAAATAACGCAAAGACTTAAAAATTAAAATAAATAAAAATAGATCCTTCGAAAATTGACGAGAAAAAAATCTTCTCACCAGAAAAAAAAAAAAAGACAAATGTCTAGTCGTCTCTCTTGTTGACCCGCAGATTAGCACCCAAAATCCAGGGGAACATGTTGCCCCCCGTGACGTCATCGAATCCGGAGCAAGCTGCACCAGAATCGGCGTCAGCGTCGACAGCAGCATCGGCAGCAGCCGCAACGCCACGAGCTGCAGGTCCCGGCGCTGTAAGACGACACAGGTACATATGGGCCCCCCTCTCCCTGTTGAATAGACCAAATGATATAAATTATTTATGGATTTCGACACCCGAGGGGTAAGGGAAACGGTACCTTCACTCGCCTCTCCCCTGTTCGGCGCCGCCGACGAGCGGGGGGCGTTCGCCCACGGGGGTCCACTTGCACCGAGAATCCCTCGGGGCGCCCCCTCAACATATGCATTCTCGCTCACCCCCTGTTCACTCGATTCTCTCTCTCTATCTCTCTCTCTAACTCCAGTGCCCAGAACCTCGGCGAATTGATTTCTAAGTACCCCAAATCCGTATCGCGCTCTTGTGTCTTTTAATACCTACACTAGTCACCCACCAGGCGATGCGTTACAGCTAAGTAAGTGCTTCGGTCTATTTGCACTTAATGTTTGTCAAGATCATAAACTTGTAGTTACATGTAACGTTTCGACGATGTTTTTTTTTTGCCTCGCGACTTTACCAAGGAAATTTGCCAGGACTATTTTAATCACTGGGTCAAATAGACGAAGAGGAATCGAGGCAAATTCAATTGCTGTTACAAAGGACAATTTTTTTGTATGTAAAAAATGTGTTTATAATTTAGAGTGCGCGATTTTTTTTTATCGTTTATGTAAGATGAAGATATAAGATTGCTCGAAAGATAGAAATTCACGCGTAGCTGAGTGTTGACATCGACATAACTATTTATCTGTTAATAGTGCATTTCGATGACACGATAAATCTCGAAAGAAATATATTCATGCACAGATAAAGCTTGAGGCAGTCGGTAGACGGACCCCCGTCCCGTTACCAATCTAAATCAATGGGCCTGTGGGTAATCGCATAATAATTACCGCGGACCCCCTCTACCGCACATCTGTCGACGACCAAGGGGGTCGGCTCCTGACCGTCGAGATCACCCGCGCTCGAAAGAGTCGCCACCAGCCGCGCCGCGCGACTCTGCTTCGCCGCCGCCGCCGCCGCCGCCCGGGTTCGCCGGGGGCCCCAGCAGGTCCTATTGTCGTTCGCTACACCGCGCCCGCGCTGCGTGGAATTTCACCATGAGTGGCGAACACGTCTCTATCCCAGTGGACTTAATCGAGTCCTTCGAGTGAATCAAATCCTCGGTCGTACTCTGTTCCAACCGCTTCCACCGTTTTTTTTTTTTTTAAGTAACTTTCGACGAAACGTATAAAAATATCGTTGACCGGCAGCTGCAACAGAATATTAGCAAAAGATAAATATCGATTGGTTAATTAATGGGTAATCAGTGGTACGATTTTGCTCACAGGTTGCGGGGCATTTTGCAATTGGTACTTGGACTCGCCGTTTGCGTAGATCCGACGTTAGGCTTCCGGGGACCTCATCATCCGAAAAGCAGCGTATCGCATCATCACTACGTGCCGGTGAAGACTGTCAAGCTGACGCAGGATGAGCAACTCTTGCACGACGCTTCGTGAGTAATTTCTGTAATAGGCTGCTTCACCTTTCGCGCGAATTTTTCATTCGTCGCTTGTCATTCCCGATTGCAGGCATTTGGTCGAGGATATGGGAGCACTCGCCGAACAGATCGACGTGACGAAGATGAACGCCCAGGAATTAGAATTTTATTACTTCAGGTAATTCGCCAACGTTTTTCGTTCCGTGCGAACAGTTCTGACGATTGTCATCGTTTCAGATTACACGATTTCGACAATAATACGAAACTGGATGGCCTAGAACTTCTTCACGCTCTTCAACATACACGGCATGGCGAAGACGGTGCGGGACACGCCGAGCGTACGAACGAAATAAATCACGAAGTCGTTGGGCAGGAAGATTCAATTGTGGATTTTGCGTTGATCGTTGGTGAGTACGGACAAATCACGCAAAGTTGTTTCAATTAAATTGTTCGCCGTGAATTTATTAGACAGGGTTTTGGAAGAAGATGACCTGGACAACGATGGATACCTGGGCTACATAGAATACGTTCTCGGCAAGCAAAAGGACCAGGCCGAAAGAATGAAGGGGGACGTGAAACTAAAGATCTGAATAGCAAGAGATTATTTTCTACTGTCGATAAGCCGCGTCGAACGCGACTTCGGAGAGTTATAATTTTTCGATGGATATTGTTCTCCTAAAATGTGTGCCAACAAATAAACGAAATAACTATCAGTTCCTACGATACGTTTTGTGAAGAAAAAAAGAATCGTTATTAAATGTTTCTAACGATGAAAGAATATCTTTATTGATCTATTTAAAGAAACGTTTTTTTTTTCCTTGCAGCGGTTGAGTCTGCTGTTCTTCTCAAACATCATCAAATTCGCTAAAATAATGAAATATGGGACGAAATACTGCTCTATCTCTTTAGATGCCATTGGCATAGTTGTCGAAGTAAATAAACGTCAGGAGAACAGCAGACTCGTTACGTCTGCTGTATATAGTCTGCCGTATATACTCTTATCTTAAAAGTTATATCTTAAAACATGTCCAGCGCCTTTTCGTAATTGAGTCTTTCGATGGTGCTTACCGAAATCATCGTTTACGAAGTCAGCAGCATTTTGCCCAACGAGTCTACTCCACAATAGGCAATGGCACGTCGGTTACAACTATGCCTCTTTCCCAGAGATCTCTAGCGACTTGAACCTAATCAAAAGAAAATTAATTTCTTGCATGTATTATTTTTTTTTCATTGCTTTACAACGTTTAATAAGACACTCTCGGTATTTAACTCACCCTATTTTCTTCGCCTTGGATCGGAAGATCATCGACCTTCAGGAAGTTCGGGTAGCATCGAATGATTTCCTGAATTGCCGGAGCCATTTCTTTCTCCACCTCGAGGAACTGTGGCTCGTATTCGTGATACTCCGCTGAATTCTCGGTCGAGTAGTAGATTCTCATTGTATCCTCTTCCTCAACGAGTCTAGAGTTGAATAAAGATTCAATTAGTAAACGAAAGACATTCGAAAAATCTCGTAGAAGCTGTGGTGTTATCCTTGCCTGATGCAGTGCGACCGTAACAGTCTGACTCTCGTGTCAGGCTCGATTTCTACTCTGTTCTCGACCAGACCCGGGGTCGTCATTCGCTCGCCGTCCTGAAGAACCGAACACTCCTGCTCTTGGGGCGACAGAACCGGCGGAAGAAAATCGTGAACGTTGCCCTTCGCCATCTGATCGGCAACTTTGTCGACGTCAATGTGATCTATCAGTCTGTGAAGCAGCTCCTTCGTTTTTTCGACAAACTTCTTTCTGTCATCGCTGTTCTTCTGGGAATGCACGAGGCCGACGTGTCTGAGGTAATCTATGGGCAAACCCTCGCGGAATCGCGTGTCCGTTCGAACGGCGGTGTTCAGAGCATCGGGTACCAATTTTTCGAGGAAATCACACCAGCTATTTTTCTGATAGACGCTCAGTGTTATGTGAAGACTGTGAGTGCCGTCTATCGTCTCGCCCTGATGGATCGTGCCGCGTGGGAAATATAACATATCGCCGGCACTGACGACAGTATCGAGTATCGGTTCACCGATCTCCGAGGGATCGAAGTTTCTCGACGAATATCGCGGCAAATATTCCGACTCGGTCGACGGTTTGTACAGACGCCATCGCTTTTTTCCCTCGATCTGAATGATGAAAGCCTCGATGTCGTCGTAATGAGGCGCGAATCCTTGACTGTCCGGCGGCGTCAGGTACGAATTTGCCCCGACGAAACATCCGAAAAATTCTTGTAGCATCGCTGAAATCAAATCAATTCGTTTCAAGTCATTTTCGAAACCGGGGAAATCCGAATACATTATTCTCCCGACTTACCGTTCAACGTGTGCAATCTGGGTATGAAAGTCTGAGGATTCAGCATCCTGACCGAACAACCGTTGGAATAGTAGTCCCAAACTACGCTGGGTCGCGCGCGACCGTGCGGATTGTGCGTCTCACGTTGACCGTTAGAGTAGGACGTGATGTCTAAGTTCTTGGTGTAGAGAACGAAGTGATCGCGCAGAATTGTATCCAGCATCGGCGTTGACATGAGCAGCTTGTAATAATTCGACTTGCTTCTCTTGATGTGCAGCGGAGCGCGTTCCCAATTGTTCCTGCGGAGCACGGTTGAATTGTAGATTAGTCGTTACTTCGGTTTAACTGAGATTAAGAATTGCGATAATTCCAAAGTGGAGAACTAACTCGAAAAACTCTTCCACAGACAACGGTCTTATGAGCCACTGGAACGCCGATTTTCCCTCTTCCAGCGGGTTGTTGCTTAAACTTTTGGGAAACGTTTCTTCCGAATCGTCCACCGGCCTACGATGCAATTTGGATCCGTTGGTCGTCGCGACCTCCGGGGAGGTCATCAAAAGTTCGTGTCCCGCGGACGTCTTCCTTTTCTTAGATTGCACATTCTTCTTCTCTGGAATAAGCTGCGGAGAGGTTTTGTCCGCTTCGGGAACTGTCGTGTTTTTCTCTTCTTTAATTGCATGTTTCTTCGGAGACATCTTCGCCTTTGTCTCTTTCGAGACCCCTCTCGCAGCTTCAAGAGCAGTCAGGGCTTGCCTTTCGAAAGTGTCTTTTGTGCTTTTCTTTTGTACCATTGTTGTCGCCTTTCTGCGAGACTCTGACGGCACTGGCCCAGTAAACAATTTCTTCAACTGTAACAAAAACAACGAACTGTTAGCTTGAAAAAAGTGAGGTTAAGCCGGCCAAACAAAACCGTACTTTGAGGTTATGTTTCTCTGTTGTAGACTGGATTCGAGTGTATACAAGCCAAAGTTTGTGCAACTATTGACCGCATTATCGTTGAAATGATTGCTGACGTTATCATCTGCTTAGAATCAGTACCAGATACTCACTTTTTTACCCTTGTCGTGTGATTTTTCTTTGTTCTTCATTTTTTACAGTTACGTTGTTGCTGGCACGTGTGTTGTTCATTCGTTTATTTGGCTGAGTGGGCTGAGTGGCTGGCTTCGGTCGCTACATGGAGGCGGCTTCTTCGGGCGACCATCGATAGCACGTGTCCTTATCAGTGCGACGGTTAGACACACGAGCACGACGCATGCGTTAAAGCTAAATCGCGGGAAATAAAATGTATTTCACGCAAAATTAATCCGATTGTCTGGGTAATACAATGATAGGACAATCATGAATTCCCGAAGGACATTTTCTTTGTAAATCGTGTGTTTTTTTTTCGTTCAGCATTTATTTATAGATTTACTTAAATCTAACACATTAATGATATCTTACGTGACTAATATGATAAAATTTAGCTAAAAAAAAAAAGAAGACTTTTCGTAGAAAGAAGGGATTGTTCTTCAGGGACGTTTAAACCTATATCCTCTGCACACGTTGTCAAACGAAGTTTATGCTTTAGCGAATGATATCAGATTTTGGGTAGGATAAAATGTTCTCTTAAATATTTGAAAAATTCTCTGTTCCGTTGGCATCGGTTTTTAGATGAAATTAAAAAATCACTGTTGCCGGCTGACAAAAGAATTTGCTCTCCCTCTCGTGTCTCATCTACGAGACACCAATTAATTTACTCGACAAAATATATTATGTGAATGTAATGTATATGTTTATCACTTTATATACAGCAATACGTTTCTCCTCTAGTGGAATAATTATAATTACAATTCAGTTACTTCTTACTTATTCGACAGTCGGCGCATCTATACGAGTTTTCCGTCACAGTCAAAAATCATAATTGCAACGTTCACGTGCAACGCGTGATTTTTCCTGACAAATGTGTTAATTATACGTTACTTGTTACACGCTGCGATGATAAAACGAATACAAAAAACAATTCATCGAGGATGAATGTATTTGCGTCATCCAATAGGTTCTCTTATTGTGTTTCGACTGAGAATCGCAAACCAGCTACTTGTTTTCTTCTTCCTTTATTTTCGACAAAAGTTTTTCGATACCCGCGTTAAAAATCGAACTTGCATACAATATTTTCGAACTTGTTCGACACCTTCTATCGTCTCAATAATGCGAATAGAGCAAACCCATACAACTCGAGAAGAGATACAGCGAAGTGAATCTGGATCCTATGTTTCAACGTCTCGCAACTAGTCATTCATTTTTTTTTTTTTTTTTATGACAATAGACTTAATATAGCGTGCAACGGATCCAGAATCATAGAAATAACATCGATCTAAAAATGATCTTAAAAACTACGCAAACATACTAATGTGAGAAGGGCTCGCTCTTGTTGGGCATTAGTAAATATATAGTATGCAGTAATATAATATATTTTGAGTACGTTTGTTTGTTTCTTTTTTTTTTTTTTGTCTTCTTATATACCTTAACAACTAATTAATAACATTTTACCCGGCATTTCAATAAGATTCCAACAAATATAATTGGGTTACATACTTTCTGCGTGCGACCACCCTGAACGACGGATCGTCCCCTTAACAATTATTTTTATTAATTATTTTTCCAGTTTGTTTTATTTTTTTCGCTTAATTACTATCGCAATCGCAATCATCAGTACTTTCTTACTGCTTGGTGGATGATCCTGACGTCTTAATTACTTCATTTTTGTTTGTTTGTTTGTTTGTTTTTTATCAATATTTTTGGTGTCGGCGATGGTGGCATTCACAGTTTTACCGCCACGATATCTTTAGAATTCTTTTTTGTTTCTTTGAGTTCGCGTTTTGCTCGTCGATACAACTTTTTCTCCCCGTCTCTCGTCTTATCTTTGTTACCTTTTCTTATACTTTACCACGTCGTGGACGAAGCGCCAGGCACTTTGTAGACCGTTGCTAACTCTCGAACAGCCGTATGAAATGCTCTCATTTGTCGCAAGCTCAGCGTTTTTCATCGTCTCCGACCACAGCGAATTAAAAATGATAATAATAATAATTTAATAAGCCTCCCGTCGGTGAATAATTATTGTTCGTGCGGCCCACGTAAGAATAGACTGCAAAACCGATTTCAAAAATGCGCTGCATTATTGCATCTTGACAGAGTCGCCGGATCGATAATCATACTTTTTTTTTTCTTTTCAGATTACTTTACCGTTCGCCGTATAAAACGTTATTTCAGAGGGTAAAGCTGACGCGAATATCGCTGCACGAAGTGCAGGTCTCGTGTATCTTCTACAGGGTGAACGCCTGACTTTTTGTTGTTGCAATTTTTCAACCGTCTACCTCGACGCGAGGACCCGCGAAGCCAGATTGTTTCCAATTGTCATTATTGTCGAAGAAAAGGTCTCTAATTATTGTCATTTATCGACGACACAGACGCAAATACTACGATTTATCGAGCTGACGCACGCGACCGACAGTTTTTTTTTCCCGACGCAGCTTCCTTATCAATCGCTCGCAATTTGAATCAGCGTGGCAACTCAAGAAAATTCATCACCTTTTTCTCAAAAGTCTGCAACGCGCACCTGACGTTTCATTCGAAATCCCAACGCACACTGTATAATATCGACGCTTTTCTTCCGCTTCCGGATGCCCGTAGACTTTGTATTTCAGGTACATCAAGGAATGTACGATTCCGAAAAGTGACTAAAAAAAAACGCTCGTCGACGCGACGCGAAGCTACAGTCGAACCGTGCGCGAAATTTCCTACGAGTTACGCGGTTTTCAACTAAAAAAATCTGCGACAGAGTTCCGCGATAGAAATATACAGAGTGCATCACACCGAGAGCAACGTTGCCGTTATCGTGTCGGGAGCTTTTGTTCCCCTTATCTTGCCTCGCGGTTGTTACAACTACAGCTTAATTAAATAATGAGTGAAGAGTGAAAAGTGCTTCGATTATGTTTCCTACAAACGAACTGCGTTCAATAGGCGATTAAAGCTACCCGTGCAAAGCGAACAATCGTAACACTGGAGGCACTCGAAAGACATACAAACAGATAGACAGACAAACAGACAGACGCGTGTTATTCGGAACTGCAAACTATTACCATAATAATTATTGGTTGCGTCGATACTCGAATGTCGCCCGCGTGTACATAAACTTATTTTCAATGTGTATCGGTAGCCGAATGCCAATGGGTCACGGACGATCCTCCAAAACGCTACGACCGCGAATATTGAAAGAATTTTGAAGCTTGATGATACAATTTTCGGTGCCCTTCGTTAATAACAGCAATAGTACTACTGATAATAATAATAGTAATAATAATAATAATATTTTTCTATCTCAATCTTAATCGTGATGTGACGCGGATAAGAGATAAACCAATTAGCCTAAGTGTTTTATATCGTATCTTATGTGTACATTAAAATTCAAGAATTACGTACTAAATTAATTAATCTGGCACACTTAGTTTGAGAGTGACTGCCCGACTGCTATTTTTATTGTTGTTATTACTATTGTTATTATTATTATTATTATTATTTTATTTGCGTTCATTTGCGGTGCTTACACCATTTAAAGCTTATATTCTTGAAAAAACTGCGTATGCAATAATGTTATGATTACGATTATTATTATCATTATTATTATTATCGACCGATCGATAGTTGTTATTTCACGCGAGAACAGCTTAGATGTAAATAGTAGTACTTAGGTGCCAGTACAAACAATGCGTCTCACGCATAATCTCTTTTCATTTTGAATGTTCTCGTTGCGATTGTATCGAGGTGACGATACGGCAAGATGAAAAGACTCGCATGTTCGTCGCCGTCAGGTGGTACTAGCGTACTAGAAATAATATAGCGCGCGCGATTAAAAAGAGGCGAAGAACTTTCCGTGAAAAAAAAAGATGTATGCGTTTCGAGTTATCGTTTGTAAGCAATCATTCATATTTCAAGCGGTACAAGTTTACGATCTACGATTTCGGTGTCTGGGTGATTCGCTCCATACGTGAAAGTTGAGCCGCATTTTACAATTAATCATCATCATCATCATCATCGCCGAAACAATAATTACGCAGATTTCTCGAAGCCTAGTTTGAAAATGTTAAGGTACCGATGACATGTTTTTTTTTTTTTTTTCGTCTTTTTCTTCGACTTCTTACGGTCGCGGTAAAATGTCTTGAATTTGTGATTCATTCGTTTCTATACATATAGAAATATAAATTATTTTCTTAGATTACAATTTATCGGACACCCGGAGAAAAAGGTGCATGTTGAATTACGAGCTTTGCTTTTTGATCCGCTTTATGCTTTTGAAAAATGTAAAAACGATTTTTTTTTTCTACCGACGTCGAACAAATGTATATGTTGACGATCAGCGATGTGACGGAGAGTGTTGCAAATTATACTCATCACTTCGCAAACTGATCTCCAGTTAAAATGTCAATATATATTTACAAATGGAGCTTTTATTTTTATCGTCACGGCGCAGAAAAATACACAACTCGAACGTACACACATTTTGCAATATTAATCGATGATAAAAAAGGATGTCGACGCTAAATACAATATGCTTGAAAAGTGATCCGTTTCACAAAGTCAGTTGTCAATAATTGTGGTGTGTACAGAGCGCGCGTCGTACGTTTAATTCAATTATTACTCGTACATTATCGGATTTGGTATTTTAGTGCGCCACGATTTGATCGTAAGTTTAAGAGACTTATGATTACATATTAGCTTACGTACTAATAGCTCTATATGGCCTCGTTCCAGTTCAACACGAAGGATTCGTAAGACACTAATAATTATATTTTTCACAATCAGACATTTTGGTTCCTTTACCCTCTATAACAACATGATTTAATAATAAATAATTTCATTTCACCTATCGAGCTTAATGCTGTTATCTACGTTTAAACCGATCCCCTAATTCTCACAATCCACAAAGCCGCCTGGGTGCTGCTTTACTGCTTCTCATCCGCTCACTCCGTTGGCTAAATCGAGCTGCTATTATATATTTGGTACCAATTGAATTGCAAAACGTACCGTACGTATGTGTGAGACGAAAAACGGATTGCATTGTTGTTGCTGTTGTCGTGATCATTCTTATTTTTTTCTTCCTCTTTTTTTCTTTTTTTCTTTTTTTCTTTTTTTCTTTTTGTTGTTTGTTAATGTTATCGCTTTTACTCTTAACGTACCTAACAAATTACCTAATTATGATCTCAATGAAGTGAGACGCTATTTATTCCCATATCTTCAGTGTCACAGGTGGTATAGATTTTAAAGCTCTATACACCTCTTACTTAACGTTTAAAACTAGAATAAATATTAATTGATAAGTCAAGGTCCTTTTTTTTTCATACTTTCTGTGATATCCTAGAATCGCGTTGCCCTCTCGATTGCCTTGCGGACCGAATTACAATTGTGGCGTGACAATTATTTTCCGTTATCGGGTGAGTGAACTTTTAACCGAGATCAGACGCGCAGCGTGTTGTTTCGCTTTGGATAAAACTCCGAATAAAAAAAAAAACGGGTGGATTTCACACAGTAGCGACGAGGATGGGTTGAGAAACCACGCGTGCATGGACTGTGAGGTCTTGGGAGTATTTTAAGTAAACACTTGTAGCTCGCGACACGAATCACTCGTTACTCGAAACGCCACGTGTGCCGTACGGAACGCCACGTTTGAATCAGCTTTGCGATGTCAAACGACACGTTTTACCGGAGAACTACGTAAAGCGAGACCTCGATGGCGTCGTGTCTATTGCGGCACCCAGCGTTTTTAAAACTCGCGACGAGTCAATGTCTCGCGTTGCAAGTTTTTTATTTGATATACCGCCACGTTCTTTGAAATGCAATCGAGGAGGAGATTGCCGCGCCGAGAAGGGATTCACGGGACCCCCGAAATAACAGCAGACCTCGAAGTAACAAAAATCAATGGATTTATGAAACAGGTTTACGGCCTCATACATGATTTTCGTAGGCTGATGGATACCACGTTGGCAAAAAATAATAACAATGAAGCAACGGCAATTGCAAGGCAAGTTTGCTGCCCCGAAAAATACAGGAAGGTACTGAGAACAAAAAAAAATCGAATGCTGGGCCTTTACAAAACAGGAATGTTACAAAGCTGCACTCAGGATATTGAAATTATAAAATCAGGCGTCAAGCGTCTATGTTGAACGATCTAAATTGCATTTCAGCTAGCAACGAGCCGCGTAACCGCGGATCGCCTTCACCGTCCCAGTATGCGAATAAAAGCAATCGGTAAAAAAAAAAATGAAAATAAATAATTACTCCCACGACCTCACTCGGCGTCGCGTAATTAAATAGTCGATAATTGGTAAGACTGCAATTGGAATCCTTAATGCACTGGAACGTACGCGCACATTGATTTTTATTCAATTTTACAATATACTTATGTTATCACTGATTTTTTCATGGTGTCGTAAAGCGTGTTGCGTGGGGGGGAGGGCTTTTTAATTTCGAAAGAACAAATCTTTCCGATCGGGACTTACGTATTTAATACTGACTTAAGAAAGAAATTGAAATACATTGCGATGCGATGTAAAAATCGACTCGGCGTTATTTGAACTTTTTTTCGTGCGGCGATCGATATCGATAGTTTTCGGACTATCGGGGGAAAAAAAGATTCTCGACATAATCCGGTGTATTAACGATTCCAATTAACGCAGTTCTAATTAACTCCAGATGCGCGACAGCCAGATACTCGACTTGGCGACGGATCGAACGGTGGATCGTGGGCGCTCGTTCGTTGAAATGATGAATTTTTTAACGAAACCTCTTTTTTCACATTGGTACGGAAAAAAAGATTCACGCGAAAAGGACGTCATCAGTCGCGGAGCGCCCGGCAATTGCCACCGGTCAAGTCGTCCTCCAATGCATTGCGTTAAAACCTACATAAATTGGTTATACTCTACAGTTTCCCGGCGCCTTTGCACGATACGATTATTGTTTACATTATCGGTAAAAATCATTTATCGAGATGCCTATTTCTTTCTCTCAAAATTCCGTTTTTTTCCTCTTATCGGATGCAGAATCTCATCGACGATACAGACAGACTGATTCCGGACCTTAGAATTGATTTCTGCATGTTGACTAAGTGGTATTGTACTCCGATTTTGTTGTTGTTGTTGTTGTTGTTGTCTGCTTGTTTTTAATTCTTATACCTAACGAATTTAACTCCGTATGTTATGCTCTCATTCTATTACTCCATTATCGTGTGAATCCTCTCAAAGGCCTAATCGCTACGTGTTTTCTCTATCGTCTCGTAACATTACCATCGTTTTTCTTCCTTCTGCTATCTTTCATATGCGTTGCATTGATAGGGCTTTCTCGTCGTGCGTCAGTTCAGATCCAATGGGAGAGTAAAAATTAGCCTACGCGCGACATTACACCGCGCCGAACGGGCGGACGCCTCGCCCGTCTTCCGTGTAAAAAATAATTCTGACCTTATACAATGCACTCTGGGATTCAGGGCGATGCGGTCCTGCTCGGCAAATGTTACGTTAATTTTCCTTTTTTTTTTTCTCCGCCAAATTAAGCGTAGTCGTCTTTTCGCGCTAGAAAAACGTTTACTCCCGAGTGGAAAATTCAAACCAACTCATTCTATTCGCGCGTTTGACGTTGTGTCAACGTGAATCAATTTTCTCTCTCGCGTCCTATGCACTTTGACACAGCTGCTGTGGGTGTGAACTTTGAGACGACGTGAAAGACGAAAAAATAAAAATAAAAATAAGCGTATTTCGCGCGGCGCGAACCGAATTACTTTTTGTGTGCAAAAAAAGGTTGTGTGTCGCGTCGAATAGGAATTGTATTCGTCGTGTGTGTGTGTGTGTGTGTGTGTGTGTGTGTGTGTGTGTGTGTGTGTGTGTGTGTGTGTGTGTGTGTGTGTGTGTGTGTGTGTGTGTGTGTGTGTGTGTGTGTGTGTTCCGCGTGTGTACTTGGCCGTACAACAAGCCGGTCCGAACGCGCCTCTAATCTAATCTAAAACATGATTAACTAAAAGCACCTTTCGTTTAAAACCTAGCTCTCTTTATCTTTGTTTTCTCTAACGAACGGGGGGCCGAATCAGGGTTCACCGCGGAATCCTGAAGCGCGCGCGCGCGTCGTTGTTCCATGCGTCTCGCGAGGTCCTCGTAAAATTCATTGTACGCCTCTCGACGGTCCTACGCGCCTAATTTTCTCGCGGCGATCTGTACAATTTCCAATGATTGTGAAAGTAAATAATATAGTAATAATAAAAAAATCGTCCTGGCCACCCAAGCGACGGATTGTCGTCCGACGTTGTCTGCATTTGTTTCGTTTTCTTTAAGTAACCATTCGGTTTTCGGATGTTCATCTTTTCGCTTTCTTCTCTCTGTCTTTCCGCTTCTGACGCTTGTGACTCACCACCCGTTCCTACTTTGAGATATGACGTTTTGTATTGGCGAGCGCTTACCCTAAACGGTTCGGTGCTGTAACTTCCTTTCGCATACGCATCATACGCGAGAATTCGAGATAATTACGCGAAATACATGACCCTCTTCGTGTCGGCGTGCACGGTGATTGCTCGAGCCATCGCGCCCGGCGTTCGATCCTCGCTGCAGCCCGACTGGTGAGATCCCTCTCCGCTGTAACGAGAAGTCACATTGAGCACGCTATTCCGTATCTGGTTGTTGGTCGAATAAATAAATAAATGTCAATGGAAATTTCGACCCACCTGTCATGTTCCTTTTCAACCAAGTGATACCTCGCGCGGAATGCTACCAAATGAGCGTAATACGCGGGAGCCGGTATACTAACGGATCTCGTACACCGCACGTACGTGTGACACAATTGATACGTCAGGCATTGGAGTTCGTCGCTGTCGAAATGATTGTCGTCCCACAGGACGTGGTAATGCGAGGGTCTCGATGTTCCCTAGAAATGCATCATGGTCGTGCGATTAATTACCTCGAAAATGCCTCGATCGAAAGTGACCGCAAGACACTCACCTGAATTCCTTGATGACTGCAGAGATAAAAATCGAATTCCGTCGGATGCGTGATGCACACGTCGACCGTCGTTCCCGCGGGTATGTTGCCGCTCTTTCCGCTCTGCTCCTTCTTGTCGGCGCAGAAGAGTCGCGTGTGATGCCTCTTCTGCACGACGATGAACGTTATGCCGGGTTTGTAGTCGGGCTCGAGTTTGATACACGCCTCGCGTATCGCCGTCAATTCGTGCTGAAGAACGTGGAGAAATTGGCCCTCCGACACGCCGTCGCGGTACAAGATTATTCGCACGGGTTTGTAGCCGCCGGTGCTCTTGTAGAACATTATAAGCAGTTCCCTGGGGGAAAAAACGGGGTTAGTCGCTTGGATTTTGGATTTTCATTTGGCGAGCGGATTATCGATCAATGATCCATTGAATCGGCTGGAAAATCAACTCACCTGACCATGGAACTGAGTTCCTGTATGATTTCCTGCCTGTGCTGTTGAACCCTGACGGTGGCGGCGTAGCGCGAGGGATGGGCGTCGACGCTTCCCACGACCGCGGCTATGCTCGGCTTCTTGTTATCACCCGCGGGCGGATGTGTCACGTCGGCGCCGAGGAATATGACGGGTTCGTTGAAGACCTTCGGTCGAATGCTCGGCACCAGAATACTGTTGATACCGCCGAGTTTAACGTTGATCTTCAGGCACAGATTCGAGAGCGTCTGCGGCGATGTTTTGTTCACGTTCTTCGCCTGAACGCACTGAGTCGCCATACCGAGGAGGGTATCACCGACTCGTTTCACTTCAGCTGTAAAAAAAAATGGAAAGAAAAATGCAAACTTTGTACTCAAGCTCGAGGAAAAGACGTTTGGAAAATAGTCAAGTCAATCTCACCGTAAACCGGCGTCTTTCCCGGGAGAACGACGCACACGAGCTGCAACGCTGGGAAAGTCGTCTTGAGGTAACGAAACATCGGCTCGACCTGATCCGGACCCGTGGCGTATTTACAGAAGCACGGCTGCCCGATAATCGGCATTCCCGCGTCGTTACTGATCTTCTGGAGCTGCGACGTGAATGCCCGCAGTGCGTCCTCGCGAACCGTTCGCTGAGGCGCGAAACAGGCGATCGCCCACACGCGGATTTCCACCCCAGTGTAGAATTGCTTTCCGCGCATGTCCCACACTCCTTGATTCGGCAACGCTTGTTGTTTCGTCTTTGAGGGCATTTATATAAGATTTTTTTTTGTTTGCGAATGAGAAAAAATGAGTTGCCGGCCGATAGATTCTTACCTGCCCGCTGAGCGAACTCACGCGACCGCCGTACTGAAGTTTCGGCGGCGGCAAAACGCGTCCGCGAACTTCCATCATGCTGTTCGATATTGTCAAACCGAACTCCTGGACGTACGAGTCGTTGTTGAAGTCCGCCCGTCTCACGAGATTGTTGATCTCGCGCTCGCGGTCGGGTGCCGAGCGAGCGGTCGCTTTGATCATCGTCGACGTTTGCATGTCGGTGAGCTTCTTGATGCAGCGCTGTCCCGCCACAATGTTGCATACCTTGAAGAGAAAGGGACGAAGAAGAATGATTTACAGGTGCATTTTTATTTCACGAAGCTCAACGAAGCTTCGATTCAACTGCATCTGTTTTTTTTACCTCGAGCGGCAAATAAGTGTGTTTGTGCTCTTGTCCCACTTGAAGGCACGGTAGATGAGGATATCGCAGCTTCATTTTGTATTTATCTAAGAAGTATTTTGCGACGGTGCATTCCACGGTCTGACCATTCTCCAATTGTAGCGGAAATCTGGAGAAACGCGAACGAGTGTATAATCACAAAATTGACACAAGCCTGCGTGGCACAAAAAAAAAAAAACAGAAATTTCTTCTACTCACGATTGCATCTGAGCAGGTTTTCGCGTTACGTTGCAGACTCTGTACTTTCGTCGCATTGTACCGCAATGCGTGATCTCGATCTTAAGGCCCTTTATCTCTTTGGTAAACTTCACTCTCTGAGAATCGGTCAGCGGCTTCTTTTGCTCGTTAACGTCTCGAATGTCGAGTACCTCGCACATGAATTCGATGACCGGTTGTGCCTTGTAGAACGCCGTGGCCGACACTGTCCGTTGATAGCGAAATTCAAGCGGCATTTGTTAATACGATTAATTGTGGGTTGGAGGGAGTCAACGGGATTTAACGGTGAGTCAAAGGCTTACCGTCGATATTCAGCATCATTTTCCATTGAGATGGCCTGACGGACTGGTGAAAACCGAACCAGACTTCCCTGCCGCCTCCCAACGGATGATAGTAACCGTCGGGTGTACTGAAGAACGATCTACCGACGGGTGTGTACGTCATGGACGGCAGATGCCTCATGACAACGTCAAGAGCGAGAATAGCGTCGTATGGGATGTGTCGGGTACGACCCTCGAGAGCCTCTTCCAGCGCGTACAACGAAACCTGAGCTATCCATTTGATCGCTACGCGAAACACTCTGTCTTTACCCTCTCCAGGCAGTATAACCTGGGGATCAAAATGATCAAGTTTTATTCATCGATCATCGATCGGTTACGGACCGTTCTCGATATTTTTTTTTCATTCGCGTTTACCTCTAATTCTAATTTGTCATTGCCAATCGGCAACGGGTCTCTGGTGTACAAGTTATTCCTGCCATCGAACACGGGCTTTAGAGTTCCAAATATCTTGCTATAGGCGTGAACCATGGTCTCTATTATCTCACGATTAACTTTACGTGGACATTTGTCAGGCTGTATATTTATATCGTAATGATGAACGTAGCCTCGCGGCATTGTAATTTGGAAGTGATTGGCTCGCAGACCGATCGGCCGCCCCTCCCGTCCTATGTTTGGCCTTCGTGGACATGAGAACACTGCAAATAAGATCATTAGCATTAGCCGCCGATAGGCGAATCCCCGTACGGGGCCACGATTGTGCATTGCTGCTGTGAAAAAAATACAAGCGCTCGGATCCTTACTCGGCAGTTCCGGAGGTTGAGGAGGTGTGTGTGTTTGTTGTGCGGGAACGAGACCCAAGGAACTGGAAGCCACGACGCTGCTTCCAGTTGCTCCCGCAGCTCCCACTGCGGTGCTCGTAGTGGGCCCGGGCGGGGGAGCTAAAAAGTAACGAGAAAACATAAGTCCCGATATCTCACGACGTTGCGCTTTGTTATCTCTGTATCTCCAAAAATTGACCAAAGTCAAAGATATTAATCTAGTTATCAACAGTTTACATATATTCTGTAAATGGTTACCAGTTGTCTCCTCCATATTCGAATCTTTGTATACACTTGTTCAGTAGTTCTGCGAAACTCGGTACTTAGCTACGAAGGACAGTAAAAAATGATCTTCACTCTATTAAAATCAAGCTGTTTATTATATAAAAAATAAAAAATAAAAAATAAAATGTGGGTAAAGTGTGCAGTGACCTGAGGAACAGAGTAGAAAGAACGGAACAAAAAAAAAATAAGAGACGAAAAAATACTTCAATTACGGCAATCGGCGTCGAAGAACATTGGCATCGGGTGTGAAAAGAAAATGATAATTTTGCAACGGATATCGATTAACTTGCGACTCTATCGGCGTTTGTTAGATCTCGGCTTGGCTCGTCCCGACCCATTCGTACGAAAGAATGCGAGGGTGATCGGCTACAAAATGCTCTTAATCGACGCGTAGAGTCTCGAATCTGTCAAAAAGACGCATGTCCCGGATGCTTCCAAGAAATTTGATTTACTCAACGGTGATTCTCGCGGGGGGGAGAGGGGAAAAAAAAACGCGTGATCCGTCGGAAAACTCGGTTTCGCGTCGCGAAGCGTGATTATCGAGACGAGACACTATTGACTCGACGTGCCGCGAGCCGCAGGCTGAACGAGGGGGGAAAAAAAAGGAGGTATATACCCTACGGGAACGAGGCGGCGAGTGATCGTGCTTATCGGAGCGATATCGCCACGAACGCGCGTGTACAGGCTCGACGACGAAAGGAGAGGCAACGGCATTAGGCACCTAGGTGGACATAAGCGTGCGATATATATCGACACCGAGAGTGATCGGACGGACGCCTGGGTGTTACAACCGTCGCGACAAGGACACATTCCGCCTGTTGAGCGGCGAGTGCAGGGGGGTTCATACGGGGTCAGGTCTGCGCGACAATAGTTTCGACAACTCCGCGCGCGGCGAGCCCGCCGAGGAGTCCGCGACTGCCCGCCCGCCCGACCGCCCGCGCGCGCGACATATCCGTCGCGTTCCCTTTCCTCGCGCCTCGCGGATTTCGCGATTTTTTTCCTTCTCTTCCCGTTTCCCGTTTCCCGTTTCCCTTCCGAAAACGACATCGTGGCCGCGGGCGACGCGAGCGCGAGAGCGCGCGCGCGCACGCTCGCCAGTGACGAACAAAGGGCCTGCGAAAATGTCTCACTCGCTCTCTCTCTGTCTCTGTCTCGCTGAGCGACTCGACCCGAGGTGTTCTCTAGACTCGCCTAGACCAAAACGTCCGAACGAGGCACGGATAATCGTTTCGTCGGTCCGTGCGCTGCTGCTCCGCCTTGTTATTTACGTTTTTTCCCCTCACCCAACCCGGCCAGCACGCCCGTGCTGGTCGCTGCAATACTCACGCTGGCCTACGGGATACATTTTCGCAGCTGAAGATGAAAAATTACGGTTTAGTCACTAAGAAATAAGTAAAAAATTTAACACAAAATCCCACTGGCCGCACTACACCACCTTCCCCACAACACACACTGCGACGACCGAGCGACTGCCTTTCCGCAATGGCCGCCACTCGAACGCTCGCGATTGGCCCGCCGGCGACCAATCGCCGCGGCTACGTCGGCTCAGCGTCGGCGCCGCCGCACTCGGCGCCCCGCGCTTCTACGTTTTTTTTTTTCTTTTTTTTTATCGGAAACAATTGACGGAAATGCAATTTCGTATTAATCGCATTTTTTCGCTCCGACGCGAGAAGACGCGCGAAATGCGGGAGGAAAAAAAAATGTCTTCGATCTGGAGTTGAATTAGTTTCGTGCTCCGTTGACTAATTGGACGTCGACGTTTGAGAAAAAAACATTTTTCGAAATGCATTCGTTCGACGATTGTAATAGCTCGTTTTTTTTTTTGTTCATTCCAATCCGAAGACGCCGCCTTTCCGAACGCAGCGCGAAAACGGCGTTGGAGCAGCGTCTCGATCGTAGCGACGGCGCAGCCGTCGCGTCAAGTTGGCAGCGCTGGATGGGCAGACTTCTCGGCAGTGCCGCAGGTGAATCCGGCGGTGCGCGATCGCGTGGACCCCGTTCGTCGTCGTCGTCGTCGTCGCCGCGATGTCGATTCCGACGCAAGGAACTTTCTCGCGGTCGGCCGGGCTCATAAGCGCGATCGCCAAGCAGCTCAGATCCGTGAATTTCAAGCCCGTCAGCAAAATCACCGTGCAATTCGACCCATTTGAAGAGCGAGTGCGGCATGCAAGGTTAGTTCGCCGGACGAACGCGCCGGACACACGGCTCGTTCGCTCTCGCTTTCCGTGTCACGCGACAGATATATTCCTATCCGGTAAAATTGCAATACAGTTCGCTACGGTGAAACGACAATTCACCGCCCGGTGAATTGTCTTCCGTTCGACGAGTATTTACTCGATAATCCCGAGCGACGTTCGTCGCATTCGCTATAGAACGAGTACCAACATCATTTGTTTTCCCGGACGAATAACGAACGCGAGAAATATATATATGTATGTTGGCACGAGACGGGTCGTTACTATCGAGTGAAACGGAATTATTACAGAAATGACGATACGAATATTATTGAATAAAATTTGTTTCCATTCATTTTTTTTATATTTATCTTTCTCTTATCGAGTAATGTCAGAATTGAACTTCGACTATCGGTTCCGTCGAGTTCGGGCGAATGCGTCGGGTCCTCGTCGCGCAAAGTCGATAACCCGCGCACGCGCGTTAACCAAATGGTCTCCAGCAGTCTAGCGAGACGCACGAAGCTTGTGCTGCTGTTATTTTTAGAGAAGTTAGCTTTTAACGATTCGAAGCCGCGGTTCGCGAACAGCTCGCTCGCGATATTTCGAGGTAAAGTAACGTACGAACGCGGCGGGGACGGTGATTGTCTTGTGAATTCTCGGGGACGGGGAGTGTAACGAGTGCCCGGAGGTGAATCGTGGGTTTTTTTTTTTCACGAGTGGGGATGCTGACCCACCGCGGTTTACACCCCTAACAACTTGTGACTCATAGTCGTGCATAGACGGGCTGAATGTAAAGATTCTTGAGAAAAATACGAAATCTGTGTCGAACACGACGGTTTCCTTTTCACTACGGATTATCACAGACAGATCAAATTCGGTCGTGAATTTTACTTGAAAAGTGAAATATTCGTTGGTTATTAAAAAAAAATTCGACCGCTTCTAAAAAATATAATTGTTAAAAAAATGAACGTACCGCTGCATTGTCCACATCCGTATGCCTTGCCGAGCATGGAAACCGCGGCTGTTATGCGGATGGTGCTTAAATCCGGCATAGGGATAGGAAGCTGCTGATCCAATTGAGCCATTGTGTCTGAAACAAAAGATCGAAATTGATATTTCCGTAATATGTTGCTAACTGGAAAAACGTATTTTCGCAAATATTATAAGCCTGTTTTTTTGTTTCACAGAAATTTTCTCTTCTACGTTTCGGCGCCGAAAATTCAGAAGACAAATTTGTCGTGCATACTGAAGACGAACATCGTATCCGACCGTTCGGAGCCGAAAATCACGTGCGACCTCGGTAAGTTTTTGCTCCTTCGCAATATTTACGATGTCGAGTGATTTTATTTTACAAAGAACTTTTCATTGAGTAAAAATATGAACGACACTCGGTCCTAAAATTCGTATCGATCGATCGAATCCGATTGGCGACAGGACATTGAATTTTTGCAACCGAATCGTTTCAGCGTCCGGTGAGAAGATAATCTTCAAATGCGCTAACTTGGACACCCTCGACATCCTGAAGCTGTACAACCAGCACATAAGCTCGCTGGTGCCGGTGGAGGCGCCCGTGGAGACCGGCAGACCGAAAAAGCGAAAGAAGCAGAAGATCAAGAAGAAGATTCCTCGACATCGGCAGTAAACGCGCGCGCTTTTTCTCTCCGCGGGCCGCGCGGTTATTTTCGTCGCAGGACAGAAATAAAGCCGGCGCACGAGGAGCCAAGAGGAAGAAAAAAGAAAAACCAATCGTACAAAGCGAACGGCGAAATCGCGTTGTATATTCGAGAATCATCTGTAACGTAGTAGTGATCAAGCTTCGAACTTAGACCGCGTCAAGGACTTTCTTAGAAAAAAAAAAAAAAGCTTAGGGAGGAAATCAGCGAACGTAGACACGAGCGGCAGAGTCGCGATCGATTGTCCCTCGGACTCTCGGTTCGTCGACTGCTTTAGTAGAAGAGGAGGAGGAAGAGGAGAAAAAAAATAAACACGAGGATCAAACTACCTACATTGTCAATTCACGGGGAGAGTATTTAGCGTTAGTAAAGTTCGTCGAGCGGTTTGAGTGAACGCGCGCGGTAAGACAGACGAAGCGACAAAAATGGCGGGACATTCGACGGGAAGAAACAAAGATTACAACATGCAGCTGATCGACACGCTGTACAGTCAGGTGCCGGCGTTCACGGACGTCTTCGACGAGGAAACGTGGTACATATTCGTCGCCTGCTTCGTCGCGGGCACGTTCATCGTCGCGTTTATCCTCTCGCGTTTCATCACCCTCAAACCGGTCGACTGAGAAGAATAATAATCGCATCGAGAACTCTGTATTTCGTGTAATTTGCCGCGCCGATAACCCGGCTTTGACGGAGGAAAAAAAAACAATATGAATCGCTCGCTATGCTAGAGCCTCGTAGCTTTGCCAGGAACAACAAACGGGTTTTCTCACGCAGCGAATATTACCACTTGTAGATCGATCGTGCGACCAATGATCCGCGTCTATTTCGCGAAGCATTACTCGATGTTTTACGTGTTCGTATACACGCGGTAGATAACAAGTAACAATACTCGTCCGTCGCTGCGAGTTACGTTCTACGCTTTTTTTTTTTTCTTACGATGCTCTCGTCTCTTTGCAATCCGGTAACTCGAAGCGCGGTCTGCTGTCCCGATTCAATTTTCTTCCCGGTCATTCGGTATCGGTACTAAAACCAGAAACTCTGTGTGTGTGATCGTTATTTTCGTAGTTAGCGTTTCGCTGCGTTCTTTTTTTTAGGGGTGTGAAGAAAATATCGGAAAAACGCACCGAGACAGAAAAACGTACAGAGTCCCGATAATTACACGATGAATGTTTATGTTATTTCTTAAATACAAAATATATAAAATATGCCAAAGTACAAAAGTGTTTTTTGTTCGCCACCTTTTGGAATTTCAGTGGTCGCGCCGAGGCGAACGACGAGAACTCGTTGCGAGGACTGTACCGGACTCGCGAGCAGCGTAGGGACAAAGCTCCGCGTGTGTGAACTCTCTGCCTTCCAGTTTGTTGCGTTCTACTCCTCGAATTTGCGGTTTTTGAGGGGGTCGACTCAAAAATTCTGCGAAAGATTGAAAAATCGCGAGTATCGCGTTCCGCGTCGCCGCTGCGATATCGCGATAGCGCGCAGCTCGCTCGCGAGATCAGTTCACACGCCATTAGCGAGCGAACGTTGTGGTAATGACTGAGAAGCGAGACTAACCGAAGGTGCCTGCGCCAATGCAGCCTCGCAGAGCGGGAGGAAAAAAAATAACGCCGACCAAATGAAACTCGAGAAACGCCTGAATGTGTTTACCGGGCGGGCTTCGCTCGCATCGAGAGGGAAAGAGAGAGAAAGAGAGGAGACGGGGAGAAGGACAACGACGACAGTCTCGATGGCCAACGCGAAGGACAAGGAGAGACCGAGAGAGCGAGGGGTCGGCGAGAAAAGCACGAGGAAGGATATTCGTTCGCGCAGAGACGTAACAGTAATCGCAACTGGCACTGCAAAAATACCAGGATTTTTTTTTGCCCCGCTTTTGCTTTAAAACATCGAGAAAAAAAATACACAAACACACGTCCCAAAGCGCAGCGCTAATTTTTACTTTCCCGTCGATGCGGACAGGGACTCTGAGAAACGCAGAAATGCAAACCAGTTTGTTCTGGACGTTTCGCCTAATGCGCGAGACCAGTTCGACATAACTCGGCGGTGTTACCGCTGCAGCGAACGATAGCTGCATTTTTTCAGGCACAGCTCAAAGAGGCTGTGAAATTATCGGCACATAATTCACCCAGTACTGTATAAAAATAATAATAAAAAATATTGCAGCAGCCGAGCGTGAGATAATGGATTCTTCGATCGACGCAGCATTGACATTCAAGGCCAATTACGGGAACGCAAGAGAGACGGTTCAATGGCGATGCGGATGGACACTCAAAAGTCCGGCGGCTTATTGTGTACGGAAAAAAACGCGTAACTCCCGAGTCGCTTCGTTTCCGTTCCATTCACAACGCGCGGACCGAGAGACATGCGAGCTGGGGGCCCTCGGCCCGGTCACCGCCGCTTTTTCTTCGGAACGTCGCGTTCCTTTTTTTTTTTTTCTTTTTTTTCTTTACTTCCTAACCCCCACACTGCCCCCGCCCCTCTCGGCGCCTTCTCTCTAGCGAATCGTTTCTTTATTATTTTTCATTCTGTCGGCTCGGTCGGTGCGCGCGGCGGGCACGCCACTTTAGCGTCCGCGGCATCGAGGTGAACACCAACTCCGGCGAATCGTCGAGTGGAGGAGATCCGCGGCTGGGTTGCCAACCTGGGCCTCCGCGAACCGGAGAGAAGAGTGGGCGATGAGGGCAGAGAGAAAGAGAGAGAAGGAAAGAAAACAAGATGGCCAGTGCGCGACTCCTCAAGTTCACCTCCCTCCTCCCCCCCCCCCCCCACTCACTCTCTCTTCCTTTCTCTTTCTCTCCCTCTCTTTCGCTCTTTGTTTTCACGGTGTCTCCCACCGTTCGACTCTCGCAGTCGCACAGCACGGCCGCCGCTTTATCTCTATATATATCTCTCTCTCTTCTCCTCTGTGAAGGGCCCATGCCATGCCATTTTTTTGGCGGAAATTTTTTTTTCGATTCAACGAAGTTTTAAAACCCTATCCGATGGGAAATTTTCCGCTGATTCCAAATATGACCGGTATTTGCCCGAAAAATAAAAATTTCGAGGAGAAAAACGCGAAAAATGTTCTTCACTTTTGTCGAATTTTAACGCTTCACTAGAATCGATGTCATTTCGATTTGGATGGATGGAATCTAGATTTTCTTTTTCCACTCGAAAGATAACTCTTCAACGAAGAGAATGACGCCTGGCAGAATGCGATATCACGATTCCTTAATTTTTTGCAAATTTTTAAAGTTGACCCTCATGAATCGAAATTTTTGCAAGGGGTTAGCCTTGCTGTTTTTTTGGCGAAATTTTTTTTTTTCGATTTCGCAAAGTTTTAAAACCCTATCCGATGGGAAATTTTCCGCTGATTCTAAATATGACCGGTTTTTGCCCGAAAAATAAAAAATTTTAGGAGAAAGACGCGAAAAATGATTTTCCACTTTTTTCCAATTTTGGCACTTTACTAAAATCGGTGTAATTTTTCTTTGGATCAATATAATCGGGATTTTCTTTTTTCATTCGAAAGAAAACTCTTCAACGAAGAGAATGTTTCCAGGCGGAACGTGATATCTCGATTTTTCAATTTTTTTCAGATTTTTAAAGTTGACCCTCAAAAATCGCAAATTTTTAGAAGGGGTACCCCTTGCCATTTTTTGCAAAATTTGTCGAAAAAAAAATGTTCGATTTCGCAAAGTTTTAAAACCCTATCCGATGGAAAATTTCCCGCTGATTCCAAATATGACCGGTATTTGCCCGAAAAATCGAAAATTCGAGGAGAAAAAGGCGAAAAAGGCATTTTTTCCCAATCACGGCACGAATAAAACGGCTTCGCATGAACATAGCTGACAGTCACGAAACTTTTTAAAAGGGGAATATATATTTACGTGTAGTACTACGCTAGAACGACGCAGTCGAAGCAGGGACCTCGAATGCTCGCGGGGACCTTGGATCTCTGTGTGGTGCGCGGCGACGGCGGCGCGAGCCGAGAGCCGAACGCACCAGAACGAGAATACAAAAAGGTAAGTAAACGCGAAGCAGCGAAGAAAAGGAGGAGATTCGGCGTCCGAGCAGCGCGAGCGCAATGCCGGCTGCTCCTCTCTATACCCGCTCTCGACTCTACTTGTTGCACGATAACGGTGCGAGTTGAATATCCAGCAACGAGTATAACTGCACTCGGACAAATGTGCGGTAGACGTTTGCCATACGACACAGTTGCCCGAGAGGACAGCAATGTTTTTATAATTCTCGCGACGATAATTAACACAACCGGCAATATATTATGGTACCTGTGACCAATTTGAAACGTGGCATATGGACAAATTCCCATCGCGTATATTTTTCTTATTCGACAACAATAGTATCGCTAATAATAAGAATAACAACGCGACTACGTTCATTGTTCTCGAGATATTTTCAGGTGAACATAAATCGCGCTTAATCTTATCGCTCCGACGCCGAGAGGAGGCGGCGACGGCGAGCAGAGCCGAAGATAAAAGACCGCGATTAAGCGCAAACTTACCGGATGTTCGGAGATCCTCGGATGTCACTGCAAACAGCTACGATTATTCCCGGCCGATCGACGGCCCTCGAAGGATAAATACACACAAGTGCGTCTCTCTCTCTCTCTCTCTTTCTCTTTCGTCGGGGAGTCGCTCGAGACGTCGCGACGAATGCAGAGTCGCCGTTTAACAACCTCGTCGCACCGGGATCACTACATTTCCGAAGGTCGTCGACGCTCAAACGGCGAGCACGATGCGGCGGCGGTCTGCAACAACGAACGGACAAAAATGACAATCGCGAACTTTTGTCAATCACCCCGAAACTAATTTACGCGCGCGCTCGCGCATGCGCGCGGAGAAAAACCGGTGTGTACACGCAGAAACGGGCACCGACACGATTCGCGATGTGCGCGCGCATCCCGCACGAGTGTTGTTTCGCCGTCGCGCGAATGCCGCCGCTGCATTCTTCGGTGCTTTCTTCGCGCGGCGTCGTCCCGTCGGCGTGACGCGAACAAAAGCCGCGCGAGTCGCGCGAAGTTTGCGAATCACCGGCGGACGGAGAGTGAACGAGAGAGGGAGCGAGAGTTGACGCGCATATCGTCGCACACACACACACACACGCACGCACACACACAGCGAGCGACGCACACGACTGGTGCAACCGACGAGCAACCTGCCGCAGCAGCGGTCACGAGACGACTGGGGCCTCCGTGTGTACACAGCGAATATAGCGGGTTTATAACGCACACGAAGCAGCCGCGCGAAAGCTCTATGTTTATTAGTGTTAATGCGCGCCGTGCGCGTATTGGTGAACGCGCGAACGAGCCGAGGCGAACGCTTCGTGCACGCGAGACGACCGACGACGCCGCGAAGATCGCCGTTCGATGGCAACCATCATTTTTTTTTTTTCTTTACTCGTTGTTTTGTTATTCTGTGTTCCCTTCCCTCCGTCGCGCTGCCGTCGCCGCCGCTGCTGCTGCTGCTGCTGCGGCGGCGGCGGCGGCGACGGCGCGACCCGACGACAATGGAGATTTCCTCGCGGTCGCGATCAGCCGTCGACCCACGTGTCAATGCTACCCGGCGCTGAGTTGAGTGTTTTTTGCGCTCGCCGAGAATTCTGTCGAACGGATTATCGGTCACGCAATAGCATAGTAAATAAAAAAAATGTATATAAAAATTAAACTTTGACGTCCGTTTAAACGAAAAAAGGATTATTGAAAAATACAATTCTGGGCCAACTAGCTGCAACTCGGTCGAACCAGTTTTTTTTTTCGTCAACTCCGAGTCCGTCGAGTTGTGAGGCAACGGGCTTTCTTTTTGCGTCGCCGAAGGACGCAGCGAAATGTGTGCCGAACGCGAGCGCGCGCGCGCGCGCGGCCAACTTTAATTATTTACCGTCGAGACTCGTGATTTCTCGGAACCTCGGATAGCGAAAAACCGATAATCTACCCGACGCGCGATATCGCGAATTCGCATCGCACACTCGTCGGTCTTTTTTTTTTTTTTTTTTTTTTTTTTTGTCGAGTGCAGCGGTAAACACTCGCGACGAAAAAACCGCACAGTCCACCCGAGTGCCGCGCGGAGCGCGCGCGCGCGCGCGCGCTCGCGCCACATTGTGTTTTCATTCAGAAACATATGACAATCGATAGAGTCACCCGGCGTCGCCGACCGCGGTGACCGAGTGACCGTGAATGTAATTTCGCGCGGAACTTCCGAGGAAGCGAAATCTCGCCGACCGGAAATGCACGCAACCGACGCGGGCGCACTTGTGTCGCGCGTATTGTTATTATACAGAGCGGAGCAGCGTCGTATTGCGTGTGGTTATAGTCGTATCCGGCGGGAGCTTATTCCGCGGGCGTCCGACGGCTCTCGCGTTTTTCGCGCGCGGCACGCAAGCGAGACAACACGACGCACACGTAGACGCGACAGTTGTCGTGTGCATTGGTCGCGGTACGCAGTGGACGCAGGGGACGCACCGCGATTAACGACGCACCGACGGGACGAAAACACGTCGACGAACTCGAAATCGCGAGAGAGCGATGTGAGACGGAGATACGGAACGAACCCGAGCGCGCGTCACAGCGCAAGCGAAAACTCGTTTGATAGGCCAAGCCTATATGTTACGATCGCACGCACATATGTTGCGGATTGTGCGCGCATCGGATATACGTGGAACGCGTATCCCTGGATCGTGTGGCCGGGTATTACAAACCCGGCGAATAAACAGACGGAAAGATAGACCCTTCCTTGTTGACAATTAAATCGCGCTCTCCTCCTCACTTTCCCCCCCTCCCCGCTGTACTCCGCTCCAACCCGCCGCGTATATCTCGCGAGACTCGCGCGTCGCAACGCAGCTTCGGAGAAAAGCGTCGAAACTTTCGCGACCGCGGGACCTTACGCGTCTCGCGATAAACACGCAGCCTACGCAGACATTTTTTTTATGCGGTACAAAACTATACAACTGTGGGTACTATATATTTTTTTTTGTATGTTGCAGTGCCAATAATTCGATGTGACGACGTAACTTGGGTTTTTCGTTCGACGCCACAGTCCTGCGGAATTTCTCTCGCTTCACTTTTCCACAGCGCGCGCGCGCGCGCGTTTCGCCGAAAAAAACAATCGGCCAAGTGTCAAGGTTGCCATTTTACATGGGTCCCTCGCGGCGTACATAGCGCGCGGCGGCCTACGTGATCTCTATGTACGAGCGAAGGATACACACAATGCGCGCATCCGATGCACACGCTCTCTCTCTCTCTCTCGCTCGCCCTCGAAGCCCGGGCATCGCTGTCACAACAATCAACATCAGAGACGATTACCCGCGCTCATTCAACGATGACACCGGCACCCGGTAGCGCCATAACGCGGACACACTGCCCTCGTCGCGCACGACACGCACGGAGAGAAACTTGCGGGACACCGATGCGCGAGCCTCGCGCGAAACGTCGTGACAATTTTTAGCGGAATTCGCGGAGGATTCATCGGCGGTCAGCACTCGCGAGGCAGTCCCCACTACTTGTTCGATTCTCCGTGCTCGCGCGCATGCGCGACGAACGCAGGGCCGTAGCGCGATCGGGTCGCCTCCGTTATCAATGAAATTCGGGCGCCGCGCGCCGATGCGCATTTTACGAAAAATTCCATCAAACAGTGTACTTCGGGGATCCGCGGTGGCTCGACGATGCTGATATTCGATAACGAATTTTTTTTTAAACCGGCGCAGGTCCGAACTTTTTTTTTAGTCGGGAGAAATATTTACCACCGATAAAATCGACGAGACGCAAGTTACGAACGACGAGTGTCTCTGCGTTTGCAAAACTAGCCCCTTCTTTTTCGAAGCTCGGACGTTTTTTTCTCGAAAACTGACGCGAAAACGGATCGCGAAGTTTCGCGGCTGTACGGTCGCTCCTGGGTGATATCATCCGCGAGGAGCCAATCGAGTCGTCCCGCGAATTAACCACGCGAACATCTGGCACCGATGCTCGGCGTGCGAGCCGCAGCCATTGATCCCCCCGGTTGACGCGAATTTTTCGGGCCCCCGTTAACCCGCGACGTTTATCGCGACGAGCGAGCGACGATCTCGTTCGCGGGGCTGCTCTCTTCGACGACTTTGCTACGCAAAACACGCGTGGTCGGCGTCCGAGCCGGGAATACACGTTGGCGGCAATGTGACGATGCTATATCGATTATCCCGGGCGCGGACCAATCGCGCGTTTGTGCGTCGTAAACAATGCGCCGCGATTGGTCGACGGGTTTCCCGCCGCTCGGGCATTTTCTTCAAGCATGCGTGGGTCGCGCGCGCGCGCGCGCGCGTCGCCTGGGCTTTTCCATCCTTTGAATAATCAATCGCGTTATGTGACGAAGAGCAAGGTCACCGCGCGCGACACCTCGACCCTCAACGTACACCGATAACACGGCGGCGGCGGCGGCAGCAGCTGCTGCTGCTGCTGCTGCTGCTGCTTGGCCCTTCGACGAACCCGGCATCCTCCCCGTCGGACGGAATGGACATTGCGTGTTCCGAGCTGCAAAGTCCAACACCCTGTCGCGTCGTGTGTTTACATATATATATATACATTGTAGTTATATACAAGGTACCGCCTAGACGCGTCTAGTTCAAGGTCAGCCGCGTGCAGTGCCAAGTTCACCGGGTGGGAGACTCTTCCCGCTTTTCCGATAAAATCTTTATTATCGGCAGCTACGGGAAAAGTCGAGGAAAGTGGAGGAGCTGCAGTAACGCGTCGAAGCAATTGTTGTACCATCTCAGAAATTTATTTTGCCAAACCGACTCGTTCGTTCATGTACAAATTGTTCATTATTAATCCCGAACGACTCGGCGGTTTGAAACTCGAAAAAAGAAAGCAGTAACGTTACATATTATCGAATGAGAATTCAATACACATCGATCCGATCTTCGCTCAGCTCTGACAATCACAGGAAAAAAAAAACACGTTGCTCTCGTTGGACGCTCGGATTTGGAGTGATCGCGAACGTGTCTAGTCGAGGGCCATTCCCTCGTCGTCGTCGTCCTTCTTGCCGCCGCTTCCGGCGCCTCCCGAGGGCGATTGTTTTTTGCTTTTCTCCTCCTCGGGCTGCTGCGACTGAGACTGAGTTCCGCCTTGTTGTTGCTGCTGCTGCTGTTGCTGCGGCGGCGCAGCTCCGGCGGCTGGCGGCGCTCCCTGACCGGTGGTGGTCTTGGCCTCGGACTCGAGGGCACTGACGAACTCTTCGAGGTTTCCGCTGGCCGCGGCGTTCACGGCGTCCGGCCCGAGGCCGAATTGACGGATGACTGGGCCCGCCTGGCCCGACTGCAAAGCAGACCAGAACATTGATAGCGCCTGGGAGAACTGGGGGGACGATAGCGTGGTACACAGGTTGTCCCCGGGTGGCAAGTGCGCGCTCATTGCGCGCTCCAGTATTTCCGTAGCCGTTATCGCCGCCGGGATGGAATTGGTCAGCTCGCTTGCTACGCCCCTCTGCCGGACAATAAGCTGTACTGTAGCCGACCGAGAACAACAAATAAACCCCGTTCCGCTACCCCAGCTGCTGCTGCTCAGCAATCCCAGCATCTCCGTCAGCCACGACAAATTCATTTGCAACAATTTACCGAACAACGCGAGCGTCATTACTACCGCCACTGACTGTCCGTTTCGAATCTTTCACAAAATTTCAACTTATCTTCGGTACTTATCTTCGAGTGGAACGTATTTGTTTTTTAGTTTTCTTTCGTTTTCCCCGTAACTTTGATCACCGGCACGAAAAATGCGCGAGCGACTCGAGGCTGATAAGTCACGCGAGACACTGGCGTCGCTCGGGACTCCTGTGCGATTGTAAAAATTCACAGCTGGCGTAAAATAAAAAATGCGTCGGATAACCGACGCTACGACGGTTTATCTTGCCGCGAGACACCGACGCGCTCGTAAAAGTCTCATTGAACGCGGATAAACTCGGATCGAACGGTCGCGCATACTTTTAGCCCCGAAGAAGTTGCGTACGTTTTGCGCGTGAAAACCGTTTGTATTTGTCGGGTGGAAATTTGAACGACGACGATAGCCGAAATTATCGGTTGACGCAGGCGGGTACACAATTTGTCGGATTGTCGGAAGAATCCATTGATGTATCTTCGAGACAAAACAACATATCGATCGGTATCGCTGAAGTCGCGCTTCGCGCGAAATCAGCCGAATCGATTATCCAGAAATTGGTTATTTTTAATCGGCAGCAGCGTTGGGACGCAAATGCGCGCGGAAGGGTCTACGACGTAAAATACGCGACGACGAATGGGCAGTGGCGGGCGCGAACGAGTCCGCCGACTGAGTAATCTTATCGCGTTGCAATTGAGATAGAACGCCAACGATCCCTGATAACGCGAAATTGACGTTCTCCGATCGTCGACGAGACGAAATCGGAACTTCGAAATTGTCGACTCCGGCTACCCGGCACGACGCGGTCAATGGGGTCGCGCGCATCACCGGGAAATACTGAACGAGGAAACGAGGTCGTGCACCACATTCGGACACTTGCTATACCAACGATTTTCACGCCCTCTTTGTTTGTACCCGCAATCATTGTTAACGGCGAAATTAATGAGATTTCAGTGATAGCCAAGCGAATTGGTTACGTTACCTGGGCGACTGGTTCCGATCCAGCCGGAGCCGGGATACCCGAGAGAAAGCTCTGGAGATCGCTCAAGTGAATCGTGTTGTTTGTCGGTGTTATTCCTAGCAAATTCGTCGGTGTCGCCGTCCTGGCCGACTGAGATTTTGGCGCGCCTGCGAAGCAATTGCAAAATTGGTAAGTCGATGCGTTCAACGTAATGTTCTCTTCCGTTAGCCGACGTACCTGCGGGTTTTGGCGTCTCTGTGACGGTAGTCGGAGCTGGAGTCTGCGCAGCCGGCGGTCTCGTGGCGCTAGTCGTAACCGGCGTCGAAGCTGTCGTCGTACTGGTTCTATTGCCGTGAGGACGATTCATCGTACCCAACAGACTGCCGAGATGGCCGATCTGTCCAACTCCGCCGAACAATTGCATCAGCTGTTGCTGGGACATATTGTTCAGGAGATTTTGCAGGTCGCCTTCGTGGTTGGCGGCCCCGCTGCGCTGCGAGCCGGGAGTCGGAGGATTGTTCAACACCTCGTTGATTTTCCTGCAATGCTCCTCGTCTTTGTCGGTTTTCAGATCCTGCGTAAGTTTATTAATTCTTCCGTTAGTCTTATTTACCGTACCGCCGGTCCGCAATCCGACGCAACAATCCGGAATACGATCGGACGAGCGATAAATAACAATGGCTTGAATTTTGTGTGCTTTTTTGTCACCTGGAGCCAGAAGAAGAACTTTCTGCTCGACAGCTTGAATCGCAGCAGGTAAACCCTTCCAGTTTTGCACTGAGGTACGTGCTTGAACTCGCAGTCGTCCGGGAAGATAATTAGGTCCTGCGAAAATATTTTCACGTTACGAGAAAACACCAATAAGAATAATGATAATAATTGGACGTTGGTGGTGAGACGAGTCTTACATCCTCGACGACGCCTGTGGTGCGATCCTTCCAGCAGAAGTGCATGAGCGAGTCGTCCGACTGATAGACGTACAACTGTCCCTTGCGCGTGTCGGGACAGACCATCCTGCCCTTCATCGTCATTTTCCCGGCTTTGAATTCGACTAGATACTTGCTCGCTCCCCGCGTCGCATTGTTGCTGAATAACGCGCCTCCCGTCATCTCGTTGCGATTATCGGACGTCGTCGCGAATGAAATGTGAAAATCGTACTGTCTAGCGACGATTGAGGCGGCGGCGGCGGCGACGGCGGCGGCGGCGGACAGTGACAGTGTACTAAGCGGCCATCTTGGCAATGACTTAGCAATGCAACATGGCGGCCGCGGCGGCGGCCGGACAGTGGCGCGCTCGGGCTCGATCGCGGCGACTCGCCGTACTTGCTACTCGCGAACGCGGCTGTCGGTTTGTTACCACGCGAATTTTCGAGTCCGCGGACCGAGTCAACACGGTGCTGCGATTTTCAAATAACACAAATAATACGAAAACACGAATATTCACAAAGGACGAAAATCCACAAAGGGATTTGTGGCCAACGTCGTGACAAAAATGGCTGCACCGTGCGTCGAAATAATCGGCGATATCGAGGATTTAATCTCGTCGCAGGACATAACCCCAAAAGAGCGATACAGCACCAGGAAAAAGGTGACTATCCGCTCGAAGCAGAAGCAGAAGCAGGAAATCGAGACAGCGGAAGCTCCCGACGTTCCCGTTCTCTCGAGTATCGTACCAGGAGCTCAGACTATTTACGTTAAAACGTGGGGATGCACGCACAACAGTTCGGACAGCGAGTACATGGCCGGCCAGCTGGCCGCGTACGGATACAACTTGACGAATGACAAATTGGAAGCCGATCTGTGGCTCCTGAATTCCTGTACGGTCAAAGCGCCGGCCGAGGATCATTTCAGGAATGAAATTGAGTCTGGCAGAAAGATGGGAAAACACGTCGTAATTGCCGGGTGAGATGGAATCTCAAAAGTCTCCGCTTTCTCAAAGAACATAGCGAACTATTACCATTTATGTTTTGCTGAGTCTGAATTTTTCAACAAATTATTTTGTCCACCAGGTGCGTTCCGCAAGGTGCTCCCAAAACTGGATTCCTGCAGAATCTGAGTACGATAGGAGTCCAGCAGATCGACAGAGTCGTAGAAGTCGTGGAGGAAACTCTGAAGGGCAACACAGTTAGATTTCTCGGGCAAAAGAAGACGTCGGGCAAGAAAATGGGCGGAGCGTCGCTGTCTCTGCCAAAAGTGAGGCGTAATCCGCTCATAGAAATCATAGCGATAAACACAGGATGCCTGAATCAGTGCACGTACTGCAAGACGAAACACGCGAGAGGAGAATTAGGGAGTTATCCGCCGGAAGAGATAGTCGAGCGCGCGAAACAGGCGTTCGACGAGGGTGTTCGCGAGCTCTGGTTGACCTCGGAGGACACGGGCGCCTATGGCAAAGACATTGGCACGAATTTGCCGGAATTGCTGTGGAAACTCGTTCGAGTCGTTCCCGAGGACTGCATGATGCGCGTGGGAATGACGAATCCGCCTTACATTCTCGAGCATCTCGAGGAAATCGCGAAGATACTGAAGAATCCGCGGGTCTACAGTTTTCTTCACGTTCCCGTGCAATCGGGCAGCGATCAGGTTCTCTGGGACATGAAGAGAGAATACTGTTGCGCGGATTTCGAGCGAGTCGTCGATGTCCTGTCGGAGCGAGTTCCCGGGGTCACAATCGCGACGGACATAATCTGCGGTTTTCCAACGGAGACAGATGCAAATTTCGAGGAGACGATGGCTCTTTGTAAAAAATACAAATTTCCGAGTCTATTTATCAATCAATTTTTCCCGCGACCCGGAACACCCGCGGCAAAAATGACGAAAGTGCCGACGCAGGAGGTGAAGAAGCGAACGAAAAAGCTCTCGGAGTTTTTCCAGTCGTACGAGCCGTACGGTCACAAGCTCGGCGAAATTCAGAGAGTCCTCGTGACGGAAATTTCTCACGACAAGGCTCACTACGTGGGCCACAATAAATTCTACGAGCAAGTTCTCGTACCGATGAACCAAGAGTTCATGGGCAAAATGATCACCGTGAAGATCGTCGAGGCAACGAAGCATTCTATGAAGGGTTTGCCGCTGGAGATCAACGAATCCGCGTCGGCGAGGAAACCACCGATTGCGAACAACCTTCCGTCGACGACAGTGCCGTCGGAGATGAAACCTTCCAAGTATCAAGCCTTTGCTGTGGCTGCTGTATTTCTTGCAATTTTTGCCAGAATGTTGTGGAAATTTTTTATCGTATGATAGGATCGATTTTCATGTATCGATAAAATAAAGCACGTGTATAAACTTAATTAATGGCGTTTGTTTAATATTTTAAAAATGACAATACAGGAACGAGCCCTGCTGCGAGGGCTTACAACGTTTGATTAGATTTATGCAAATAGATTACAATATTTGGTATCACCGTTTTTTCCTTCAATACTAATTAATTTAACACATTACTTTACACGTTACAAACGCTTCGGGTTCCTGCCTACGTAATCCTGAGTATTCAAAGTCTGCGTGTGTCTTTTTTTCGTTGCTAAAGAGGGTGCGGGGGGAGGAGAATGAAGGGCTTCGAAGAGAGGACAGAGAGCCATCGATTTGATATTCTTCGTTGAGCAAATATTACGAGTCTGACAACTTTCGACCGAAATGTCGCTTCGGTTGTCCTTTACGAAAAACTATATTTATATTATATTATTATGGTGTCCCTGGACTTTCTAAGCGCTGGCCTTAACTACTTAAATACAATCTTACATACAAGGCACTTGGGATTTTTGTCCTCTCTCTCGATCCCTCTCTGATATCGTCGGACTCAATGAAGAACGAAGCATATATTGATTTTACTGTCCATTAAAATACTATATCTAGATAAATATGTATAAAAACCTCTTCATCCTTACGTACTAATTTTGAGTTTTCACTTAAGTAAAACTAGACGAAAAAATACAAATTAAGAAACTTAACACTTTTAGAATTCAGAAGCTCGGCACATTGTCGGGCGTATCGAATTTTCACACCGACGTTGACATTGACGAGCTCCAATTATTATTTATTACCGGAGATGATTATTCGCGTTCGATTTTGAGCACCTCTCCGACTTTCGCAATTCGAAAGTCACGAAAGGAATATGATACAAAAAATAAACAAAAATAAAAAAAAAATGTTTCCATGAAATTTGGCATGAAATTCTTAACGTTATGTACAAAAAATACTTTATCTGTTTATTTTTAAGTAGCGGTTGAGTGGAATGTCGGTGTACGATGATAATTTAACGGAAACACTCGCGCACTGGACTAATCATCTGGATCCGAATGGAATTCGAAACTCCTTTCGTCGTATGAAGGCGACGAAAAACGTACAGTACATCACATTACTCTAGGCACGTTGGATATTTACATGCAGTCTTTTTTTTTGTTTTTATCGTAAGGACGTTACTAGTGTAAATTGAGTTTCTTTTTTAAATAATGCGACGAAAGTACAGCAGACGGAGGCACGAATTGAAGTAAACACAGTCATTCTTTAAAAACGGAATACGAGAAACACAAGGTAATACAGTAGAGAGCGAATATTGTTGTGTCCTGTTTCTTTGCTTTGCTGTTTCGTTTGTAGCAATCGAACTACACGACGAGAATAAAAAGTCGCAACGCTAATCGAGGCGTGGCTGTGTGTTTGTGTGTGTGTGTGTTTTTTTTTTACTTAACGTACAAACGTCTATGGCAAACCTTATGGCGCTGAATAAAATGGCACATTTTTCCAACAATTGTTGCAAATCAATTGCGTCCGCTCGATGAAAAACATCTTCGGTTCTGTTATAAAACAAATGCCTCGGGCTTATAGCTAAATGGCTGTGCAGCAATTGCCATGGCAGTACTGCGACACTTGGACAATTTCGTTGTTTTTTTTTTTTTTGCGCCTGCTTAAATAAACCCGCCTAATACTTTCCAGCTATTCGCTCCACGAACGAGACTAGGAGCTTCGGAGGAGTAAAGGAAAAATGGTCGGTAAAGCGGAGACCGGGACTGCTCGCCGCAGTCGCAGAGATGGCGCCGTGCGTACCGCGCGAACGTGCGCGTTTCGTATTACGGGGCCGCCGAAAACGTTTTACGTACGGGACGGACAAAAAAACTCGTCCAGACGGGGGCCGAGTCGATGTACGAGAATGCGCGTATAAATTGCAGGGGGAAAGATGCGAGGGCTGCGAGAGGGCTGCTTTTTGCGCGAGGGCAACAAGTTCGTTGCACGAGGAATTCAAACGCGAAATTTCGGGGAACGCGCGCTGCGCGGATGCGTCGGACGAGGCAGCGGCGCGCGATCAGGGCGGAGCTACGGTTTCAACTTGAAAAACGCACTGCTGATATTTACAGCCGATAATAATTCTACGCCGCTTCTCTTTTAATACAATACTTTACGGCCTTTCTCACTCTCTCTCTCTCTCTCTCTCTCGTAATACTGTTACCGCGGCTCCGAGTTATTTCGCACGCGCGCTCGTCTCGACCGCGCGCGTATTGTTTCGCCGCAATAAAATCCCTAAAGCCGCTGTGGGTTTTGACATTGGTTCTTTGTACTTGGTGAAAAAAAACTAAAAACAAAAAAGAACGCCTGTGAGTATTATTCGGAAAATAAAAAATCGGTGGCGCTGCGGCCGAGCGAAAAAAAAAACGCCGGAGCTACGAGTACTCGCGATATTTATGAAGACATTATTTCGTTTTACAGTTCGAAGGATTCGCCGCTATTATCCGGTTGTTCAAATAGAATTTCGACGATTTGCCTCGAGACGCGAGAAACGCAAACTCCGACGATTTTTAACATCGCTCCGCACCTGCTCCGCGCGCCCGGTTACCGGTTGTTCGCTTTCCGCGCGCGCTATAGTTATACCGAGATCTCAGTTGCCGCCGTGAGCTCTCGCACCTGCCGATACCGCGAGGCGGTCTCGCGCGGGCGACGAAAGATCCGAGCAACGGGAACGCGACGACTCTTTGCGACGACGTTAATAATATTCATTCTTCGTTTCGCAATTTCTCGGATTGCCACGCGAAATCCCGAATTAATTCGGCATCGCTCGTTCAATTTATTTTGTTATTTCGAAGCTTTGACAAGAGCGTCGCGAATCTCGTCGCCGCTGCCGCCGCCGCCGCCGCGCCGCGAGGACGCGAGAGACTCGTGGGACGCGTCGTCCTGGGAAACGGGTGCATCGCGCGCGCGCTCGTTTCTTATCTCCGCGCGATTAGAATGCAGTTATCGCGACTCTCGCAAGCTGCGCAACTCCGGGACAGAAAGGGCCGCTCTGTTGTGCCGCCGATGCTACGGTAATCTCTTTAAATAAGCCTCGGTGCACCGAGGCTTAGGCAAAAACGCCGGGAATTTCAGTTTGCGGGCCATAAATCACGATATCGACTTTCGCTCGCGTTTGGCAAATTTAAAAACGAATAAATAAAATACAAAATTGATACCGAGACTCAGTTGGTGGATTGAGTTCGGTGGACATTCGCAACGGAAGATTCTCTCGATACCGGAAAGCTTTGTCGAGTTTTCGGTGAAAGGATCGACCCGGAATAATTTAATCGACGATATTTTTGCGAGCCAACGTTTTTTACGCCGTTTACTGTAAGTCCCGACGTTTAATGCGCGGTAACCGTTTCGTCGGTCGACGAAAACATTTACCACGAGCCCGGAGAGTTTCGCGAGCGGCGAGCGTTTAACCGAAATAACGCGTACGGAGCAACTAAGAACGAGCGTAACATTAACGACGCTCTTGGCGCAGCGAAAAAAAACCGTAGCTTAACGCGTACATCTTCGCGTACTCCCGGGATATTAACTCGTGCACGCCGGGCGCGTTGCGTTCGGCGAGTAAGAGAAAAAAATAAATTTACAAAGGAAAACGAAAAACAAAACGTGGCGTAGCACTTATACGAGAGGCGGCGGCGGCGGCGGCGGCGAGCGGGTGAGAAACGTGCGCACCACAAGACAACAGGTACTCGGCAGGTCTTGAGCTTTGAAGGATTTTACGACTGAAGCGGCTCCCTCGGCCCTATCGTTCGCCCTCCTCGTCAGTCCGCGGCCTCCTCCTTCTCTCCCTCCTCTCGCTTTAACGTCCTCCCCCCCGACGTTTTTTCCCCGCTTAATCTACGAGCGGAATACATTTCATCCGGCTAAACGGCGATGATGTTCAAGTTTGCACGGTTGGAATGAACGAAAAAAAAAAAAAAAAAAAAAAAAACGAAAATTGTTTCCAACGATTCTGAAAGGTTATCATAACGATCAATCGTTATAATATTCGTTCGCATTCCAACGATGCGAACTTCAACATCATAAACGGAATTATTTTCGCCAGCGACTCGCGAAAAAGAACAGAGCAACGAAAATTAAACGAACGTTCCGTCGCTGATGTATGGCACGTGGAGAACGGCAACTTCGTGACATTCTTATCAGTAGCTTTTCGTTCTTCTTGTTCTTCTTTGTCCTCCCGCGACGTCGACGACGGTTCCCCCCGCCGCGCGTTTTAATGGGACGCGACGAGACGGCGACGATCGTTCGATTTCCAAGCGAAGCGATTTTCAATGCGAATCCAGCCCCCGGACTCGGAGGAACAACCGCCCCGGCGGGCGGTGGAGGGGTGGCGGGGTGGCGGGGACCCGCCGCGGTTCGAGGTATCGGCGGCGATTCGGGCGTGTTGTGTTTTTCGGCGCGGCCTCCGCGGCGATGGACGTGTTATAACCGTCGGAGATTCCTCTTGCTCTGGCGGGAACCGACGATCACGCGCTTGTTGCGCTTCGTCGGGGTCGCGAGGAGGGGCGTCTTGCACGCTCCGGTGTGCGGTCTCGACGAGCACGACGCGCAGAATTCCATGCTGCAGCCCTGCCTCGAACACTTGCCCACGTTCTTCTCGCTGTCTACGTGACACGGAAACGTGCAGTTTGGACACGGCAGCAGATGCTCCCAGGCCTCCAGGCTACGGCCAGCCTGCAACACGCAAACAAATACAAATCGTTAGCGATGCGTTTCACCATGAATTTTTCATTGCGTATTGTCGGCTATACTTTTTTTTTTGCCGCTTCAACGACGCTCCAACGGTCCGAGGTCATTGAAATTTCATTATTAACAGATTAATTTTCATTATCAATATTTTTTATGTTTTTAGTTCATCGATCTGTAATAAAAAAAATTATTATTGTATTTCACGACTATATTTTTTTTTTTTCTTTTCATCGTCGAGTGCCGCATTGTTTGTTTGGCCCGCAGCCGCTGAGAAAAAGAAACTGCGTTATACGATTGAGACTGATGCACTCAATTTAGGTTCTATTTACAAAGCGTCTCGCGCGGTGTCGCCTTTGTCCGCGTTCGCGTGTGCATCCTCGCCGCCTGCCGGCGGTAGAATGTCACTGCAACGGCGGCGGCGGCGCCCGAGCAGCGACGACGAGGCTGCTCACGCGCGCCAAAGTGAAAGGCGCGACGAAACAAAACACGTCGGAGATCATTACGAGCCATCGCGTTTTACTTGAGATAATGTCAGTTAGGAGCGCGACTCATGAGAATACCAGCCGCCGCCAACGGGGCAGCAGCCGTCGAACGGTTCGGACTTGGCGACCCAGATCGATTTGAACAAAAAAAAATGTAATATTTTTCATTCATTTATCATTTAACCCCGGAAGCGACGCTGCAGTTTGTTCTCAGGGTTTTCTCAATAAAAATAATAATCAAATCCAAAATCGTCCAGATTTTTTTTCTAGTAAAATATGAAGCAAGACATCGAAGCGCTTCGTCCGCTTCTTTTTTTCCAGGTATATTCGAAGAGTCGAACGAATGAGTTATTTCCCGGCGCTTTCCAGACGAAGCGCGGAGATTCCGAGGAGAAATTGGAAATGAAATTTGAAGCGGTCGCTTCTCACACCGCCGGGGGTCACCCCGCGGAGGACGCGGAAGAGGCCCTGACGAAGTGGCCGCCGCCGCGCGTAACCCTTGTCGGTAATATTAAAGAGGCGTTTGATTCTCTCGGAGAAATTTACGGCACTGCCGTTACGACACCGTAACTTAGGTGAAGCGGCGAAGCCGACCGCGCGCGCGGCTTCGACTTCGACGACGTCGACGGCGACGAAGACGTCGTCGTCGACGAAGCCGCGCTGGACCGCTCGCCTAGCAACAACCAACGGATTCCGGCGAGTTATGCTTGTCAGAAGCAGCGGACGAAGGTACCGAGCGAAAACTAGATTTTTTTTTTTCGTTTTTTTTTTTCAGCCGAGACCGACACCGTCGACCACGCCTCGCGCGTCTCGGACCCGCGCACGCTCCAAAACCATTTGTACGCTATAATACAATATTTTTTTTTATGGACGCGCATTATCTGCGTTCGAAACAAATTTTACGACGCTTCGGAGGCTTCGGAGCGCTTCAACTTCATCACAGCTGCGGTTCTTTTTTAAGCTGGGTTGATTAATCATTTTTGAAATGGATTACGGGCTACGTTATTTTTTTTTTTTTTTTTCTCTAACGACTCTGGAACTTTTTAGTAAAAGAGGCAAGAAGATTACAAAAATTCGTGGCTCAAAATTCGCGGCGACCGTCGGCGAGTGAATTTTTCGGTCCCGCGAAGGCCGGAACGTGTTTTATCGCGTGTTTTCTCCGTCTTATTTAACCGAAACATGTGTGCTCTTTTTTTATTATTATTTTTTGTTTATTTTCCTTTGCGAAGACGCGAGAGGCGCGCGTATACGGGTCGGGTGGTGGCTCAGGGTCGGTTAATTAAGCGCGTTTGTCGCAATGAGCCGGATCGTGAAACGCAAATTCTCTCGCGGATGACGCGCGTTACGAGTTCGCGCGCGCGTCCGAGGTCTCGCGGCGGGCTTCGAGTACGCACGAGACGCGCGCCGTATATGCGTTTCGCGAGCCGAAACTCAAGGTGCAGGCGGGTCTCGAGAGCCCGGCGAGGCAAATAAAAACGAAAGAACCGTGGCAATAATTTTTGTTTATTTTTTATTTTTTTATACACGCGACCCACGCTCTGCGGTTGCATTTCCGGCGCGACGAGAGTCGTTAAACGACGCGGGGGGAGAATCAAAAGGAGCGGGGAGCCCGTCTCGAACACGAACCAGAGAGTGGGGAGCCAAGTGCGAAACGAGTCTTGAGCAAAAAAAAATCCCACAACCGATCAATTTACCGGTATACCGATAAAAATTTGAAAAAAAAAAATTCAGCTGTGAAATTGATTGAAATTGAAATTCCGTAGATTCAAATAAAACCGGGCGCTTCCCGCAATTCCAATAATCAATCGATAATTTCGTGGTGAAAAATTGACAACTTCGGTTATTAAATTAATCGATGTTAAATTATGTTCCGAGGATTGATTGTCATTTTAATAAAACCACGAATTTCCAATACGTGTGGCCCGCGCGAGGTTTTTTTTTTTTTTTTTTTTTCCAGCGCGATCTGACAAATGGCCGCGCGAAAGAAATAAAAACGGTTGTTTATCAAAAACGTTGGGTCCGGCGGATCAAAATAAATGAAGACATCACGAAATTTCGATATAACGCGGTCGCGCGACTCAGCCGCCGAGGTAGCGAATTCGTATTGTCATGCTAATTTTTTTTCTCGCCGTCGGCCGGGCCAACGCGGCGAGTCCAATCCGAGAAACTTTCGAGCGGCCGCGCCGCGAACGGGAGGAGAGAAACGCGGGAACGGGGGGAGTCTGACAAATATCGAACGATTTATTCACGTCCTTTCACCTATCGCATCGCATTAAGTCGCCGCGCGGGTAATTCAATATCTCCGTTTTACCTATCTGTATCGAGTTACTATTTTTTTTTCCAAGCCCTTCGCGTTGTTCGCGTCTCTATCGGTCGGTCGCCGCTCCGTCCTATTCGTCCCGAAAAATCATTCGCTCGAGTTGACCCTTTGAGCGCCGCATCGTCGTCGTACGACGACTTTGTCGGCTGTCCGCGTCTATTTGAAATTTCGACGACCGAAACCGTGTTGAAAATCATTTGTACGAAAGAAAATTATTCGAATCGAAAATGAAATGAAAAAATAAAATAAAATTAATGCGTTTGGCGAAATAACGTAATTATTTTGACACGTGTTAGCGGCGGTATTATCGCGTCACGTTTCGATAATCGCGTAAACGGTAGTGAAACAGGATTGATAATCGTGTAAAAGTTCTCGGCACGCGCGGCGAGTGCCTAACGAACCTATAGCTATGACTATGCATTTTTCGTGCACACACAGCTGTGTGTGCGTGTGCACGTTGCAACACGTGTGCGTCGCAGGGGCTGCTGACGATTCCCCACACGCTTGCCAGCTGCCATTTGCCTCCCCGACGACGCTCGCGGTGCGTGCGAATATGCGGAGCTGCAACGGTCGAGTACAAATATTTCGGTACAACGGTGCTGCATTACGCTCGCTAAAAGCCGCTCGTACGTTCGTCGAATGCGCCTGTACTTATTTTTCCGACGATACTATCAACGAAGTAGCGCCTAGTAAAATCACTCGCGGTGCCGAAGCGCGAGCGCGGTGCAATATATTCCCTTAATTCCGCATGGAACGAGCGTGTAAACCCGGCGCAAACGGACGCTATTATTACGCGGCAGTAAAAAGCGAAGAGCGTGTTTTCACTTCCATCGGGTTGTCGGCTTCGCTGTTGGTCGAGACTTGGTCGAGACTTGGTCAAGACCGCGATACGAGCGATCTTGGAGGTCTCTTCGAGTGCGCGTCAGGTGTCTCAAGGAGCTCGACACTTTTATTTATTTTTTTTTTTTTATATTTTTCTCGCGGGTCATTTTTTTTTTTTTTTTTTTAATAAAAAAGGCAGAAGCGGCGTTTTGACAACGCCGCTTCTGGGGACTGAAGTGCGGTTACGATTCGAGGAGCTGTATCGAAAATCGTTACCGTCATCGGTGCGGCCAAGTGTAAAAAAAAAAAAAAAAACAACCCGGAAAAGCCAAGATCCAAGTGAGTGACCGCAGCCAATAGCAAACACAGAAACCTCCCCCTCTAGTCCCCCGGAGCGGAGGGGGAGAGGCGAAGGACTCGCGTCGCGGGAAAAAATTCGGTCGCTCGATCCACACACATCGAAAATCGAAGACGACGAGCAGCTCCGAACGGGTCCCAGGTTTCTCTGTATAAAATCCCAGGTCTTTGTATACACGAAATCCAGGAGAGCCTCGTGTAACGCGATCCGCCGAAAGTTTTTCCACCGAGCTGTGCGGCGCGTAGTTGTCGTGTTGCAAAGGACGACGCGAGGGGCGCGGCGACGGCGGCGGCGGAGGCACGAGGAGAATAGGATGAACGGAGTGTAAAGAGGGGCGAGGGGGACGGGGGAAGAAGAAGCTGGTGCGGCGCTCGAGGCTCGAGGCGCAGGAGCGATGCGAACGCGACGCGAGGAAGAAGACGAAGGAGGGAGGAAGCGGAGGAGCGAAGAATTTCGCGTCGGTTCGGCGGGCTCTGCTCCGGGCGGCGAGGAAACGACGCGGGCCAATCGAGAGCGGACCCGGAGATTCGTGCGCGCCGCGGCGACTCCGGCGCACGAATCGTCGGGAAGCGGAAGGGGGTGCCCCGAGTTCGGGCGAATTTCAGCCGCGAGGATCGTCGGCGTCTGCGCCGACGAACGAACCGCGCACGCATACCGAGGCGCATGCGCTGCGTGTACGCGCGCCCCCCGACCGAGGAATTTGCGGTGCTTGAAAAATTACAAAAACGTTTCGATGAAAAAAAATCCATTTTCGCGAAAACAGCAACTGGGCGAATAATTTCGATTCGATTTTCCCTTGATTTTCGTGGTTTACATACATTTTCGTCGGCGAATCTTCGTCGCAGGGGAGTTCGAATAAATTCTCTTTTCGCCGTGTGCGCCGCGCGGTGAGACACGAAAAAAATGTTGGTCTCGCGAGGCTCCCTCGAGAAGTCGAGACGCAAACCCGAGCGAGGGTCCGTGTACGCGGGTTGTTCCACGCTGCTCGGGACCCGAGGAGGATCCCGAGGTGTCCCGCGCGAGTCTCGCTCATCCCCGGAGATACGAATCCGCAGCGCAGCGTCGTCGTCGTCGTCGTCGGCGTGTTCGAATAATACGACGGGAGCGAGCGAGACGAAGAGAGAACGACCGAGAGAGGGGGACGAAGATGAGAGCACGTCGCTGGATGCTGCCGCTGCTGCTGCGTCTCGCTGAGCGTGAGGTCTGGCCCGTCGTCTGCGCTCCACCACCACCACCACTTCGTACGAATCGACGGTACATATATGTATCACGAATGAGAGAAAGAGAGACGCGCCGAGAACGAGCGAGCGAGAGGGAGGCGGAGAGTGGGAGCGAAAGAGAGAGAGAGGGCGAGACGGGCGAGTTCGGGTTTTCAAGTGGGCCAGAGGCCCAGCGGCAAAACGCGTCAGATATATCATTATCTCAGCCTCGCTGTTGCTATGCAATTAGACTCCGTTAATCGGCAGCAGCCAACTCCCCGACTCGCCAAAACTATCCTATCCCCACTCCGCGCGCTTCGGCTCCTCAGCCGCGAGAGGCGCTGTATCTTCCGTTTTTTTTTTTTTTTGCATCATCCGTCTCTTCTTCCGTTGTGATATTTTCGCGTCGAGCCTCTTTGTCTCCTACGTTCGTCGTTAGACCGGTCGGAATTATTGTTTTCGTTTTTTTTGTGACCGGGACACACGACGATTCTGCGCGTTCGCAGTTCGGTTTCGGGCGAACGTCGGACTCAACACGACTCACTCGGCGCGCGCGCTAACCGCGCGAGGGAAAGGCTGAGAAATGTGCGGCGAGGCGAACGCGAGCGATAGACGCGACTCGCCTGCGCGATCAACGAAGACGCAGCAATAACAACAACACCGGCACGTGGATCGAAGCCGGCAGCAGCGGCTGATCCCCCCCCCCCCCCATCCTTCCCCCACCAACGGAGGTGACGTCGACGACGACGACGACGACGACTCGACTGTTCCTCGCGCTGTTATCTCGCCACCCATTTATATTTCCCTTCCCGCCGCTGCGATCGTCGCTGCTCAGCCAGTGGCAAATATTTTCCGGGCGATACAAAGTCCGGTTGATCCTCGAAACAGCTGGACTTTGGGTCTCGAGGAAATTTCGCGAGAAAAAAAATATCGCCAGCCCGCAGTATTAAAAATGATCGATTTTTGTTTATGGGTTTTTTTAATCGAGTGTTGCAAAAGCTCGATCGACGTTCGAAGCTTGGCGTCGCGATATTGCGAGAACGCGACGTTGAATTACGAGAAAGAAAAAAAAAGAGAAAACAGATTGCCGCGCTTTGGGAAAGGACGACGTGGTCACGTCTCGCGCGTCGTTCTCTCTCGCCTTGTATCGGTCACACACGCGGCGCGCGAGGTTCCCGCTCGAATCTCATAGCGGCACAAGGACGGTCGGAGGCCGCTCGCGCTCTCGCCTCGCGGACACCGCGCGCGCTTCCTTCGCCGTTCATTAAGCTTCGGCTTGACCTTGAGATTCGGTGCGCCGGGAGATCGCGGTGAAACACCGCCGCCGCCGCCGCGCAGCCGGTTGCGCGCGCAACGACGAGACGTGTATGGCGCGAATGTAACTTCGTGTTTACAACGCGCGAAACTCCCGCGAACTCTCGGAATTTCTGTGCGTTGAAGCTCGCATCGTTGGAATATAACGAAAATATTTAACCAACGATTCTAAAATTATTCCAGCGCTGCTAAAAAGTTATCACGACGATCATAATCGATTTGTGTTCGTTGGAATATCTTTTTTTTTTTTTTTTCGTTGCTTTCCAACGATGCAAACTTCAACATAACGAATTCCTTCTATTTCTCCTGTCAGCTGGTGCAATATTTACCGGGCGGAGAAAAGAAAACATTGTTAAGTCTCGGAGCGAACAATGGTTGTCATTGTGATCGACGGTGAAAAATAAAATAAAACAAAATGCTCCTGTGGATTCTAGGAAACAGAGGATTCGTATATATGTGTGCGTGTGTGTGTATCGCTTATATAACACGTGGTCTACTCTCTGTTGCTATGCGGACCGGGCGGACCGAGAGAGAGACTCTCCGCTCGAAACGGCGACCCGAATAATTTTTCGGGTTCCCGTCGCCCGCTAGATCTCGCGCTATAAATAGCTGCGCGCGCAGCCAGCACCGACGGCGGCGGCTCGTTAAAATTTTCTGAAGATCCGTCACTTTGATTCGCCAATCGCCAAGCCACCCCGCTTGGCGCGCGCGCGCGATAGGTGTTCGTGACGTCGGCGGCGACCGAGAGACAGAGCGACGAAATACCGCTGCTGCATGTTTCACCGCGGCGCTGATGACGAATCGACGCGAGAGAGAGGCGGGGACGTCGCTGACCGGAAGTTCGATCATCTTTCTTCCTGGAACTCGATCGCGCGTCCGGCCGACTCGCGAGGTGCGGAGATACGCGAAAGGTACAAGTCATCGCGGTCATTATTTCGACTCGATCGCGGTCACCCCGATATTATTATTATTGCTGTATCGTCAAGCAATTATTTTCTCATCACAATTATTTCAATCAGTCTCTCGGGTATTTTTCGACCGTGCCAAAAATTCAAATGACGTTTTTTTTTCGAACTCGCGAATAGCCCCTCCGTCGACCGGTTAACGCTCCCGGCGCTCTCGCTCGTCGTCGCTAATGTCAAACTCACACGTCGCGAAAGAACGGACTTTCGCTTCCGCGACGACGCTGCTGATATCTCCGCCACCCGGGCGCGCGCGCGCGCGCCTGACACCGCATTGGCCTCGTCAGCGTCACTAACAAGTCGGCTATTAGCGTTCAATCGTGACTTATCAAACGCGAGGCATTTGTCATTCGGTGAGAAAGGCCCGTCGCGCGACAGCTCATAGGTGCGATTCAACTCCATCGCCCTCCTTCTCTATAAATTCAACTTATTTATCTGTCTCTCTCTCTCTCTCTCTCTCTCTCTCTCTCTCTCTCTCTGTCAACGTCCAATTCTCAACGCGTCTCACGAGTCCGCAGAGCTGCCCGGCTATACAATTATTTTCTCACTCGTGGGCGGCCATTTTTCACAGCCCAACCGTGTATATTACGCGCAGCTGCGAGCGAATTCGTCTTTTTCGCTATTTAAAAAATATTTATCTTATCTTGTTAATTTATTTTATTTTCCTGTCGCGGTTCTGTTGATAATGCAGCTGCACGCGACGCAGTGCGATTTTCGTTGATGACGCCTTTTTCGATTCCTCGATACCGAGTCCTGCCGCAGCCAAGGACGACGCATGCGCGCGCCCGTCCCGCTGACTTATCTCTCGGCTCCTGCGTCGCTCTTGGTTGTTCTCTTCTCTACCCCCTCCCCTTCTTCCTTTCATCGCGCGCACGCACACACGCGATTAGACGTCGCGTCGGCCAATCAGGAGGCAGCGTCGACGGCGGCGGCGGTGAACATCGCGCGCCGAGCTCCTCGGGGCCACGCGTCGCGTCTATTATACATTATTCAACGCCGAGCACTGCCACCTCTCGCTGCCGAAAACTTGGTCGTTGCGAATTCAGTACGATGCACCATAGCCGGGTAGCAACAGGCAGGTTCGACGGGGCCCCCGCGCGGTCGCGACGCAAGATGCTTTCACGAACCCCGCAGCCCCGAAAAACGTCACCGTCACCGCGCGAGACGCGCGCTCGCTTCGATCTCGCCGCCGAGCCGCCGAGCCGCCGCGACACGAGGAATCGGGTCTGCGCACCGAGGCGCGTGCTCGAAACGGCCGCGAAAGGTCGTAATACCACCGAGCGGCCCGCGCGGCCGCAGCGTACCGCGTCTAGGCTGTCGCAACGCGCCCTCGTAACTCGCGCGGAATTCGATTGCGGTAAATCGTCATCGAGGCGACCCGTGTGTAATCCAATTACCGCGCAGCGATCGAAGAACGATCGTAGAACGATCGTAGACCGAACAAACGTGATTACGCCGAAGGGAGGACCCGGACGTGAAAAAAATGAGAACAAGATGCCTCGATTTCACGGTTCGACGAAACAAAATTCATTAGCCCGCGACACCGGGTGTCGTACCCTTCGCTGAATTATGTTTCTTCGATGTAGAAAATCCCGCGCACGCGCGATAAATCTTCGGTGTCCGCTCGTCGCGGCGTTTGGCGACCGCGGAACCCTTTTTACGAAATTTCGCAGGCCGTCCGCACGACGGATTGACACTCGGATCTCGGCGGCTAAGGCGAAAAGGCGAATCAGCCCTGCGCTTACCCGTATCTCCTGTCGTAACATTCTGTTTTTTTTTTTCTTCGTCGAATTCCTCGTTATGCCCAGCGCGCGGCTTCGTTATTAGTATTTAAATTAGTCGCGTCCCTTTTATCCGGACCGCGCGCGCGCGATCTTTTCGCCGTGGGCAGATCGCTGTTTGTTTACCTCGGGCGGATATACCTTTTCGGATCGACCGCACGCAGACACACACACACACACACATATATATATATGTTGTACAGATTCGTACGCGGTGCACAGACGAAACAGTCCGACGCTCGCCGGCACGTACGTTATATGCCTTGTCCGACGCAGGTGAAACGTTACTCGACGCAGCGTCGAACACGAATTTTAATGTTCCCCGCTGATCTCTATACGCGACGTGAAGGAAATGATTCAGTGCCGAATGCGCGGCGCGCGACTCCGAAGCGGGCCGAGTGTGTTGCTATGGGCTCGCGAAGCGAGCGCGATTTTTCGACCCGGAACGAACCATCGACTCGTTCAATTTAACGTCAATTAATCGCAGAAAATTATTGCCAACTTTTTTTATTTGTTTTTATTTTTATTTTTTTTTTATAGCACCGGAGCATCGGTCGGAAGTGCGAAAGCCGTTTCGGAAAAATATCGGGAGTACCGTTGTGAGTTTATTGTTTCGAGTATTGAGAGAGAGAGAGAAATGGAGGGTCGGGGGAAACGGTCGGGGGTCGACCTTCCGAGACGATGAGCCCCGGTGCTCGGGGGTCGCCACTAATCCGCAGCCCTGGGCATCGGGAAAACCGACGCACAGTCCCGTCGCGCATAAATATATAAAAGGTCCCGGGACGAAAATTTACGGCCTACCGAACCTACCTAATCAGCGCTATCTAAATTGAGAACGCGGTCCGTCCGTGCGGCATCGGTACGGTCGAAGAGATAATAATGCGCGCGAATTCGAGTGGGTGCGGCGCACGCGCACCTCGAGAATTTCGTACTCTCCCTCCTTCGGTCTCCTTCGGTCTCCTTCGGTCTCCTTCGGTCTCCTTTGCCTCCCCGCTCGCGGGTATCTCGAGTTGAACGAACCTCGAACACCCGACGACGCGGCGTTGAGGTGCGTGAAAAAAATAAATGAAAAATAAAAAGCGGCAATATTTTTCCGCGAAATTTCGACCGTCACTTCAATTTCAACTTTCCCACGGATCTCCGAGATTCACAGATGTTCCTTTTGTTTTATATAATATGTTTTTCTTTCTACTTCTTTGGAGTGGAATCCCTTTGACCCCTCGAAGTGGAATTCGCTTCTCCGTCGAACGAGCTTAAACAATTAGAACGCCACGGGTCGTGACCGACACTCACGGGGAAAAACGTGTTGTTCGGTGATAAATTTAGCAGTGTATAACCGATATATTTCTCGGGTTCAAAGGAGGCCGAGGGAAGGCAACGCGTACCTGAACCTGTCCGAAGGTCGCGTATCTCTCTTGTGTTCGGCAGGCCGATCGCAGATTTCCCGCACGGTTTCTCAGGTTCCGAGGACTCGAGGCTGCTCGTCGGGCTTTCGCCTCTCCTCGCGTCTATTCTCCTCTCTTTCTCTCTCTCTCTCTCTCTCTCTCTCTCCCCGTCTTCCCCTCCCGCGCGCTATATCTTATTCGCTCTCTCGCTCGCTCCTTCCATTGAGAAGCCAGCGGAGAAGCCCGATGAATGAACAGGGCGACACGGGACTGGCTGCGCCTGCCGTTGCTGCCGCTGCTGCTGGCAGCAACGCGGCCAGAGATATCCGTGCGAGCGGCGGTACCTACCTACCTTACCTTACGTACACAATGCATACCTCATATACCTCACCCACTCGTCGGCGCGCGCAGGTAGAGCCTTATCGCCGACCACCGTCTCACGGAATTATCCTTCTTCTCGGCTTTTATCTCGGGTGGACCCCTTCAACCAGCGTCGACAGCCCCCCCGTGGAGCTTCCATATCTGCGACACGCTGCTAATTACGAAAATTGACGCAACGAAGCGGAGAACAATCGCGAACCTGTTCGCGGCTACGAATTATCCGCGTCGTTTCACCGCGGTGACTTTTATCTCAATGGGCTCGTTTGTCTCGTTGGGCGAAATTAAAAATGATTCTCGGTGCGCGCGGTCCGTGCGCAATTAATCATCGTTCCGCGACGTCCGTCGATACAGTGTCCCAAGCAGCTTGTAATTATATGGCAAAACTCAAGCGGCAACGCGATTCCGCGAGTCCAATATAATTGGCCTCGCGGTGTTACGGCGCGTTACGGCGGCGCTTTGTCCAAATCGATTCTTATACTCCGTGCGAGTGATGGATTTTGCTTAACGATCGAGAAATTGGACTTTCAGTTTTTTTGTTCCCGCCAATAGCCTCGAAGTTTTTACTTATTGCGATTATTTATTTTTTATTTTTTTTTTACCATGCAATAAATAATAAATCAATTTAATTGTCATTCATATTTTATTTGCGCGCAATGCCACCACGGAAACGAGGTATTCGGGCCACGGGAAAAAAAAAAAAAAAAAAACAAAAACACATTACACCAATTGCACGAATGAGTGGCCCCGGTAAATAGTGAGGACGCGAGGAATATCTCGAAGCGGTCGTAGCGGAAGAGCGTGGTTTGCGAGGCGCCGATTGCCCCGTTACTCGCGGTGGCAGCAACAGATCGTGCGAATTGCCCGGAGTGGGCATTGCGCCGTTGCTCGTCTTGTCAAGGACGCTCTGCGCGCGCGCGCGCGCGCGTTCCACCGTTCACCCGGGACGATGCTGCTGACCCTGCGGTGCGCACACTTGGCGACTTCCTCGATTTCGACTGTCGTCGCCCGCGCGTTAGTCTTTCGTCTTCCCGAAAAGAAGAAGAAAAAAAAAAAAAAAAAAAAAAAAAGACCTCGTAACGCGTCTTCGTGGGCGACTTACGATGTTGTCTAGGTCGCGACGCTCCGCCCGCGACATAGTTGCCCCGTTCTAGTCGGTTCACTACGAAAACTCGGAGAATTACGATGCCGCGCGTACGCGTCGCGTGGGAGACAAGAGCCAAGTTTCGCGTGGGAAGCGCGCCGCAAAATATTTATCGACGACGAAAACACTGCGACGTACGTCGCGTGGGCGTGAAACGTGCACTTGGCAGGAAAGAGACGCGTAGCCGAGTCGTATAGGAAGCGGAAGGGGCGTAGAGGCGTCGGGACGAAGCGAGAAAGAAAAATCGTTTCGCGTTTCCCAGCGCGTGCGAAATTCCTCGAAATCGGCGGAACAGCGACCTGTTGCTATGGGAGCCTCAAAAGTAAACAACGCGTTGCGTCATCGCCGGGTCCTGCTGCGCGTCTAGACCGAGAGGGCGAGAGAGCGCGATATATCGCGTCGCGTCGCGAGTGCCGAGAGTTCTCGAGGAGTCGCGAAGGACGAGGAGGCTGCGCGGAGGAGGAAGAGACCGCCGAGGAAGAAGCGACGGTTCGAGCGAGGCGGAAGAGGGGCGGCGGCGGCGGCGGGGGGCAGAGAGATTCGGGACCGATGGAAAAGGGGGCCGCCGCCGCCGCCGCCGCCGCCGCGAAGCGGCGGGCAACAACAGCGCCGGCGCGGCGCACATCCTCCCGTCGTGCGGTCCGCGCGCGCGCGCGCAGCTTTTTGGCCTGCGAATAATAATCATGTGGCGAGAAGAGCGAAGGACTGGACGGGGAGAGAGAGAGAGAGAGGGGAAAGGCCGAACGGCAGCAGCGCTCTCGCATGGTCACGGATCTCCGGCGCTGCATAGCAACAGGGAGAGCAGCGTGTGTTCTTTCTGCTCTGCGTTGGCGCGCCGAGAATCACGCGGTCCTGTCGAGAGGCGAGCGACGCGGCGAAGCGGAGGGAGACGGAGAGAGAGCGAGCGAGCGAGCGAGAGAGAGGGCTCAGCGTTCGGGCTAATGGGATAAGAAGCAGGCCGAACAGAGAGAGGGAATGGGACGAGAGAACCGTGTGAGCTGCGCGCCAACGTGAAACGCACGTTGTGCGACCGGCGAGAGAGAGATGGGGGGGGGGGCGGGGGGAGGGCGAAAGCAGCCGAGGGAGACACAAAGAGAATCGAGAGACGGACGAAAACAAGGAAAACACAATATAGTTTGTTTACGTTAGCAGCAATCGTGATTTATTTTATCGAATGTTTTTTGCTGCAACTTAAGCTCCAAATATTTTGGAATATCGATGATTGTCGCGTTGTCCCATTTGTATTCGCGCGGCGAATAAAATTGCCGCGTGAGCAGCAGCAGCAGCAGCAGCAGTTCGAGGTGCTCGTTTGTTTTTCTGCGGAGGAAGTCGGCGCCGCGAGATGCATCGTCGGGTCCCCCGGCCGTGTCTAGACGGCATAAACGTGCGGGAACGCGGTTTGCGCGTCCACCCACCGCGCCTGCGCGCGCTTCTCGCGCACCTTCGAGGGGCCCCGCGGGGTCGTCATGGTTTGGCTTTACCGCCTCGCTGACAGCTGTCGGGCGGGAGTCGCGACCGCGCGGGAACCTACTCGTCGTCGGGGGTGTTTTTCTCGCGCGTCGACTCGCGAGTCTCGGTAAAAAAAAAAAATACAAAAAAAATACTTCCGATCGCCCGGGGTAGTCGGTCGAGTGATCGAGTGACTCGACGATTCTGTCTATTCGTGCGTCGGTAATAGATTCATTAGCCACGCGGGTTATATCGAGTTTGTTATTGAATTTGTTATTGAATCGGACGACGCGAGAATCCGAGCGTCGTCCGTGGCAAGCGCAGAGTCATCAGCGCCGCGACGCCGAGAGAGCGAGGCGAAAGACGAAACATGCGAAGGAGATACGACGGAGATACCGAGATAGAGAGAGAGACGCGATTAACCGACTGTTTCCGGTTGCTACGCTGCCGAGAGAAGACGGGTCAGGATGCACAAGTCAACTGCGGACTATGCGCGGCTCTTCGGCTCTTCCAGCAATGGGTCCGGTGGTCCGGCGAAGAAATAGCGCTGTTTATAGGCGGGGGACGAACGGCGATTGTCGTTGTCACTCGCAGCGCGACGACGCATTTTACGCGATGACTCCCCCCCACCTCGCCGCACCGCCGCGGCTCTTCGCCTTCGAATAGAAATTTTTGGCGGCATCTCTCAGCGACGCAGCAGCAGCAGCAGCAGCAGCAGCAGCAGCAGCAGCAGCCGCGCGCCGCTCGCCCCGCGCGTTCCGAGAAGAGAAACCGAGCGAGCGGCGTTTTTTTTTTCGAAGGTTTTTCGAGAGGAGGCGCCACGGCAACTAGAGAAGTCCGCTTCGAATTGGATCTCGCGCCGCGAACGTGCAGCGACGGTGCACGAGCAATTGCGTGGAGACTTTTTTTGCGGAACAATTTTTTTTCCCTCAATTATCGGCATTTCGGGGAACCGAAAAATGCCAAATTCGCTGGTCCAGTGAAAAAAAAAAAAAAAAAAAAAAAAAAAAAAAAAAAAAAAAAAAAAAAAAAAAAAAAAAAGATGTGCCGTGACGTGCGTTACTCGTTTTCGCCTGATTCGTCACACAAGGAGTCTGACGTCATTGCCGTTTTCGCGCCGCTAAATAACAGCGGCGGAAACTGCGCGTGCGCGTCACAAAGAACTCGGCAGCGCGCAGTGAGAGCGACGATGTGGAAAGTACGTGTTTTTTTTCCAGAGGAAAGAATAAAATGTGTAGGCATGCTGCTCCCGCTTCAAAGAAATGTTTCGAGCTGCACAGCTGCTGTCAGGGAGTTTTATCATTTCGAATAGGGGAGGCTGCTGCTGCTGCTGCTGCTGCTGCTGCTGCCTATGGCCAACTCCCACCACACTCGGGGCTGCGTATTCACCGCGCGCGTAGAGGGCAACCGCTTCGCTTGCACATCGGTTCTACTCTCTCTCTTTCGTCGCGTCTCTATCTTCGCTCTCTCCGTTTCTCCCGCTGCCAACGCGTATTGGGTTACTATCTCGTTAGAAGCGGCCGAGGGCTTTTGAAAAACCGAGCCCAACTGGGCATAGGGGCAGCTGTTATACATTCCTGCGTCCCTATCTTTTCTCCCCCTCCGCGAACGCGCCCCGCCCTTTTCACCCCTCACGCTCGCTCACGCTGCTCGCTCTCGCTCTTTGTCTCTCGCGCGCGCGCGCGCGCGCCAACGAACGATGCATCGAAATGCACGGACGAAAAATATTGTATGCCGCGCGGACCTGCGCGTTACGGGCCCCATTTCGTTTCGGATTCTGTGAGCCATTATCTCCGTACAATCGACTTGTTACTTGCTACCAGGCATATCGGCTACTTTGATCGAGATGTTCCCAACATTATCATTAATATTTTTTTTTTTCCAGGCCAATTTTGTCCGAGACGACGCGATGTAAATGAAACTCTCCACTTTTTTCGCCTGGCTGAGAAAAATGAAAAACGAAGTTTCCCAAGTTTTTCAAACACGCGATAGCTTCGTTGTTGTTTTTTTAACCAGACGCGATAGAGGTTGGACAAACTCGCCCAAGCGATATTATATGGCCGAGGGGTTAAAGGGTTCCCGGTAGCGTTGCGCGCCTCTCGCGAGAAAGAGAGACGGGGAGATAAAAATCCTTGGAAGATTAGACCGAGTACGTGAACTGAATTCGTATCGCCGCCGGAAGTAGCGCTTGGCCCATGCGCCGCCGCCGCCGCCGCCGCCGCCGCCGCCGCCGCTTCGCCTCGGCCCTCGGTATTTGGATACCCTCGGATACTGCAGGGCCCCCGCCGCGTCGACCAATCGCGTGGCTCCGCGGCGCGATTACGTAATCCCCGCAGCGACGACGCTTCAAACGAAGCGTTTGAAGCGTCGACCCTTTTTTTTTTTTTCGTTTTCGTTGTCGTCGACCGTTAGGCGCACGCACGAAGTTTCGACTTCTACGAACGAAGTGGAAAACATTGGACCGCGACGCGCTGCTGGTCGCTTCGAGAGGCTCTAAAATAAAAATGCTTCGCGCGGACATTTTTCCGTGAGGACAAACGATATTTTTTGTAGACGTCCAACGATGCACAATGCGACTCAAATTGTTGGGCAAATCATTATTTCTCCCACAACTCGCGTTGTCGATATTTTTTTTCCTCAGTTCAATATTCACCGAGTGAAAAATATTCGGCCGCTACAAAATGCGTTCGTCGTAGAAGTGGACGGACGAAAATAAAATCGATATTTTCCGTGTGAATAGTCGTCGAAATGTGCTGTTTACCGCTCCTCTCGTTTCTATTGGTATTCAAATGAAGACCGATTCTCGGAGGCGGTTTCCTCCTTACCGTTCCGTGTATTCACCGCGGGTCAACGAGGCGACTCGGGGGACGCTGCTGCTTCGTTGTCGAGAAAATCAACAGGTCCTTGCCGCTTCCTGCGCGCTCTCGCGCGTTTGCCGTCTTCTCGGCTTCTCGCGGCGGCGGCGGCGTTGAAGCGGACTCTATCTGCCGTTTTGCCTATTAGACTCTCGCGTCTACATTGGAACGCGAGTCGTGAGTCAACCGCAGCCGCCGTCGCCGCGGCGCTCGAAATTATATTGACCTCTTGGCCGAGGTTGTCCGTCGCGCGAGAACATAAATCTTCGTTGCGGAGACCGGAAAGGATTGGGGGGGGGGGGCTGGTGAAAAATAGAAGCGACGCCGCGGGGCCTCGACACCTCGGGTTTATTCGTGAATTAATCGCGGATAGACGCGATGAGAAATAAACAAATCAATTACGATGGATTTGCACCGAGAGCTGGAAAACTGATCGAAAATAAAGGAGAATAATAAAATATTTTCTCGGCACGTTAATTCGACCCCCGGCTTCGGTTCCCACGGCGGTCATTTTTGTTTAACCCACCCGCGAGTTCAGAGGGAAAAATGCGCGAGGTCAGTTCTCGCGCGCGCGCGTCGTTTGAATAATCAATAGGCGACGCGCGCGATATTAATCTAACGGGTAACGGCGCTTCTCGAGCACGCGACGTGCGTCGATCGTCGTCGTCGTCGTCGTCGTCGTCGTCGTCGTCGTCGTCCCGCAATCGTCGCACGAAATCTCAGCGTCTCGGAAGGAACGAATCTGAAAATCTCTGAAACAACGAATCGAAAGCCGCGATTCGATTAATCGGCGTCTTCCGTTTTGCGGTGCGAAACAAAGTCGCGCGGCTGTTTATCTCGCAATTAGGACGGAGGAAAGTGTGCGGCCGAGCGAACGAAAGGGACTCGGTGAAGCTGGCGAATGGGAGGAGGAGGAGGAGGGAAAACGAGGCGCGTTTCGCTCTCAGCGCGACGCGATGACACACGCGCCGCCGTCGCCGCGAGCAGCAGCAGCAGCAGCGAGAGCGGGACGCGCACCGGTTGCCGCGCGTGGGTAATCGCCGGCCGCGATCGCGAACCGCCGCCGCGCGCGCGCGCGCGCGCTGCCACAGGAAACGGAACCCCGCGTGTCGATCCCGCAGACTCGTTCCAGCGTAGCGGCGGCGCAGGCGCAGCAGCAACACGTGCTCCTCGCATCACCGCGCGTATTACTCGCTAAGTGCCGGCGTCAATACGACGCCCGGACTGTTATTATCCAGGTGCGAGCCCGGAGGGCGCGATACTTCCTTTCGATCGAACATTAATTCGACGGACTGGAAAATAATGTCTCCGCAATTTCGCGCAATTAATTATACGATTAATTCGATTACATTTTTCGACATTTTTCGACGCACCTATTAGCAGGCGCCGGTTAATTTTGCGCGCAAACCAGCGGGGTCAGGGTTAGCGGCGGGGGCCTCCGCGGTGGCTCAACACGTGCTGCTGCTGCCGCTTCTTCGGGCCCGAGAGAAGCGTGCACGTGGCGCCGCTCGAATCGCGCCACGGTTTTATATTCCCTGCGGGAGGCCTCTGGCTGTGTGTACAGATGAAGAGTGGAGGGGGGGCTCTGCCACGCTCGCGAGCACTCGGCACTCGACAATCTGTTTCTATCTCGTTCTCTTAAGGATTCGCGGCGAATCGTCATTGGCCACAGCTTCGCCTCTGCACCCGCCGCCAAGATTTCGCCGTGCGATTTCAATCCCCAGGGCGAAAGGGGCGTTCACAAAATAATCACGCGAAAAACCCTAGACAGAATTATAACTCGATAAAAATTTAAAAAATAAAAATTGTATCGCTCTTTTATTTTATTTCCACGTTGCCTCGCCAGGGAGGCCAGATAAAAATGTCGTCCAATCTGATACCTCGTGACATCAATTGTGTTAAAAAAAAAAGGGGGAGAAAACATTTGTCGCGAGCGATGACTGGATTCCGGGAGATCGTCGGCTTTTAATGAAGTGTTGATAAGCCACCCTTTGACCGGCCGAGCGAGATGAGAAGGCAGTTGTAATCCCTGCCGAGCCGAAGGGGAGGGGGCATACCCATGGATACCTCCGCGGGCGTAGAAGCGGCTGCTTACTAAGCCGCTTCCTCCCTACGGTTTACCGAACGCTCGAGCCTTCGCTTGACCAAGGGAATCCACGTATCTTCCTCATCTCGCGCACGAGACGCGCGTGGCCCAGACGCCGCCGTCATCATTCACAGACACCAGACGCATGTTTTCTCTTCTTTTTTTTTTTTTTTTTTTTTCGTCTGACTTTTCGTACAATAATTCGGTTCCGCGGCACAAAGAAAATAGTAGCGGCTCGATTCTTCTCATAATTTGATAGAAACCTTATTTTATTTTCCTTTTGTAAAAATTGAAAAAAATTAATTAAAAAAAATATCCCGACAGTTTTTTTCGTCTTCGCTCTGCGGTAATTAGGAGATCCGGGACACCGGTGACGAGTCGGATGTCGACGTGCGAAGGATCATCAATATTCGTCAGTCGTTGCGCCATTAGCTTCGACAAGTTTTTTTTTTTAACATAAAAAAAAGTATCCTCGTTTCGCCGGCTCGACATCCGCTTTGTAGATTTTTTTTTTGTATGAAAATTAAATGGACGACGGAATGTTCGGTCGGAAAAATGTAAAGAACGATTTCCAGGAATTTGAAAAATGTTCTCGCAGCGGCAACTGTGGATGGAACTCGACGGTCTCGGGGGGCTGATTCTTCGGTCGGGCAGCCCCCTCGGCTTCTCGTAGGACGAGGGAGCTGCCCGAGGACCCAGCAGCAGCAGCAGCAGCAGCAGCAGCGGCAGCGCATCAGGTAAACAGAGCCGTTGTAATTCGGTGAACTACGACCGGGCCGCCCGGAGCTTTGGGATCGGGGAAGAATTCGAGAAACCGACCAGGACGAAAATTAGAAGACCGCGTCGAGGACTCGAGATCCACAACCGAAGAGAAAATAGAAATAAAATTCGAAAAAAAAAAAAAAGAAAAAAGAAAAAAAATTACCTCAGAAAAAAAGTGTTGTTATTTTGCCGAAGGACATCAGCCACATCCGAATATCAACAAACCGCGCGCGCGTTTCCTCGTCTCAATTCTCGTGTAACGCGCGTGTCGGTTTCACGGTCATGTTCGAGAAAGCTAATTACAGTGCCGGTGCGAGCCAACGACAATCCGAACGCGCGCGCGCGCGCGCGCGACATTGAAACCCGCGCGCGACGAAGAAATGCGATTAAAGCGGTTGCCGCGTTGCGAATACCGAGGCGACGGCGGCTGCCGGCAACAGGTGAGACCGAGACGCGAATGCGAAGGCGTCGCACGCGGAGGTCGAGTACAACGAGCGAAAGATTTGTTACTCTCGACTGCGGCTCGTTAATGCGCCTGCGCGAAGGCTGCGCGAAGCCTGGAAATATATCGGAGAAACGTGCGCGCCTCGATTTCGAGTAGAGTGGTGTTTGCTCGGTACATTCCACTCTCGCGTTCGTAAACACAATACTCGCCGCGACGCATATTTCTTCTTTCGCCATTTCTGTATTATTTTTTGATTGATTATGTTTTTTATCACCGTTGGCCTACGAACGCGGTAAAAGGAGCCAAGTCCGAGGGCGGATCTGGGTTCCTTTATTGTTTTTTTTTCCCCTTTTCTTGTTCCTCTTCTTCCAGAACTTCCGGAACACGCGGAGCTCCAACGTTTCTTGCGCGTCACGCTCGACGGCCAGGCCGGGTAAGTGTTGCGGCTGCGCACCTGGTCTTGCGTTTATATATATATATATATATAAATATAGTGTATATACGCGGGGCACGACCGGTGAGTAGAAGCTTCCTCGATCAGCGACGAAACGAGCCGTGCAATTTCCTCGCCACGTGGTAAGACATAAACATGTACGTATATGTATATATATATATATAGATTGCACGTCGCGTTGCCCTCGGAGTTCGTCAACGGACAAATTCCTCGGCGAGGAAACGGAAGAATAATTACATTATTAGCCGGAGCAGGTCGGTTTGAAGGAGGAACCGCGAAGCCCCTCGGCGACCTCTTGCGACCACAAAATCTCCAAATTGTCGTACGATTAATTTTCTTTTTTTTTTTTTTATGTCCACTAAAATAACGCGGAGAATATTTTTTGAACGAACGAATCGCGCGATGAAATTCGAAAAATGGAGAAGAAGGCGTCAAATTTTTGGGCAGATATGTATATGGGAAAAAAAATAAAATAAAGAATTCAGACTTGTTTACCACTCGCGTTATCTTTCCTTTCTCCGGCGAACTTCTGTGCCGCTGACGCGATCGTCACGCACAAGGACTCTATATATATGTGTGTGTGTGAGTATAAAAAGTATATATATGTAGAAACGCTGTGCCCGTCGCCTCGTGACCTACGCAGCGGCAGCGGCAGCAGCAGCACCTGGCCAGGTGCACATTGCGCGCGCAACAGCCGGGACGGCGCGCGATCACGATCGTGGGACGCTCGAATGCAAGGGCATTCGATATATATTTATCAAAACGCGCTTTATCCACAATATACACAGAGACGAATAATCGATTGTCAGGCATATTTTAATTCCCACGCGCGTCATCATTATTTTTCTAGTCGGTGAATCATCGAGAGCCACGATTTGTATACTCGTAATTGCTGCTTTTCATTCGATGATCGCGGGCCACATCACTTCCGGTGGCCGGGAGCCGCGATCGAAACTGACAATTTTCTCGACCCCGACGGGCGTAAAAATAATCGAGGACTGGGTTTTCGATGAATAACAAGAGATTTTAGATATTAAAAAAAAGAGGTGGAGCCAGCCGGTTTCTCTCTTTTTCCCGTCTCAAGGCTTCGCAGTGATAAAATGCAAATCGGAGGGGCGGGTGGAGGGGATTATCTTTGTCGGAGAATCTCCGGTCCATATATATTTCGGCGAGCGGGGTTCGTGTGCGGTCCCACGCTCTCGGGGCTCAACGAGTTTGCCGAGAAAACACGAAGCGGCCGGAGGAAGACGAAGAAAACGTTGGCGGATTGCACCTGTCGTTGTACGGGGGGGGGGGGAGCGCGGACCGCGAAAAAACCCGCGACGCGGGGAGACCGGTCGCCGACGCGGGAACCGCATTCTCTCGCCTTTCGCAGAACCGCCAATATCTCGGCGGTGAAATTTCGGCGATGCCACCGGAAGACCGGAGGAGGAGCGAGGGCACGAAGCCCTCGGGAAATTCACCTGTCCCGGTGTCTCGGACATTTTCCGATCTTTATCCGACGTTACGCAACGTTGCGTTGCCAAATGCCGAATGCACAAAATATATATATAGGTATCGACCGCGGGTCGCGGATTGTCTTACTCGCGCTGCGCCGCGGCAACAACGAAACGCCACGGTGCGCGGCTTTTGGGTCAGTGCGCCGTCGGACATCCCTTTATTCCCGAAACCCGAGGCTCGCTGCTGTTGCTGCTCCCCCTCGTCGTCGCCCCCGACGAAAACCGGCCGCGCCGGACCCGGGGGCGAACAATGCGATTCTTATCTCGTTGCAAAAAGAGCCCCGGTGGTGGACGGGGCGAGTGTCCCCCGGCCCGGATCGGTTCGGCGAACGGAGTTGCCGGGGTGGGGGGGAGCCGCTCGGGCTCGGGTCGTTAGCGAGAGACCCGCGACCGAATCTTCCAGCGGGCATCGCCTTTCTGTCGGCGGCCAAATTTTTCACTCGGTATTCGACCGAACATCCGCAAACTAGCTTCTTTTAAATTAAAAAAAAAAAAAACTGCAACAATTGAACGAGGCAAAATGGGCTATGAAATCGGTTACCGTGAGATTTATGAAACTTCAGCTCCTCCGATTTCTCAATTTCACAGCTCTCTCTGTCTCTCTCTCTCTCTCGCGCGCGCGCGCGAATTGAATTCCGATTTCGACCTTGCGACTTTCAATATACCGGTGCAACCTACCCGCGTTGGCCGTCTCGACGCGCGAAGCCCCACAAGTTCCGTTCGCGGTGCGAACGTATCACTTTCGACGCTGGATTCCCGCGGGGGACAACGAAAACCGAGGCCCGGACGTTGCGTTCTCTTTTTATTTTAACTAACAAAAAGAGCCGACGAAAAAAAAAAAAAAAAAAAAAAATGTCTCGCGACACGCGCGCGAGACAGTGTCGCTCGATTATCCGACGACGAGACTCACGGCGGCGCCGGAGATCAATCTTCATAGACGTCGAGATCGATGACTATCGTCTCGTCTATCCCGTCGAAATTTCCCGCTCTGCTCCTACGGAACTCGGACTGTGTTTTCATTGGAAAATATTTCGTCGGTTCCTCGTCGATAATACGCGTCAAAGTGTCTCGGGTGCCTCGAGATTGAGATCCGCGTTGACGCAGCTCCGATCAACAACGGATCGAGTCGCTGTTGATCGGAGGCGGGGATAGAATGTAACGATATAATTGCGGGCACCGTCGTCGGCACGTGAATCCGTCTCAATTTAAACATATCCCTCGCGTTTATTTGTCGCGGCTATCGAGTTACCCGAAGTGTCCGGCGCGCGTAGCACGCGTCGCGTCGCGTAAACGAATGACGCAATCGCGAGGCGCGAGTCGCAACGAACAAAGCGCGCTTCGCGTCCGCTCCGATTCACCGCGCGCGGCTTCGGCCCATGGATAAATTTCGAAAAAATCCATCCGAGCCACTGGGAGACAGACTCGTTAATTTAACGTCCACCGAACGTCGCGTGAATATTTTATCTCGGGCCGCGGGAGGGGAGAGAGAGAGAGAGAGAGAGAGAACAACAAAAAACAGTATTTTTCAACCGATCGCCGATAGCCAACGAATTATCGAGGAGTCGATAAAGTCGTGGATAAAGGGTTCCATTATAAATCATCGACGCTCGCAGATAGCGTCGGGCGTCGCGTATCGGGCTCTCGTTTTTTTTTCTTCGCCCTCCTCCTCCCCCTCCTCCTTGTTCCCTTCCGGAGCGCGAGACCTTTGCTACGGCTATCGGATAATCGGTGGAAAATCGACCGCTCGCCGAGGGCCGATTTCCCGCCGTGAATCGTCTCGTTCGGTCCACCGAATCGCAGCGACGCGAACGCGGCTAATTGGCCGTAACACGAGTATTTTCGTTTTTCCTCGATTCTCTCTCGTTATTCCCAACGACAACGTCCAACGGACCGTTTAGCGTACTCGTGGATGAAAAAAAGAAAATTATACGAAGAAATAGAAATTGACGAGCTCACCGTTTGAAAAAATTAAAAAAAATAAAAATGCCAGCGGCACGAGGGTCAAGATCGAATTACGGAAAGTCGGATGATCGGTAGCCGAGATAGTGAGAGAGAGAAAAGAATCTCTCACGGGCAGGGTCGCGACACGTTCGAGCGATGCTCGTTGATGTGCGTCAAGCGAGCGGGAAGCAAGCACCTGTTGATTCGCCCGAGAGCAGCGCAACGCGCTCGTATTATTATCCGCGTCAACAGAGTCGAAATTCATCGTAGCACAGTCTCGTCGATCGTCGCTGTTGATTCACACGGCCGAAAGTAGCGCGTGTTTCAAACCATGCGGCGCGCGACATTATTCAATTAAACGAAACTCAATACGCTCGCACGAGGAGCGATAATGAAGCGGACGAGAAGCGAGGGGGGCACCGAGAAACCCGGAGGAGAACGATAAGCAACGCTGCCGTCGTCTCCGTATACGAAGTCTCGTTTCAAGTGCAACGCACTGCACGACATTGTCGCCAGCGGCGAACACGAGACGCCTCGAGGGAAGACAAACGCTGTGAACGCGCGACTTTTCCAACGCGAGTCAGCATTATCGCCCCGTCGCCGCGGTGCCTTCTCTGGTTCGCGAGATTGCGTACGCGGAAATCGCGGCCGGCGAGAGGTCAGGAGGAGCAATTTGTCCGCTAAATTCGCTCCTATGTTCAGTTTTCGCTCCTAATTAAAACAAAATTTTTAAGTATTAAATATAATATAATAATAATATATAATATATATGTACCAAGCTTTGGAGATGATAAAACGACGAGGGAAATAAAATAGAGCGGAGGTTGAAATTGCTTACCCTGACGAACGAATGAAATTTCACTTTGCTGGGAGAAACAGGCGGACTGTTGGGAGGTCTCGGGGCGGCAGGCACCTGAAGCAAATTCTGGACCTCCAGCAGATATCCCTTCCTGGCGTATCCGCTCTTGGGGCTCGTCTTGACGTCGCTCTCCGCCTTGGCCTTCCTGACGAGCTTGAGATTCTCCTTGGCGTTCCGCCTGAGTATTATGTGACTGAGCCTGCGCGGGTTGGCCCACGAGTCGTTGGCGCAGATTCGTCTCCAGGCCTTGGACACCATGCTGACGGAGCACAGATCCTGGGGGCTGAGGTGCGACAGAATCTTGGACACGACTCGCCAGTGATTGCTCTTCTCGCCGAGCAGACTCATCAGATCCACGGTATCCTTGCCGGTGAAGTCCGGCGTCGCTCGAGTTCTGTGCAGAGCGTAGGACAGCGCTCGCTGACCAAAGTCCAGTCTCTTGGGCTTGATCTCCGGTACGCAGGTGGGACGATCCGCTATCGTGAGATTCCTCAATTGGCCGTTGTCCACCGAGGCAAAGACGGCCGGACTGGTTCTGCTGGTCTTGGGCGAAAAGCTGAGACAGGAGGAATCCGCGGTTCTCAGGCACCCGGGGGCCCCTGGGCCACCGCCGTAGGGTGTACTCTGCGGGGCGACGACTAGTTTCATCTCCACGTCCTCTTCGATGGGCTCGGAGGCCACGAACGAGGAGGATGGAACCGCCGGCGAGGGCGGAGGCGACAGGAGCTGCAGCCCGGAGGCTGGTGCGATCGGCGCGGTTGTCCTCCGTGCTCTTCTGTTTCGACTCCTTCGCTCCCTGAGCTCAGCTCCGAAGCCCCTGACATCCGTGCAGAGACCGGTCGCCTCGGCTATGGAACTTCTCTCCAGCGACGAGTGATGCTCGCAGCTGAAGTTACCGGAGTCCTGGGAGATGCCATCCGCCTCCAACTCCTGCGACTCGTCTATGGGCGAGTCGCACGCGTGATCCGAGGCGTTTATCAGCGAGTTGAATTTCGACCTGGGCCGCTGGCCGCGATCCGACTGCCAGGGATCCGAGCGCATTCGGTAGTGTCGCTTGGACGTCGCGAGACACGCGCGGGTCCGGCATCCCGCGACAATCGGCGTAAAACCGCTCGCCGAATGAGGTGTCAGAGAGAAGTAACCAACGTCCGAGGTGTCGTAGCCGCCGTGAGGACCACCACCACCCCGGCCGCCCGGGTTTATCGTCCCGTGCGGCGTCTCGCTTATACGTTTGCTCTCCACCTCCGCCATATCTGCGTCACTCGTCATTTTTCCCGGGCCTCGATTCAATAACGACAAAAACAACAACAACAACAACAACGAAACACATAACCCAAAGACGCGGCGCGAAAAGTTTCAGCCTCGCGGCGCTCGTATTTCGCGCTCCCGCGCCATCGTCGTGTTGTTCGTGTTTCTCGCAGCTTCGCGCGAACTCACCGCACGTCGCGCGTCTCACTCCCGCGAGTTCACCTTGTCCTCGCGTCTCGCGGCTGCTTTTGTTGACGTTTCGCGGCGATCACGCGGCATGCTCGTCGCACAGCGGGCACACGCACACACACACCCACGCGACCGAGAGACACTGGATTATACACGACCGAGACACTTTCTCTCTTTCTCCCTCTCGCTCGCCCGCCCGCTCGCTGTTGTTATTGCGCCGGGATTACGCGCGAAAATATCCACGAGCGGCACTTGTTTTTCTCATGCTCCTTGGCGGCGGCGGCGGCGGCGCGCGAGACGCACTCGCGACGACTGTTCCGCACCCTGGGAAAAGCACCCCGACGCACGCAGCATCCACCGCTGCTGCTGCTGCACCAAACGCGTGTAAACAAAAGCCGGCAAACAGGATTTACCGATGCGTTCGCGCGGCGGCGCGGTTATCAATCGCGCGCAGTTTCCGATTATATCGATGATTATTGTCACGACTGTACGTATATATACGACTCGCGGGTGAAAAACGCGCGACGCGGCGTCGCGGCGACTGTGAATCGCCGTCGCGCAATAACGACAGCGCGACGAACATAAAAGCGTTAACTGACACGGGCCAGGGGTGAATACGGAATGAAATACGCGCACGCGGGACGACCAACTCTCCCTCTGCGTGACGACACAACACACCGAACACTCGAAAACTTTGAAAACTATTTATCCGTTGTCCCAGAGGGGATGGATCGGGGACCCGGCGACCAATCGCAGTGCGCGTCTCATCGCGCGGCCAGTTGCCAGGCGCTCCCATTGGCTGCGAGCTGTCGCCGGTCGCGAGCCGCGTCGGCGGCGGCGGCGGCGGCGGCGACGGCGCCTCTCGCGGGCTGCGCGCGCACCCGCGCAGACTCGGCCTGTTGCCAGGGAAACGGACGCCATGGAAACGGCAAACAACTGCCTTCGGGCAGCGGTTCTCATTTCAGTTCCTCGGCGTCTTCGCACTTCGCACTCGCCGCGACCGCGTTTTCGATCGTCCCGCGCGCGATCTTTCCGAAATGACGTCGGAGGCTGTGACGCGAGAACGAACAAAGCGGTGGTTGGAATTTGCAGCCGGGTAAGTCGATCGAACGATGTCCCAATGAATCAACTTTACCAGGGCGACTTTTCTCCCGACATTTTGCGATGCAATTTACCATGCGCCATATTGCGATTCGAACAAGCGTCTCGTTGACCGTTGAATGTTTCGAATACGAAAAACATCGCACGGCACTTGCTGTGTTCGCTTTTCCGATTAAATTTATGAGAAAAATGACCGATCCTGCCGAGAGTCGAAGGATCCGCACTCGCGTTCGCGCATATTCGCGCGCTCCATTGCAAATGGCGCGTGTAATCAATTTTCAAAAGAGTCACGAGATTTTCACACGCGGCGGCCATTGGCGTATGCATCGAATGATAAAAATTTTCGGACGCGATGATTTGCCGGCGAGACGCGAGTGGAATTGCAATTGAGTCGCGCAGTACCTTTGATTCGAAGTTGCGAGTACGCATGTTCGCGTCTTTCGTGTTGTTGTAAATCGCATCTACGCAAGTTGCGAGGTACATTGCAATATCAACGCAATTGGAATAATAACGCGCTGCAGCGAGGAATAAATCATCAAAATGGACTCGAGCAAGGCTGACTCGGCGCCGAAACAAGCCATGGTTTATATTTGCGGAGGTAAGTCCGATACATTGACAATTGCGTGACCTAACCTCACTTATTGCTCAAAACGTGGAATGTCAGTTCAGCAGTCAGACCCGAAGCTCATTACCAAACGTTTCGTGTTAATCTATTTCAGAATGCCATCACGACAACGAGATCCGGCCCAGAGACGCAATTCGTTGCCGAGAATGCGGATACCGAATCATGTACAAAAAACGAACCAAGCGTCGTATCCTTTTACAAAGTTCCTACATTCGTCGTATTGTTTTCAGTTTTCACATTTAAGCTATGAAAATATATTTCCTCAACACGTTTCCTCAGTTGTGGTATTCGACGCTCGTTAATATCGCGGATGCGACGACTCGACCGAACCCAGCGAGGAAGGATCGTCCAAGAATGTCCACCTTATTTCACCGAAACATTGTATATTTATCGATTGTAACTCGTTACGGCTATGTACCTCTATGAAATATATTAGATTGTATTTTTAAGTATTTTGCGTCTCTCAAAATTCATACGCGTCGAAATTCCTCCGACTACGTGTAAACCGATTAACGCCACGAACGCGAATGGGGCGTAGAGATACGTTTCCGGTCGTCCAATCTTTTAGGCAATATATTTCCTTTATTTACAATAAATAAATTACATTCTTGTTAATAGTTTAACAGAGTTACAGAATCAGGAAGAAAGTTGTAACAACAACACAGACAGATCATTGCTCTCTTGACAATTCATAAAAGATGCGACGCTAACTACATTGTTTTTTCAAGTATATACTTATAAAATCTTATCTCCGGTCCCATTCTCTGATATTCACTGGCAAAAGCCATTTTGGTTCCAATGAAAAAAGTTTCATGATAAATTTCCTTGAAAGCCCGAGGCCCTCCGGTTGGTTTGTCGCTGCGTTCGAATAGATACGCGCGACAGGGAAATTGGCCGAGAGGCCACGCAGGCCCCGACACTGTCGTTCGGTAAATCTTTATAAAATCCTAAAGATCTAACCCGTCTAATCGTACATGCATACAAAATACTATAACGAGATCAATGATCTGCGAGTGTCGGTTCGTTTTTTGTTTTTTTTTGTTGTTTTTTTTTTTTTCGTGGGCATACAAAATTTAAATTATCCATAAAAATAGCTGCGAAAGCTTTTCATAGAGTCTTCGTTAACTTAGGTGACAAAAACCGATGATACGGGGCTGTCCTTAGAAAAATGTATTTTGTGATGGTTGAGCGGCCGTTCGCCGGAAGTATCGATCGTTCGCGTCGGTCATTGAGACTTGCTAATACTGAGTCTGGAAGCAGCCAAACCAACGTCCCTCGATAAAACACGCCAAGTCCCTCAAAATCACAAGTGAAATAATATTACCATCGAGTTGAGAAAATATTGATAAATATTTGCACTGCGGTTCATTAGTACGAGAGCTACAGTGGGCCCACTAAAATATCATACAATCGATATAAATCACGTTAGCGCGCCTCAAATAACTACGGATAGTTGATATGTAATTGGCGCTTTGTGAAAACATGACCGAGTTCAATTTTGGCCGCTGACTGCGTTGATCCACGCGGTGGAAGAGTTTTTGAAATCACACACCGGTTAAACGTTGGCTTGGCATTTTTGGACACATGCACACGTACACATCTTGGAAGCTCTTAAATAGTTTGTCATTGGGTTTTTCTTGGTTTTTCTCGATAGAATTATAACGGGCACACATCAAATGCTACGTTTTCTCTATGCTACATTGATATCGTTGGGCAACAACCTTCTCGCGATTTCACCTCGTTGTATACAATTGTGCGGTCCGTAAAATCACCTCCTCAAGCACATTTAGGTACAAATTATGATTATCGAGGTACGATTATGCGATAGGAAAGACATTGTGTGCTTGAGCTCGTCGCGTATATCGTTAGACAGATATATGTAAGATTAATATGTTGCAAGAGGCGTTTATCTTCTTCTTCTTTCTTTCTTTCTTTCTTTCTTCGTCTTGGAATAAAAATTTGGAAACGTCAACCAGGAAACAGAAAAATTAAAACCGTAGGTTTTTCTAAAGCTTCGAGATCGAGTGACCAATCTCGACGGCAAAAATCCGGCGAATTCACATTTCAGCCGCAAGTTATAAGTGCAAAAATCCTGAACAAACGGTACCGCTTCCCGACTTTCTAACGCTATCGTATAACGCTAAACATTGTTTTTTTTATTCCTTTTTTTCGATAATTATTATACACAAACATATAATATATATATATTGCATACGCGACGATTGCGAGGAGACGAATAAACTCTCGAACGGTTATACAATATAAACACACACCCGGCGTTCTCGGTCGTGTCAACAATCATTTTTTTTCCTCGCAATGGTCCATCGCAATTTCAATATACAAATAATATATATATATTTATATGTATCCATGTGTATATACGTATATGTACATATCTATATATACTTTATATATTCTGATATTCAATAGATAATATTACCTAGTAATATTAGAATACTCTTCAAGGTTGCACGTAACATTTGCACTTTAAATTCAGAATCACATGCCAGTCAATTGCACCTTATACTGCTATATGTTTTGTTTGTTTCTATGTTTAAAGTTAATCGTATATAAATAGTACATTTGTTTATCGATTAACGCGTTAGAATTCGCTAGTTTGCGATCCGCCGCCGCCGCCACCCGACGACTCGATGTTGTGCTCGACGAAGCAGTGAACCTGTAGCTCGTTGACGGTCCTCACGGAAACCGTGCAGATTTGACATTGGTACGGGTGGTGGTGGTGCTGCTGCTGCTGCTGCTGCTGCTGCTGCTGCTCGTCGATTCGCGCGTCGTCGACGACCTCGATGCCGGGCTGCTTGACGGGCCTCTCGGGGCGTCCGTATTCGGCGGCGCGTTGCTGACGAAAGCGATAATTCGCGAGATGCGGGTCGTTTATCGACTTGGCCTCGTCCGTCATCAGCATCGGCATGTGATAAGCTCGGGAAGCCGCTTCGCTCTCGGGATTCATCCGCGGCGCCGGATACTGGTGCATCGAGTGCGGAGGAATCGGCTCGCCTTCGTCGGACGACGTTTCGCCGCCGCTCGCTCCCTGATGCGGCGGCGGCGGCGGCGGCGGCACCATTTCCGCCGCGTCCCACTGTCCCATCTTGCTGGGATCTTTCTCGTAAAGCTTTTGAGCCAGTATCTGAATAAACAATCCGCGAATTAACATCCAATTCCGACAGGCAATGTGTTTTAGAAAAATTCCCAAGGTTCGTTACCTGTAGACTAGTTAAACTATTATCACAGTCGGTGGTGTCTATGTCGTTGAGATTGACGCCCGATCGTTCCATCTCGGCGTAAGTGCCGAACGGTAGTTTCCCGAGACACTCGAGTTTCATGATGTGCATCTTACTCCGCAGATGTTTCGCGAGATGGCCGTGGATGCGGAACGCGATCTTGCAGTCGGTGCACTTGAACGGTCGCGGATTGCTCGTCGTTGCTGCCCCGAAAGTCGACGTCATGCTGACCTGTTGGGATCATCGGAACATCGGATTCACGCGGTGAGTCGATTAGTTCTTTCAACTAAATTTCATAATTGTTTGAATAAAAAACTTGACGAATATTCGCTCGCTCGCGCGCGCGCGCGTACCTTGTTGTGATGCGACACGGATCGCTCGTGTTTCGTCAAGTGGCCTTTCGTTCGGAAGGAAACGGCGCAGCTTTCGCAACGGAACGGACGCTCGAAGTAGTGAATGTTGATGTGCAATCTCAACTGGCTCGGCTTGCTGAAGACTTTATTGCAGATGCCGCAGACGCTTCGGCCGTCCTCGGTGACGCTGTAAAAAGAAATCGATTGTCAACAGTGAATTTCAACATATTTCATCGGAAAAAATGAGCCGCGGCAAAATACCGACCTAACGTAATTCGACGCAGGACCGCTCGACGGTTGCAGGAATTCCGCCTGAGGCTTGGAGCTTCCTCCCGGCGGCGAAGGCGACCGGAATCCCGGTCCGCCGACGACCATTTTTCTCGCCACCGTGTGCTTTATCGTCTCCGATATGCTGTGCTTCGTCATTTCCATCTCGTGCCGTTTCATCTCGAGGCGATCGATGCCGCTTCGCGTCGTCTCGCTCTGAGGAGGAGCCCGCGGCTGATCGTGGATCATCGTCGATTGCGCCTCGTAATTCTGCCGCGGTGGCGGCGGCGGCGGCAGTTCCTGCGATCTGTGCTCGCTTTTGTACTCGGACATAATTCTCATGTCCCTGCTGGGCGGTCGCCCGTCGTTGTTACCGACATGACGAACGTCGATGACGGCGCCAGGCACGCTGCTGCTCGGCGTCGGCGTCGGCGTCGGCGTCGCGACGACCTCCTGACTCGATCGCGGATCTTGATGCGGCGATTTGAACTCTTGACTAGGCGGCCTCAGCTCCTGACACGGCAATTTGAACTCCTGACTAGACGATCGCGGCTCGTGGAACGACGACGACGGCGACGGCGATGGCGACGGTGCTTGGCCCCGGTAATCCTGACTACTCGGTGGCGGCGGCGGCGGCGGCGGCGGCGGCAACAGCAGACGCATTTCCCGGCTCGGCGGTCGCGTCCCGTTCTCCTGATTTCTCGGGCCGTGACTCGGCAGCATCTCGCGCGGCTGAATCTCCCCTCGCAAGTCCTGACAACCACCGACGACGCTTTCGCCGCGCAAACGATCGACCTCGCTCATCATCTTCATCGCGTTGAACATCGAGCTACGATCGATCTCGTTCTTCATCGTCTGCTCGGGCCTCACGAGTCGACCGTTGTTCGTCGCGTCGAACGTCTTTGGCGACTGGCGATCGATCACCGGGGTCCCGCGACTACTCGCGTATTCCCAACCGTAGCCGCTTCTGTCGGCCGGATTGTGCTGCTTCGCCATCATCGGAGGATGTCGCTGCTGCTGCTGCTGCTGCTCGGCGTTTGTCCTCGAACCAGCGAGACCGGGCGGCAGCAGCAGCAGCATCCGATTGTCAGGGTTATTCTCGCGCTCGACGATCGCGCGACTGCTGCTGGAATCCTTGTCGATGCGAAGACACTCGATGTCGAAGGGCCTCCGCTCGATCGCCCCGTTATTCTGATAGATCTTCTCCCGAATTTCCATCTTGATATCCTCCGTCGACTGCTGCTTCGACATACATTTGATCCGCGACTCGAGAATGCTCTGATGCAATTTACTGGGATCGGTGTACGTGACGGTCGGTGTGCTGCCCGAGTCCATGTTTTGCGAGCTCATGAATTCCAGCTGCTTCGGATAAGCCGCCTCCTTCGCCTGCTGGTGCTGCTGCTGCTGTTTCTCCTGCAGTTTAGTGCAGCCGACGCGGTACTGTTGCTTCATTTTACTGTCCATGACGTGTCTCTCGGTGAGATAAGCCTGCAGCATGTGACCCTCGGCGTCGGGTTTCCATTCGCGGCCCTGCAGCGGAAGTCGCTCCATCGTTTGCACGATCGTTTGCATGAGAATCGGCTCCGAGACCGGAGTGAGAATATCGGCGGGTATAGGTCGCTGTATCATCGTCGTCGGCAGCGGCGGCTGCTGCTGCTGCTGCTGCGAAATTTGTTTCGTCGTGAGATCCATCGGCTGCGACGACGACGACGACGACTGATGATGCCGGCTGCTGGTGCTGCTGCTGCTATCGGATTCCGCGAGGTCCTCGACTTCGACGTCCGAGTCCTCGGTCTTGGAGGATCTTATGACACTGTCTCGGGATTCCTCGGCAACGGAGCTACGACACGAGGGGAAGTAGTAACGATGCGACAATTCGGACTGTATGACCGTCGTCGAGGCGACGTGGCTCATCGGTGCCGTGGACGCGCAAGTGGAAACGATCGTGGTTGTTGTGTCGGTGACGCACGACGTGGGGAAGGTCAGTACGTAGGGATAGGTGGTGGGTCTGCCGGACGGCAGGAGCCCGGGCAGACGATTCGAACTCGGCTGCGAGAGGCTCAGGAGACTCTGAGCCGCTTCTTGCTCCTCGCTACCGGACTCGTCGCTATCCTCGCCCTCGGTCTCGTCCTCCGAGTCCGTCGAATCGTCCGCGTTTCCGCCTCCGGCGACCAGACGCGCGATCGCATCTTTGTCGATGTTCTCGTCGCACACCGACGTCGGCACTGGCATCACGCCGAGCTCCACGCACTTTTTGTAATGAGCCTTCGACTTCATGTGCTTCGTCAGGTTGCCCTTGGTTTTGAAGCTAAAAAATGGAAAAATTACACAATTTATTCTCCATCGTCTCGATAGAAATTTCATCGACTGCCTTTTATCGAGGGAAATCGAAAATGTGAGAGAATATTTACCTGAAAGCGCAGTGTTTGCACGTGTACGGCCTGACGTCCGTGTGAGTTCTGATATGTTTCTTCAGCATCGACGGCTTTTTGCAACGTATACCGCATTCCTCGCACACGTAACGTCCGCGACCTATTTTTTGTCGTCGAAAATAAATGGAAAATAAATCGAAAATGAAATAGTAATCGCTAACGCTCGGACGAAAAATATTGGAAAAATATTGGAAAAATAGTCGGCGATGCTGGAGATACGGCGATGCTCACCTCGGCCTCGAACGTAGGTGTAATCCTCGTTGCTCTCGAAGCCACCGTCGAAGATCTTGACTCTTCGGGCTGCTTTCTCCTGGGTGTCGCTCTCGAGGCCGCTGTCCGGACTCGTCGGCGTGTTCGGCCTGTGCGACGAGTGCGTCAGTATGTCTTCTTGCTTCTTCCACGCGACCGTGTAACCGAGCGGTCGATGCCTCGAGTCGTAGTGCGCCATGTCGAGATCGGGCGGTGCCTCCTTGCAGATTTTCCAGTTCGAATACATCGACAGTCCGTGCTGCTGCGTCACGTACATCGGCTGAGGCCTGTTGAGCGTGCAGTAAAACACTCTCGTCGAGCACTTCAGGCCCAAATAAGTGTACGCGTGTCCGTTGAGATAAAGCTGACCGTACGACTTCTTCGGCCTCGGAGTTTCGGGGCTGATGAGCGGCAGAGTATTAGCCGTCGGCGTGATTCCGTGATGTCGCTTTGGCGTGAATGTCCCGGGTTTCAATGGCAGCGACGTCGGTCTCAGGAACTTCTGGTTCGTCTCCTCCTCCTCCTCCCCCTCCCCCTCCCCCTCCCCCTCCTTCTCCTTCTGCTCATCGTCGCTGATTTTTGGCGTTCTAGCTTCGGACTTGTCCGCCCTAAAGTTAACTAGCTGCTCCATGGAAGTTTTGTTTGGCACATTTGTCGCGGAAGTATCCACATTCGTAACGATAACCGGCGGTTCGACGCGAATTTTCGTCGTACCGTTCGCCACGCTTCCCGCCCCCGTGTAATTCTCGACGACGAGCCTCGATTTCGCGTCCGGCGGCGAGCAGCTGTTCATCTTGACGCGTCCGTTCTCCTGCGAATTGTTGAACGTCGGCGGCGACGGCGAACAAGCGTCGTACTTCATCACCGGACTGTCCCTGACGTTCCCGACGCTGATTCGCGGCGGCGGCGGCGGCGACGCGTCGAGCTCGTTGATCCCCCAATTCGCGGGCCTCTTTCTGCTGACGCTGCTGCTGTCCGTTGACTTGGGTGAAAATCGTTTCCCGTAGGAATTCGCCGAGGCGGCGATCTCCGAGACGTGAACGCCATTCGCGTAAGTCATCATCTTCTCGTGGTGGATTCCTTCCTTCTTGTCCCTCGCGCTGCTGCTGCTGCTGTCGATGGCCAACTTGTACTTGGCGGCGGCGGCGGCGGCGGCGGCGTTACTCTTGATATGACGATCCAACTCGGCCTTGGTCAATTCGCTGGTCGGCGTTGAGGAAGATCTGACGAGTCGGTATTTCTCACCGTTGCCGCTGCTTGCCGCCGCCGCCGCCGCTGCGTCGACTTTCGCAGGAACTTTGGGGCTCGTCTTGAAGCTGAGCCTCGCGACTTCTTTGGCCGGGCTCGCGAGGTCAAGAGGCTGATGAGGGGGGGCGATGCTCGGCCCGAGATGACCCACGCTGCTGCTGTTCGACGTTGGACCGGGCATCCCCGGAACGACGCTCGGGGTCTGCGACGGCGCCGCTCGCACCGGACTCGCGAGATCCAGCGGCTGCTGGGATGATATTATGTGAAGACCCGGAAGTCCGGGAATGACTTTGTACGTGGAGTTGGCAGAGTCCGACGACGCGCCGCTCGGCTGCTGCTGCTGCGTTATTTCGACGGCGCCAGGCGCAGCGGCATTGGCGGCTGCGGCGAGCGTGTGCGGTCCCGGCATTCCCGGCACGTAGGGAATAACCTTTCCGCCGTGGAGGATGCCCGCTATTCCGGCCTGCTGAAGAGTCAACGGATTGTAGGCAGTGATGCTCGTCAGGGGATTCAAGTGAGGCTCCAAATAGTTGTAGCAGGTCATGGTCGGCGCCAGATTGGGCGTTGATATGTTAGGTATGATTGGCGCCAACATCTTTGGAGTGTTCGGAAGAGATATGGAGGAATTGGCGGTGGTGCTGGCGACGACGGCGACGACGGCGGCGGCGTTGGCGACGAGCGGTGTTCCCGGCGGCTTGTGAACCATCGTGCCGCCGGAATGAAGTCCCGATCGCACGACTATCGACGATGTTTCCGTCGTGACGCACTTGTTGGTCGCCGCGTGGTCGTTGGACGACGGCGAGTTCGTCTGTCGCGGCTCGATTCTCATCGTCTTCGTTTCCCCCGTGTTGTCGAGTATTCGCACCTCGCCGCCGAACATCTGCAGCGAATTCGGACGCGGATATTTCGACAGCTCCTCGAGGGAGCGCAGAGTCGTCGGCACGGACTCGGAGCGCTGCTTCTTCGTCGGCGGCGCGTAAGCGTCGACGAGACGAGTGTTGCCGAGGAGGGGACCCGGTGACGGCAGAGGCTGGATCGTTCCGTAGTAATCCGACGATTTCACCGCGTCGTAGTCGTCGCGCTTGTCGAGCTCCAGCTGAAATTCGGCGAGTCTTGGCGAAGCCGTCGTGGCACCTTTGCAATAGTATCTTCTGTGGGCCTCCAAGTTGTCGGCGCTCGTGTACGCAATTTTGCAGGACGGACAAACGAGATTTTCGCTGTCCGCCGCCGGCGACGACGACGAATCCTCGGGGTTTACACCGCGACTCTTCAACAATAGATCCTTGATTATCGAGCCCTCGGGATTCTGAACTCGTCCGCGATTCTCCTGGGCGAAACTCTCGCTGTAGCAACGCTTCCTCGACGACGCATCCTCCGCCGACGAGAGATTCAGCGGCAGCTCCGCGTGCTGCTGCTGCTGCTGTTGCTGCTGCTTCGGTTCAACGAGACTCTGCTGACGCTGCATCAGCTTGTGAAGACGCGGATCGACCGCCTCGACTATCGCCTGATTGTCCGTTATTATCTTGTCTATGTGTTCCTGCAGCTGTTCCGCGTTTGGCTTGACGCCCGTCGTCGTCGTCGTTGTCGTCGTCGTCGTCGATGCCGGAGTCAACGGAGTCATAGGCGTCGTCGTCGTCGTCGTGGACACGGGGACGTTCGAGGGACTCGGCGGCGGCGGCGGCGGCGTCGTCGTCGTCGTCGTCGTCGCCGTCGCGACTTCGGGCTCATTGTTGACGCACTGAAGCGCCGTGTGAAACTTTGGCTTGTAGATTTTACCCGTCTTCACGGTCTTTGTACTCGATCCGGAGGTCGGCGTCGTGGCGGCCGCCGGCGGTGGCGGCGGCGTTCCCGTTCCGTTGCTCGCGCTATCCGACAGACTTATGTCCGAATCCTCGGAAACCTGTAATGAGAAACATGAGTGTTTTCAAGGCGGACCCAAAAATAACGCAAAATAATCAACGCGCATTAATCATTGATCCTCTATTTAAAAGTTCGTGAGCAACGACGTTTATATCGCGAAATTTGGCAGTTTGTCAGAAAAAAAAATCGTTTTTCGCGTTTTTCTCCTCGTATTTTCGATTTTTCGGGCAAACACCTGTCGTTTTTGGAATCAGCGAGAAATTTCCCATCGGATAGGGTTTTAAAACTTCGTTAAATCGAAAAAAAAAAATTTTGCCCAAATTTTCGCCAAAACGGCAAGGGGTACCCCTTCTATAAATTTTCGATTTTTGAGGGTCAACTTTAAAAATCTGCAAAAAATTGAAAAATCGAGATATCGCGTTCCGCCCGGCCGTATTCTCTTCGTTGAAGAGTTTTCTTTCGAATGCAAAAAGAAAATCCCGATTATATTGAGGCAAAGAAAAATTACACCGATTTTAGTAAAGTGCAAAAATTGGGGAAAAGTGAAAAATCGTTTTTCGCAATTTTCTCCTCGAAATTTTTATTTTTCGGGCAAATACCGGTCATATTTGGAATCAGCGGGAAATTTCCCATCGGATAGGGCTTTTAAACTTGCCGAAATCGAAAATTTTTTTTTCGCCGAAAATCGCAAGGTTCTTCCCTACGCTTATTGTAAGTAAAATCAGGCTTAATAAAACTTTCTTACTTTGCTAGCGTCGCCGCCTTCCATTTTGAGCGCGTGAGCCCGCGACCTGCAGTGTTTGTAGAGATTCGATTTCGTTTTGAAGGCGAAACCGCATGGCACGCAGGGATAGGGCCGCTCATTAGTGTGGGCCCTGATGTGTTTCTGCAGGACGCTCGGTTTGGCGCACGAGAGTTTGCAGTAAGGACAAACGTAGCCGGCTTTCCGAGCCTCGGCGGGTTCGCCCTCGGGCTCGGGCGACGCGGGCGACGCCCTGGAAGACTCCTTGACAGCGTCCTTTCCGCGTCTTGCCGCCGCCGCCACCGCCGCCTCGCCCGACGGTCCGGTCGCACCACCACCAGCAGCGGCGGCGGCGGCGGCGGCGGCGGCGACGGCGTCCTGCTTCGTTTCCACCGGTGGCGGCGCCTCTGTCGTTGCCATCTTCTTGAACTTCTTGTGCAGATACTTCGGCTCTCCATCGTTGTTGTTATTGTTGTTGTTGTTGTTGTTGTTGTTGTTGTTGCTGCTGCTATTGTTGTTGTTATTGTTGTTGGTCAACTGCGGGTCGGTCATCGCCACAGTTTGGATCTCTGTTGACACGTGAACGAAAATAAAATTAGTAATGCAATTGAATTTCGTTATAATCTTGCGGGAAATTGAAGCGCGCGCGTATTCGAGTGCGAAATTTCAGTTGAACCGAAGTCAATGATATCTGGAGAGAAAAAAAAAAATGCATGACTCGCCGGAATATCGAGGCCTCGCGAGTACGCGGGGGCAGGATGAGACGCGGATCGTCGGCGGAGACGGGGTTACGAAACCGGAAACTGCCGAGTTCAGCAGTTCAAATGACATTCGTGCACTTTGTGCACGCGCGCGACTCGCTCGCTTCGCGTACAGGAGAATTTCCATCCGTATCAATTACCATTCATAATTAATGAAGCGGGGAAACTCGAGCAACCGCGGCGACACTGCCAGATTCATTTGGAAATTATTCAGCGAGCAGGCACGCAGTACAGTCGCGGCTTTATTTAAATCCTTCCCTCCTCCCTCCCCTCCTCTCTGCGGGGCGCACTTCGGGCGCGAGACTGCGTCGCGAGTCTCGACCTCGTCGTGTCGCTGTCCAATTATCGTCGATATACCCGCGTACCAAATTTTCCCGCGACTGTATCTCGATCGTAACGCGAATCAGTGCCCCGAATATCGTGTCGGTGGACACGGCGAGATTTATCTTCATTATCGCGCCGATGATTCGACGATGCAGCGCGACTACGCGAAATAATTTACCTCCAACGCGAAAACACACACGTCGACTGAACGAAAAATCGACAAACGTTTCAATCGATAAAAAAAACATCGCTGCGCGAATGCAACAAAGCCTCTCGAAGAAAAAAACCGCGCGCAACTGTTTTACCAACTGCGAGTAAAGCGCGGGAAATCCGCCCGAGCTAGAATCTCGGCTCATTGGCGGCGGCGGCGGCGACGGGGCGGAGAACGCGCCAGCGCAATCGTGTGTGTTACCACATAGCGAGACACAGACACACACACGTGTACACGCGGACGAGACGCAGCGAGATACGCCGAGAGAGAAACGAGTTTCGCCGCGGCGAGTGTCGCGCGCGCGCGCGCGCGCGCGAACAAGGCGGACCCCGCGCGCACCGTAGCCGTAGCCGTAGCCGTAGCCGGGAATTGAATGAAACGGCAACAGCGCGAGACTCCATTGAGAAGCGACGGCGGCGACTCCGACGTCGCCGCCGCGTATGCGGGACGCACCGGGCGACTCGCGCGGACGATTCAGCGAAAACGCGCGGCCCTTCGAATTCCGCGAAAGCGCCGAGGAAAGCGATGCAACGAGCTGTTTGTCGTAACAAAAAAAAAACGAATAATAAAAACACACACACACACACATTGAGCTCGGCTCCGCGAGTCTCTTATCGACGAAGACACACGAAGCGCGTTCGGAAACTTCCTACAAAGCGCGAGACACGCGTATAATCCGCGCGCGAGCGCTCTCTGCGAGAAGCAAAAACACAGAACGAGAGAAGCGGCAAGAGAGAAATAAAAAAATACATATGCCATTGCGTCACGCCGCTGGGAGATACGCGACGAGGCGTCAAGTTCCGAGAACTCGAACGCTATTAGCGAAACGACTCAGCCGCGCGGACACACGAGCGGCAATACCCTCCTCTCGCCGCCGCCGAGGCAAAAAGTTCGTCGTACGTATTTATCGCCGCGATGCGTCGCGCGTGTCGGTTGGAGGGGGGATTACGACTTCTCTAGGTTCAAGAACAGCCTCCTCTGCTGACGTCCGGCGCAGCGCTGCGGCGGCGGCGGCGGCGGCGGCGGACGCTCGACGTAGCCGCGGGAATTTCCAAGAACTCACTGTGTGTGTTTCTCTCTCCGTCCGTCGTGTCTCCTCCACTTTTCTAGGAAGCCGCCGGCGCCGCCGTAGCTGCGGTTAGCTCATCCAAACAACTGTTGCCGCCGCCGCCGCCGCCGCGCATCGATGCTGCTCGCAACATTGCGGAGAGTCGAGAGGCGGAGAGAGAGAGAGAGAGAGATAGAGAAAAAAGAAAACAAAACAAGGGAATGGCCAGCAACGGAGAAGCGAGAACGAACAGCGAGCTGCTGGAGGGGGAGGGGGAACTGCTTTGACCTGCTATACGTTTTTCGCTGCTAGTGAGCAACTCACTTGTGCGTCCGTCGCAATTCTCGGCCCCACTCGCCGGAGAAATCGCGACTATTTTTACATTCGCTTCTTTTCCTCTCTCTCTCTCTCTCCGAATCTGATTCTGAATCTCTCTGTCTTCGTTGCCTGCCGACGGTCGTCGATTCACCGCCATTTCCGGGGGGTCTTCGCTCGGGTATTTGCGAATATTCCCGAACCTCGCGTTTATCGCGAAAAAAAAGGCGCGCGCGCAACGGTGAATTGCGATTGGGACATCCACCTCGGCGAGCGGCTGGCAAAACGACCGGCACAGCGCGGGCGGGCGGGCGGGCGCGCGCGTTCTCGCCTATTTCGCAAACGGGTGTGCGTAGGTAGGCGCGCGCGCGCGCCCGCGACGTGCAAATCCACGACCGACCGACGACGACGGTCATCCGCCACTCTGACGCCAATCCGGCTTCGCACGAGTCGCACGCAGCAGCAGCAGCAGCAGCAGCAGCCGAGTTCTGGCGAAGACCGCGTCTGTCTGGATTGTCAGCGGGTTTGACTGGCCACAGGCACTCGGCCAATGTATTTTCAACGCTGCTGCCGCCGGGAAATCCAAACTGCCCCCGGCAAGCAGCGGCGGCGGCGACGACGACGACTCGGGGCTTCGGAGCCGCGTCTCAAAGCCAGCGGACGAATGTCCCGAGACGTCGGTGCGGCGGCGGCGGCGGCGAGAATAATTAATCGTCGTTACGTTTCGGCCTGGCTGGTCGATGAGAGTGATTGGCGGAAATGCGGTGGGACGGCTCGAGCTACGCGACGTGCCGCTCGTTTTATCGCCGCCGAATTTGGCAGCCGTATCTTTCGTTCCATGTTTATTCATCTCGGCCACCGCAAACGTCAACGATGCGCGTCCCAGTGTTGTCCGAGGGAATGCGCAATTTGAAACCGGCGAGCCAACGCAACCCGAGGGTCAATGATATTCGGAGTGCACCAAATCGACGCTCGCTGTTATCAACCGCGAGGAACAACATGCCGCTGCGCGCACCGTGCGTCTCGCCCCGCAATTTCGCGTCCTCGGACATTCGACCATCGGGGAAAACACCGCAATCGGATGTCTCGCTTCTATTCTCTTGTTTCGAATGATACGGCAAGTTCGAAAATAAATTTGGTTAAATTTCACAGTGATAAATTACGAAAAATAGGCTCACGGGCATTGACGGCCATCGGCGGGTTTCGGCCGAGCCGGTCGTCGTCGTCGTCGTCGTCGTGCGCGCGCGCGATTTCTCTCGATCTTTCGGCGCGAGAACGCGAAAATTCGGTCACTCGGGGAGACCTTGGCCAAAGGAGGCTCGATCCGCACCGAGCCGTCGCCGCGATAGCGCGTCGAACGCGAGAGAGCGCGGGGTGTGCGCGCGCGCGACTGACGAGCGAGCGTGGCGCGTATATACGGCGGCAGCAGCAGCAGCAGCAGCAGCAGCAGCCGCGAGACGTACGGTGCTGCCACCGTCGCGGACCACGGAGAATCCCGTGACGGGCGCGGAGAGGCGAAGGCAACTGGCTGGAAAGTGAGTCACGCGCGATAGCGACGAGCTGCTCGCGTCTGCTGACGGGATTTCTCCCTCCAGTGCGCGCTCGCGCGCAAGCGGCGGAATCTCGTGCGCGCGTTCGCAGTGGGCAGCCAATGCCGAGTCCCCCCTCCTCTGCCACTTCCCCTTATCACCCGTCGCGGGCTATCCCCACCACCGCGTATCTCACGGTGTACGAGATCCGAATCTATCTTGCGGCGGCGGAGGGCGGTGGGGGGGTTCACTCGGAAGGCACCGACGCGGCTCGAAGTGGCCGAGCGCAACGCGGTGAACGGGTGATTGGGTCACGCACCCCGCGCTGTTGCTGTTGCTGTTGCCGCCGCTGCTGCTGCTGCTGCTGCTGCTGCTGCGCGTCTACGTGCCCTAGGACGTTCACGGCCGTGTTCACGGAATCCCCATTGTTTTCGCTCGGCGCTCGCTCGATGTTCGTAACGCCTGAAAACCCGGCGGCGACGGCGACGACTCTGCGGCGGCGGCGGCTCTTTGCCCGAGGGGTTTTCGCCGCCGCCGCGGAGACACGTGCGTGCCTGCACGCGAGACACGATCTCGAGGAATCTTTACGAAGCGCGTCTCCTTTTGGCTATGGAAAATAATTGTCGATTGCCTCACATCGGACACGTCGAACACCGTGGGACGCCGACGACGACGACGACGAGACGAGCAGGCGAATATTTGTGTTATATTTTACGCCGCAGCGTAATCGTCAGGTGGGAAGAGTCCGATGAACGGTACGAGCGACGCGAGAGAGGATAACGGAGTCTCTCCCGAATTTCCGAATACACTGCCGGCGGGGGGGGATTCAAATTGGGTCGAACGCACGAACCGACCGAGCCGAACGAACCGGAGAAAGTAGGCAAATTCTGGAGGGATTCGACGCCTGCCGCCCAAAGATCCGTTAGAGTGTTCCCCCGATCGACGCGAGTCGAGCGTCGCGCGGCGACCTCGGATGACGAACTCGTATTTTGGGGGGGGGGGTATGATTTCGAAGCGCCGCGAATATGCCACGCGCTGCGAGGTCCGTTGCGCCGATGCGCTCTGTGTCCGACGGTCGCGAGGCGTCCCGAACCCTCGCGACAGATGCGTTGTCGTCGTCGTCGTCGTCGTCGTCGTCGCTCGTCGCCAGACGCAAAGCGTTGATTTATAATCCGCGCGCGGCGCCGCGGATTTGGGTCGTCTCGTGTCGTTCGTCGACAGGGGTTGCAATAGCCGCGAGACTCTTACATTCCTCGACGGCTGTGCGCCGCCGCCGCCGCCGCCGCCACGCTGCTAGTCTCTCGGCGCTCGTGGCCTACTATTTCGCTATTTACTAATATAACACTCTCGGGTGTCATTTTCGCCTCGGTAGAAAATTGCGTCGCTGCTGCTGCGCGGGCCTCGGGCGCTGATCAGGCCCTGACCGGGGTCGCGTCAGCCTCGTGGCTTCGGGCAGCGCCCGCCGCAATATTTACTTAGGCACCGACCGGGTGCCCTGGTGGACATTTCGTTAGAACATTTCTTTTTTTTTTTTCCCATAATTTTCGTTGCATTCCAACGATGAAAACTTTAACATCGTGACAAATTTGTGGCATTACCGCGGCGACAAATCGATGACATCCGGAAAAAAAAATCGAATCGTTATCTAATCGACTCGATTGATTAATTCGTTTTTATCGTAGCCTCGGCGATCCGCACGCCTCTCTCGTTGCTCTCGGAATTACGCACTTTCCTTCGGTGGCACACAAAATTTCGTCACCCAGGGGAGATAAATGAAGAATAATAAAAAAATATCGCACAGCCGCCGGGCGCAGTGATTTCGCGAAGCCCGCGGGGTGACTCAACGCCGAGAGCGAGCGCAGATAAAAATCTCTGCATATCTCTCGATTGGCCGCTCGCGACATCCGCGATGTCGTGTGTGCGTGCGTGCGTCGTGTCGTGTGTATCGGAGATATTTGCGTGGTCGCGCGCGCGCGCGCGCCGGCGGCAGAGATTGGCCGATAACGCGAAAGACAGAAAAAAATCTCCGGCGGGATTTCGTTGAACGTTGTTTACACGCCGAACACCGCCGAGGGGGTGCAAGACCGAGTTGTACGTACAAAAAAACATGTAAATAAATAAAAAATGAGAGGCTGACTGTT